>VZRO01008378.1:45341-65633 GCA_013397915.1 Daphoenositta chrysoptera | reverse complement strand
TTTTTTTTTTATGAATAAATACTCCTCTGAAAATATAAAAACGTTGATACAATACAGCTTTGAATATTTTTTATATTTTTCTTCTGCAAACTGAAATTCGCATTGGAGGAGAAAATTCTGTCAAAATAATCAAAATATTATGAATACATATCAGAAGACAATATGGGAGATGGGTGTAATTGAAAAATAAAAAAAACTAAAGGGAATATACCAGTGTTAGTTAAAAATTTTAGTATTTTATAGAAAATAACAAATTGGTGTTCTCTCCCCTTCACCCTTACAAAAAAAGCAGCTACTTTTTTGAAGGACTATACCTTTTTTTCTTAGTTATTTAAAATAATATGATACTAGACTGGGGGCTTGTTACAGTTGGTTCTTCTAAATTTTAATATTTGAGAGAATAAAGCTAACATTTTTTAGTCCTGTTGTAGAGATTTTCATGAAAAGGTTTTCTTTTCTAAATATTTGCAAAATATTTTTGTTATTGTGAAAACATAAGTTCCTGTCAAGAGGTTTAGATAGCCATCTTGTAGTCTTTCTGCTCTCCTTGGGATCATTTTTTGAATCAGCTGTTTGTCCCCTTTACTTACATCTGGTTTTCATTTATGTTAATAACATCATGTAGAGTTTAGCCTGACTAAAATAATCAATTAAAGAGTAATAGAAAAGAAAAGAAAAACAGAAAAATGAAACTCCAGCAACTTCAACCAATTCTGCTTCAGGTGGGCAGGAGATGCTGCCAGGAGGAGGAGAAATTCACCAGCTCAGCTCACTTCACATCCAGCAAGTAATCCCCCTAATTAAGCAAATGTAAAATAGAGTTACACATTTTAACTGTCTCAGGAATCCTGAATCAGTCAAAGCAGTGGGATACTCAACAGGTAACAAAGTGAAAGTCCATAAATCTCTGATGTGATTGTTCAGATTGCTCCTGGTACTGGCAATTGAAGGGGTCTCTTTGCTCATGCCTCAACAAAGGAATGGCTTAAGGCAATCACAAGCATTTTCTTGCTTTTAACTAAATGAAGCTGTTTCATTACTTCAGCTGATGCGTGTGGGCCTATGCAATCAGGAGGAAATAATGTGAAGGGGCTGGACTGCAAAAAATGGTGCAATTTTTGTCTTTTTACAGGACAGAAAGCAGGAGAGTCTAGTGGTTTCCTTAAAAAAAATCTTGTTGCTTAAGCTTCATTACAGTATTAAAGTGTCAACACTTCATTTAGCTGAAAACAACCTCACAAGTGTGATAAGAAAGTGAGAGCACAGAATCAGGAACTTCAGGAATTCAGGAACTTCATTTTGTTGGTTTTCTATACATCCCTATAAAACTTTTCTACCTGCTTGGGTAACATTTTTATATCCCTGTCCCATGCTTGCACTGAGACTACTTTACATCACAGTGCCAGTACAATGAGGTCTGAAAGAGGGCCTGATATACAACTGATACAATGTGTGATTATTTTTCAAATAAGAAATAGATTCTTCTCTTCCTCTGAGAATGCCTTAAGGTTTGATACTGCCACAAACAGCCAAAAAACTCTCACTTCTAGCAGATTTTTCAGGCGTAAAAATCTTACTGAAAGGTTTCATAAAAAGTTTTATTTTCTGCTATATTAGTCTGAACTTCTTTGAGTAATTTAGGGGTAGCTAAGCACTAAGGCATTTAAAGAAAAGTAAGGTTTGAGCCATTTGCATTCCAGCCTCATTGGAGGGCTGATCTATTTTCAGTGACAACGGCTGCGGGAAGGATGATAAAAACATCTGCAGCATCACCAGATTTTAATCTCCACATTCAGAGTTCTGAACTAATCTTACAGATGTCTGTACCTCATTACATGGCTACTGGGGGATTGTTTCAGCTGGTACACTTTTGCAGCCCGGGTGTACCTTTAATAAGCAATCTGGCATTAGCCTTCTGTTTCTGCCACTGGAAAGCACAGGACTGTGATGTATCAGTGGTACTGTTAATTACACTGCTGTGCTCGGCATCATTAAAGCTCATCATGCCAAGAGGCATGCCAGGAGCATTCACTTTTACTTAAGTGAATCTGCACTAAGGGACTCAAGGAAACTGTTGCAAGTTTCGTTTTCCCAGCAAGCCACGGTTCAAGATGAAAGGTGTTTGCTTCAAACACTCTTTTTTACTTCAAACATTCTTTTCAAAGTTAAAAGAGGCAGCTGTTTTATTTGAGAATGTTGACCAGTGATGGAGCTCTGCGATTTTACAGAAAGAAAAACAATGTCGTATGAAATATTTCAGGTATTCCTGCATTTATCTCACATTCATATGGATAAAGAGGACTTGTTTTATATAAATTTCGATCAAATTCCAGGAGTGGAGGAAAAGAAAAAAGCAAGAAACATGGGACAGTATATTATGTGTTTATATAACAGAACCCTACAGAGAAAATTACAGAAACTGCTGTTCTCTCTCTGCTTTTTAACACACTAGGCGTAGCTCCAGGGATTCAAAAGCCTATAAACCAGCTTGTAACATAAAGTTCTTTTCAGTCAGTAATTGTCTTGTTCTGAAGAGTACTATTTTTTCATCTCAGCAAAACTGGAGTGACAACATGAAAACAAAGTCTGCAGTTATATGTGCTTTTAGGAAGGTGTAACTCTTGTAATACCTTTAATGAAACATTATACATAGAAAATACTTAGCAAGGAAAGCCAGGATCAATAATTCTTAATATTTACATGACATTTGGAGTTATTGCACAGTGTGCTTGGCTTGTGTGTTAATTTTTCCCTCAACCTAAATTTAACTCTGAATAAATTATGTGCCCGTATATTATACATTTGAAGAGCATGACTTTCACAAATGCTGCCTTGCAATAATGCAGCTAGAATAACTGAGCTGCTGGTACTCTAATCACTGTCATGGCAAACTAATTGTTACAGAAATGATGCATAAGATCTAGTTAAGTCATCAAATCTGTGGACTTTATTAAATATTAATTAAAGTTCTCGCTAATTGAAATGGATTATTACTTGCTTAAATTACTCACATTTTCCTATCTGTAACACCAGTTTCTGAAGCTTTTAGATATTAGAAGTGTCCAGTGTATGTGAAGAATTGCATTCTGTCCAGCAGAGAAACACCTGACTCATCACCTTATTATCTTCAAATTTTTGTCCTCCTGTTTTTACAAAAAGTTATGTGTCAGAGAAGGGAGTGGAGTGTGTT
Source organism: Daphoenositta chrysoptera (assembly GCA_013397915.1). Taxonomy (NCBI): domain Eukaryota; kingdom Metazoa; phylum Chordata; class Aves; order Passeriformes; genus Daphoenositta; species Daphoenositta chrysoptera. The sequence goes on along the minus strand of VZRO01008378.1, from coordinate 62,443 downwards.
GTGAAATACTGAATTATATTGTTTTAATGAGCATGAAGTTGAAGGAGCAGATACAGTAAAGTCTAGCATTATAAAAAACAATTTTTCATGTTTGAGTAGTTAGAAAATCAACAGAGATACTATATGTATCCCTCTTGTGGTTTCTGCTTAATTTAGCTCTAAATGTGGGAGAATAACAGTATCAGAAATCAGTGAGTTACTTTTTTGCTCTGCTGTACTTATACAAGCTGAAATCCTACCTTTGTTGTAATCTGGCAAAAAACCTGTTGCCTTCTCTTTGAACAGCATTTTCATGTACCTGTAGAGCATTTATTTTAAATTCAGTTTCAGGATAGTCTATTGAGAAGGATGCTCAGGACACAGAGGAAAAGATTCTTTGTATAGAGTAAAATATCAAAAGGATTTTCAGTGCACTAAGATTTTTTTTGTACTTTAAAGAATTGTCAGAGTCTACAATGAAAATTATTGTGTGAGGAAAACCTGCTACAGTTGTATGACAAATTATGCAGGAAAGGGTAATTCGTACCAAAATATGTTCACAGTTAATTGCAAACTGGAAAAAACACTTTCTTCCTTAGTAACCATTGAAAATAATAGGACCTTCATTATCCCAATACTCCTGTCTGCATTAATAAGATTGGACTGGTGGAGGAAAAAAGCCATTATAGAATCTAATCTGCTGCCATCACATGGAGTTAGTCAGGAAGCTCCAGCAGCTGGAAGTCTAAGAACACTTCTAGCCTTATATAAAATAGTCCAGATCAAAGAAGAGATTGGAACCTGCATAGGATGACATCAAAAGTTATCAAGAAAGTGTTCAGTATTTTAGGTCTTTGGATCAGTTTGGGAATTGTTAAGTAAGGCTGTGACATAGTCCTGATATTGACCAAATATAGAGAAAAAAACCAGATGCTTTAATTATGTTTTTCTGACTTTACATAAGCTCAAATGAAGAATTTGATTACTTGCAAGTTTTGAATTCCTTTTAACACCCTTTTAACATTGCAGTTTCCTTTAACCTGTAATGTAAGCTGCAAAAATTGTTTGCAAAATCTTCACTTAATGAATATTTGTCTTTTAATCTTTTACCACATATCTGTGTAGAAAATATTTCTTCATTATCATAACCTGTTAGATTTGAATGAGGAACATAAAATTAGTCAGTCTGAGATTCCTTCCATTTTCTGTCAATTGTCCAGAAATAATTTCGGTAGTAATCAAATCTTGTTAATACCTGAGAAGGCAATGGGATAATCCATAAAAGCAGAAAAGTGACAAAAGCTTGAGACTTCAAAAAAATCTTTATCTTTTCTATGCCTCTTACCTATATTTTAGAGTGAAGAACTAATAAGCAGGGCTAACTTTTGAGTATGTTTCTTAAGAGCTTTACTAACATACTGTTCTCACCCAAAACATTGGCAACATTAATAAATTATTAATAAAATCTATCTAAAAATACCCACCTCCAAAAATAAAAATATATAAGCAAGATTAAAAAACACTCTGCTTTTCAAAATTACATGTTCATATTTAATTTTCTCATTTCTTAATTGGGCAGATGAACTCAATCTTCTCAAACCTGTGTCAGAAATTAGGCAGTGATGGAATTTTTATCACAGAAACTTTCACTTCAAAAATAACTCTCTGGATCAAGTTTGAACAAATTAAGGGAAATCCTATAATGATTTATGAGAGGTACAAGTGATCACATCAGTCCCTTCTGGTTTTTAGTCTATGAATTGTGAGCTCTGAAAACTTAGCTTAAAAATAAAAGCTGAGAGACTCACAAAACACCTAACTCGTGGAGCTGATGCTTTAGCAAAGCCTCCAAATGTAATAGCACTGTTGTAAAAATTGCCAGAGTGATCATATTATTGGCAGATTGCTGATGAGAGTTCTATCTGTTTTCAAGGGTTCTCCAGCTGAGTGCTCAGATGTGAGATTTTCACTAAGAGAAGAGCTGTGTAACTAGTCCCAGATGAATTAGATCACTCTTTCTCAGGATAAAAGGCCTCCCATATTCCATGAAGTGGTATTTTTTGTCTTTTCCCAGGTAATGGGAGAATGCTTGCAAAGTGATGTCTGTTCTTGTCATTGTTGTATAGAATGGTGTTTCCATATTTGAAGAGGGAAGACATAAGGTTCCTTTTTTTTCTAATAGACTCTTTTTCATTTTCTTTCTCTGTCATTTGGATGGTAGTTAAAACTGCCCAGAGGTCAGATTTGTCAGAAGTATCTTGGTTGTAGGCAGGAAACACCAAGCAGTGTTCAGTAGATGTATACAAAGTCCTATATAGATAAAATATAGTCCTATAGAGATAAAATGACAGACAATGTTGTGTGGAACAACAGAAGATATTTTACATTGCAGAACACCCAGGACATGGGAGAAGTGGGCCAGACTGAAGATAGACTTGTGTATATACTGGCACAATTATTTCCTGTAGAATCCAAAGAACCTGAGCCCATAATGTATGACCTTTGTTCTACAGAGCACTTAGAACTCTCTTACTTCTCAAATGCTTCTCTTAGCCTGTTTGCATGTAAACTTGGGAGACAGAAGCAATCTCAGTAAGAGAAATAACTACAAGTATTGTTGATTGCACTGGTGCTTTAAGAACTGCTATTCATCTTCTACAGTGTATTTGGCAATAAAATTTGGACGATTTATCAGTATTACTGATATTTCTATAATTTGAAGGACTTTTTTTTCAAAAATAGTGTTCAAAGCACTGTGTATTCTTAGTATCAACAGCATGCCATTAAAAATCTCTCATTCTGCTTATACTCAAAAATTATACAGGGAAAAAACCTCTTAATTGGTGTTTAAATCTAAGACTGAGCAAAAGCTCTTTAATGAAGGACAGATGAAAGACACACTCAATACAAAATTCTGTTCCTGTCTGTGACTTGGACATGCAATTGAGAGACAAAATCCTTGCAAGGGGTTCAGACATACCCTTCTGGAGAGCTGGGGTTAAAATGCTTCACCCAGCATCTGATGGAGACTCCGTAATTCGAGCATTGCCAAGAGCTCATCTCAGTTAACCTTCATTTTGAGGACACAGAAGGGAAAACCCTTGGCCATAAGGATAGTCACAGGCTAATGGTTCTTTCTGAAAGCAGGTTAATCATATTGCCCCATCTTAAAAATAGTGCTCATGGGGAAAATATTTCTGCTTTGAGGAAATAACATCTTTTCCTTGAGCCAAGTTTCTATAGGGTAAAAATGGGATGAGCAATAAAATCTGTGTGTTTTATTGGATTGTTAAAATTCAAGTACTATTTCAGTAAATGGTTTGCAAGCAGTGGAAATTTATGTAAAAAAGTAATTATATGCTAGTTATAAAAACATAATATGATTATGCATGTGATTTATGTGGTCATTATAAAAATTTGCCAATCTTACTCTGTGTTCATAACAAGATTTATATTTTAATTGTAGAATTAAAAACTACTCTAAAAAATCTAACAACTTCAAGCTGTAAAAATACAGCTCACGTTACTAACCTTTTTAACTCTATGAAATAGTCAATGAGGTTTGAGTAACTGCATGCTTGGTGGTCTGCTCTTAGTATTATGCAAGCTTAAAAAGTGATTTTTTAATGGAAAAAATAATAACTTGAAGAAAGATCAGCTGACATTCTCTGGGCTTGACTGAATGCAATCAGTACCTTAGAAAAATAAAGGGTTGAATGAAGATGACTGTGAATTACTACTGTGATGTGATCACAAAAAAGTCAAATGCATTTAGGAAATTATATTTCTCACAGATACTGGTGGGTATTATCTCCAAATTATTTTTTTCCCCATTAAAATGTTCAGGTAATGGAAAAAATTGCATTTGCATTATACTGATTACAGATCCATCTGTGCCTAAAAAATAAGACACCCCCCAAAAAATCTACATGCTTAATTATTCAATTCTTTCATCTGGTAAGAGGGTAAGATGAAAAGTATTTACTTCAGATAAATGCCAGTCAAAAGAAAGACATAAATATTTTGGAAGGTTGGAGAAGATGTGGAAGATAGGATTAAACTAAGCAAAGGAAATGTCAGATGAAGTATAAATCGCAACTCTTTTCAATAAAAGTATTTTTCTTTCACAGTAGGTCAGTAAGATCTTTGTCTTTGGTCATTCAGAACTAAGCACTGAGATACCTGCTGTAGAGAGCAATTTTATATTGCCAAGGACAAATACAATACGATCTAATAAGCTTTTTCTCATCACTCATTCCTTTTTGTGGTACTTTAATCTGGTGATTTGGAAAATTGAAAAGAGAATTGCAAACAAGATGAACACTTGGTTTGAATTTGATTCATCTTTTTTGCTATTTCTGCTCATGGCACATCTATGATTATGTTCTTATGAATTTGCTGAGATTGTACTTCTATTTGTCAAGTGCATTATTAAGGCATTGACCTGTATCACTCACAAACTCAAAACTCAGTTGTTTAAAGTAGAACCTGAAGTACCTGAAGAGCTTGTCTGTTCTTGTATGCCTGGTTTTATCAAAAACAGAAGGACGAGTCATTTACTTTAGTGTACTTAACACTGCTGTTTTTCTTTCATCACAGTAACTGCTTTTGGGTGTGGAAAAGACTCCTTGTGGCATTTATTTTTGTGTCTGCCTTGCACCCGTGGAGCTCTTCAGCTGCAGTGGCAAAGCATCTCCCGTCCTCTGGGGTGTCTCAGCATACTGCTGCTCTTGGGAAGGTGAGTAATTCTTCCATGGTTCTCATGTATCAGTAGCCTTTGAAGGGACACAAAGTTTTAATGAGAGATGGCCCAACCAAAAAAGGCTTTAAGGAACTCCCGTGACTTTGTAAAAAAGTTGAACTGCTTCTTCAGTCTCGTGTATGTCATAGTTGCAAGCGTGTTTCTTATGAAATCACACGTGAGCCTCTCACCTGCACCTGAAACACTGAGGCTGTGTGCTTTCCTTCCTACAAGAGTCTGCCCTGGCATCTTTTGTCTGGGAGCAATCTTTGGATGTATTGAATTTTTGAGTAGGAATCCAAATTTCAACAGTGGGCTGCTGGAAGAGAATGACAGTTCTTTTCCATGGGAAGGAAAGCCTGTAGCCCCAGTGTTTCAGATGCAGGGGAGAGGCTGCCCAGGGGAGGTAAAAGCCAGCCAGGTTTCTTTCCCTGGAAGCTTTTGTCTGGGAGCAATTCTTGGATTTATCTCTTTATTTTAGCTCAATGAGGGCAGAAAACTTTGAGCTGAAAGGTGAAAAAACCTGAGGCTCAGGGATGAATGCAGTAGCAGTATCAAGTGCATTGGTTAGAGAAATATGTACCTCAATCAAGTTATTTGTGATAGCTATAGAAGTGCATTATTCTTCAGAAGTAAGAAAAACTTCTGTGCTTTTTGTCATGGTCAGACTTCTAGTCTTTATTTTCAAGGTCTTAAATTTCATGTATTCCTTTGCACATATCACATATCATATATAACTCAATCAAGTTTTATTTGCCTCTGATTGTCCCACCCTAGGCTGCGCTGGTGCAGCCTCACCTTAAGTACTGCATCCAGTTTTGGGCAATACAATATTAAGATACTGTGTTATAAAGTTATTAGAGAGCATCCAAAGGAGGCCACAAGCATCCTTGTGGCCTTGAGGGGAAGCTGTATGAGGGGTGGCTGAGGTCACTTGGTCTGTTCAGCCTGAGAAGAGGAGACTGAGGGGAGACCTCACTGTGGTCTTCAACATCCTCACAAGGGGAAGAGGAGGGGCAGGAACAGATCTCTTTGCTCTCATGACCAGGGAGAGGATTTGAGGGAATGGCATGAAGCTGAGTCAGGGGAGGGTTAGGCTGGATATGAGGAAAAGGTTCTTCACCCAGAGGGTTGCTGGGCACCAGAACAGGCTCCCCAGGGCAGTGGTCAGAGCACAGGAGCATCCCCAAGGATGACACCCATGTGCACAAGAGCATTGTCCAAACGCTGCTTGAACTCCATCAGGCTTGCTGCCGTGACCCTGGTAAGTCTGTTCCAGTGCCCAAACACCCTCTGAGTGAGGAAACTTTTTCCAATATCCAACTTAAACCTCCCCTACCACAATTTCAGGCAGTTCCCTTGGGTCCTATCACTGGTCACCACAGGGGAGAGATCACTGTCTGCCCATCCTCTTCCCCTCATGAGGAAACTGTAGAGTCTCCCCCTTCAGTCTCCTCTTCTGAACAAACCAAATGACATCAGGTGCCTCTCAGACCCCCTCCCCTCAAGGCCCTTCACAACCTTCTTGCCCTCTTTTGGACACTTAATGTCTCTTTTATATTGTGGCACCCAAAGCTGCCCCCAGCACTGGAGGTGAGGCCACCCCAGAGCAGAGCAGAGGGGACAATCCCCTCCCTTGCCTGGCTGGCCATGCTGTCCCTGCTGCCCCCAGGACACAGCTGGCCCTCCTGGCTGCCAGGGCACTGCTGGCTCACCTTCAACTTTCCCCAGCCAGGACACCCCCAGGGCCCTTTGCACAGCGCTGCTCTCCAGCCTCTCATTCCCCAGTCTGTCCATACATCCAGGGTTGCCCCATCCCAGGTGTAGAATCTGGCACTTGTCCTTGTTGAGCTTCATTTGGTTGGTGTTTGTCCAGTTGTCTAGTTTGTCAAGGTCTCTCTGACTTCGAGGGATTTAACAGCTCCTCCTAATTTTGTGTCATCTGTGAACTTGCTCAGTATGCCTTTCAGTCCACCTCATTTATGCAGATGTTGAAGAGCAAAGGGCCGAAAATGAAGCTCTGTGGAACCCCACTAACAACAGGTCACCAGTCTGATATTACCCTATTCATTTTGAATGATTTCTGAATAAAAATGAACAATTTCCTAATTATATCCAGATTATTTTTTCTTTTTAAAATACTAGCTCTTTCATTTTAAGCTACAGAAATTTATTCTAGCTTCAGAAATAATTAGGATCCAACTAACTTGTCAGTTGCTTCAATGATTGAAATCTCCACAGGTTGCTAGTTGTTCTTGATTGTCCCGGCTGGCATCTGGAGACAGCTCTTTTTGTGTTTCTGGTCAAAGTCCATGTTTGGAATACAAATGGCATTTTAATGTGCCAGCCAAATACAGATCTTAAAGTTCTTTCATTGAGGCAAGTTGGTAGTTCTGAAATGTCTGTGAAATAGTACAAATCCTGGTACTGTGATACGGATTCACTTCAGCTACATAGGGAATTAAAAATTCTAACTGCAGTGGTTTTTACCCAGCTTTCTATATCTCAGAGAAATTATTGAAAATCAGTAGATGCGACTGGTTTAAGCTTAATTATGGCAACATTAATTAGGAAGCAATATATATGAGGGGCTTAATCAAATTCTCTGGTTGCTTATGGTTGAAATTCATGCCATGAATTTGTCGACTATGTATTCATTGTTAATGGGAATGATGATACCCTGCTCACCTCAGCCTAGCAGTGTTCTCTATGTATAGCATATGTGGTTTTTGACTCAGATATATAAATATGGTAATGATCATTCTCTAGGTTAATATCTTCAGCTCTTTCTCATGCTGTAAATAAATGGTTGTGCATGTGAAATCACATCTTCATTCTCCTAACAAGTGTTAAAAGGGTGGAGTTGGACTAGTTAGAGGAGTGGTGTCCAGTGAAAGGACAAAAAGGGGCAAAGTCCACAAACTGAAATATAAGAACCCTTTAAACCTGAGAAAAAAAAATTACTGTGAGGGCTATCAAACACTGAAGCAACATTCCAAGGCTGGTTGTGTTGGTCAGGGAGAAGAAGAATCTTTTGTCCACGTGTGCAGGTTGGTTACAAAAACATTCATTAAAGGAATTCTTAAGAGCTGAATTTAAATAAATAAATAAAATAAATTAATTGAATTAATTTAATAAATTAAAGTACATATAGGTAATACACTGGTCACATTTCAGAGGCATTTTTAAGGTGCTAATAAAAACAGAGAAGTGTAAGAAAAAAAATAAAATTTAAAAAAAAAAGTGAATAATGATTACTATGGTAAACTGTACTCTATCCCCAAGACACTCTCTGTGCTGTAACAAGACATTCTCTCTGTGCTATAACAAAATATGATTTGATGACGTGGAAAGACAGAGGATCATTTTAAAAGAATTTGGTCAACTTCAGAGAAATATTATCATTTTTCCTCCTCTAACAGTTGGAAAATCAAGAACACACTTTATGTGCAGTGTGCTACTTCAAAAATTGAAAACAAATCCAGAATTATGGTAATTTTTTGTAAATCTTTTTAAATTTTGTTGCAGTCATGCAAATCACTGAAATATATAGCAGTAAAAATTGTGCATCCCACTCTGCAGAAGTATTAATCTAATTCTTAAGTGTAACCCTCTCCCTAACGCCTCTGTGTCCACTCTGTTCTCCATACCTTTAAATAAGGATGGCTTGCTGTGCTGCCTAGCTCTGTAACAGTCTGAGTGTATTCCTGATATCACACCAAGAGTTCTTTAATTGTGCATATAATGGATTTCTCTCTTTCTACAGCGGCCGTGGAGAACACTTAAATTGCAGTTTTTATAATGGACTTCCAGTGCCGGAAAATTTTTGTGGGTGCTCCTTTGATGGTGAGTATCTCTAGACCAAATCTTTCCATGTTTATTCATATGTGAGTAAAAACCAAACAGCCTTTGTATGTTTTACTGTATTCCTGAAGATGCTTGTTTGTGGCTTCTTCCTTATCCTTTTCCTGAAATGCCCTACCTAGTTTAAGCATAGTCATCTAAGTAGGATTAAAAGTCCTGAGCTGCAGAAATAGATTCCCTGTAATATTCCTAATGAGATGACTCCTAATTTGCTGCTTGAGAAGTTTATTGCTCACTCATAATACATTTATTTTCCAACTGCAAAGGGCAGACTAATCTGATATTTTTACTTTTATACTTGTGCAGTCTTTTTTTTTTTTTCTCATCTCACTGATTCTGTGGCTTTTGGGGTACGATTGAACAAAATGGGAATTATATCTAAGTAGAAAGTATGACCTTGGTTAGAACTCACCCTCTGGTGACTTCAGTGGGCTTGCCAGCAAACTCGTTTCCTGATTAAAATCAGGAAACAGTGAGAGGAAACAGGAAACAGAGCCTACAGCCTCTGCGATCCATGGGAATAAGTGGTCACAACACCAAAGTTGGTATAGATTAGACAACTGAGATTTCTTATTCTGTCTTTTATAATGTGCAGTTCAAAGATGAACACTTCATCCCCTGTAGCATTAATGTTGCATCCAGTAAATAATGGCATTGCCCTAAGTTTTGAGATATTTCTGATAGAAAATTTCTTGCTCTGTAAATATCCAAACCAAGATAAGGTAGAACAGAGATACATACAAACAGAGTTGACAAGGAGGCATTTGCACGTCAGGTACCTCCTTAGTGGAGTATTGGCTGCAGATGGAGGTACAGAAAGCAAACAGGGATTGGGAGAACATTTTGCTGGTTAAAATAATGCCAATGAAGCAAAGATTTTGCATCAGAAAAGGAAAAAAGAAAGAAAAAGAAAAAAGGATAAAAGTGCAAACTAGCAGCAATAAAAAAAAAAATCCTGACACAACAGGGCACAAGGGCACAGGCCTTCTTTAAATGACTTAGCAAGCCTTTTATTTTATGTATCAAATGCTGACAGACATGACTCACCTTGACCACATAGAAACTTAACACCTATTTCCATAATACACTAACCTTAAAACTCTGAGGTTTTTCAAATTCTGTACCTGGAGCAACACCTATTCTGGAGGAAAGGCTTCCACCTATCTGTGTTACTGCTGCCTTCTTCAGCAGGCAGAAATTACCAGGTTGCCAAAAGTGAGTGAAGGACTGCTTTCACATTCTTTATGTGTATCTCTCCCAATTAGATATAAGTGTAGACTTGATGATGATTAGCCTCCATTTTTCTTGTGTTCTTTCTGTGTCTTTTTTTGATGTATTGGTACCCTATTTAATTTTTAAATATCTATTGTATTTGCTAGGAATTAATCATATTTTGTCTTTAAACATTATAAGAAAAGAATTATGAGTTGCAGAAGACCAGTAAAGAATTAGTGAAGAAGCTACTAGGCTGTGACAGAAAATGCATAATAAATAAGCACAATATATAATCTGCTGCATAAATATGAAATTTTATATTGGCATCTGAGTAACTTTCTAAATTCAGCTGAACTCCTCATGCTCATGTCAATATAATATAAAAACAAACTTGCATTATCCTTGATCCAAATAGCAGATAGGAGACAAAAGAGAGAGTATGTCCTCCAGCTCGGTAAGAAGTTTCTATTTATTGGATAAATAGAAGAAAAATGTAGATGGTTATTTCTTGGCTGTCTGCTTTAACACATCATCATAAAGTTTTAAGATAACTACTGTAAAGCAATAGTGATGATATATGGTTGATGCTCTTATTAAAGGGGTAGTTGAAGAATAAATATTTCAAATATTAATAACTTCATGCAAATGGAGACTCTGGAATATCACAAGAGCCGATGCCATTGAGTGCCACATTGAAAAAGGCCTTGTACTGATGTTAATTCTTCTTTACATTCAGGGGAGCTGTGTTAAGCACATTGCACAGGAACCCATCTCTTGGTCTGAGAATTGCTCTTACAGGTTGCTAACATCTTGTGGTGATTTTGTTTGCCTGTTCTTTACAAAACCCTGCAAAGGCAGGTGCTTGGCCAAAGGGACCATTTTCTGCAGCAGGGGTCAGTAATTCTGCTGATCTCGAGGGAGATGGACCGAGGCAGGCACAGGTTACACTGCTGCACTGTGAGGGGATTACTTCTAAGGAATAACAGTAATGGATGAGAGTGTAAAGCCTGAGGAAGTACCTGATCCAGGAAATTTGTTTTGAAATCTGCACAGCTTCAATAATCTCTAGGGAAGCTCCACCTCCTCTGCCTGTCGTTTTTTTACTGAGCTTCTCTTGTTTTTTTAATTAAGATTCTGAGACTGCTATTAACAAAATGCAAACATAGGTTATGCTTATCCAGTATAGCATTTCCTATCACCTGCTTCACAGAGGTGTTCAGAAGCTGGTAGTACAAAATGTATGGCAAGTCCAAGTTTTTGCTTCCTCCTACTTTGCCTCTAGCTGCGTTACAGCTAATTTGAGTGAAACACTTAATTATCTATTAGCCAAGGCTATAATATAAAATTAGTCACAGCCCTCTATGAAAAATAGCTAACAAATTTCTCCTCATTAAAAATCAAATACAGACTTACCCATTTGTGGTACAAAGTGACTGGAGTAAAATCTGTTTGAATGAATGTATTAAAATTAATCTGAAAAAAACCGCAAAATTAAACCAGAGGAACCTGGAATTGAATGGCCATTTACAGTTTAAAATTTATTTCTCAAAGATTATGAATGCTTAAAAAGGACCTCACTGTTCTTTTCTAGCTTGGAATTTCTTAACACATGGGTGGGGTAATACTTCATTTCTCACTAGCTATAAAGAAGTTCAGTAAACACAGCTTGATCTTCAATTGTAGAATTAAATATCATTTTTAAATGGAATTATATCAGGTTATTCTGAGAGACACATATTTATATTCATCAAAATTTAAAGCAGATTATTGAAGAGGTTCAAAAGGGATTTGCCAAACTAATGGTCAGCAGATACTAAGGTCAGTAGGTGTATAACAAACCCCATAACATCCCAAATAGAACAGCTGGGGATACTGGGAAAATACAGACAGAAATGTACCACAGAAAGTGGCTGAGAATGTGTACTGTTCCTAAATGGACTCTTCTGTGGCTTTTGTCACAACTGTGGTCTTGATAAACCAATATTCTTAATGGGATATTTCTTGTTTTCTTTGTTAAAATTATTTTTAGTCTTCAAATATTATAAAATATGGAGATATTAATTTGCTTTATGCATTCCTTCTTGGTTAGTGCAATTGTTCATTTTGAACTCACACCTCACAGTGAAAAAGGAGAGGAAAAAATAGATGCACAAGGGCATAATGTCTGCATATACACCTTTCAGATATATCAGCGCTTTCGTGGTTTTGTTGTGAAGTCTCTGCTGTTCTACAGGGCATCACAGCAAAAACAAGTCTTGAAATTCCAAATATGCTGCTTAATTTGACGCCCCAGGGGTTTCTCGAAGTGCCTTAGCTTCAGCTGATATTTGGATCATCTTTTTGTAGCTTTTTTCAGGGTCACTTATCACTGTGGGTTCAGGAAGGAGTTTCAGTCATGCAGGGAGGGCTCCCACGGAGCCAGTGGCAGGAGCATCACCTTGCAAACCAAGATGGATTTGTTGGGCACAACTTGGCTGCCTGACCGACAGCTGACAAACTCTGCTGCTTTCATTCTGTTCACTGAACCCAAATTAGGTATGGTTTGTTTAACGTACTTCCACTTTCTGGTTTCACCTAATAATAGCCTGTTTCGTTGTATAGCCCAGCATGCAGTAAGAGGGAAGACCAAAAAGGAATAGTTGCAATGCTCGTGTTTCTTTCTCTGAGTTTTTTGTTTCTAATTATGCTGGAAATCTGCCAAGATTCCCCTATCTGCAGGACGACAAAGATGTCTACATGCTTTTAACAGCTTTGAAATAATGTAGCAGCTAAATACTGGAATGGACATCCAGTGCATAAGTGAAAAATCTTGGCCCTCAGCATTTGATACATAAAATAAAAGGCTTGCTAAGTGATTTAAAAAAGGCCTGTGCCCTTGTACCCTGTTGTGTCAGAATTTTTTTTTTTAATGCTGCTAGTTTGCACTTTTATCCTTTTTTCTTTTTCTTTCTTTTTTGCTTTTCTGATGCAAAATCTTTGCTTTATTGGTATTAATTTAATTTATTGCATTGATTTTCTTAAGGATTTTTCTCTCTTATGTGAGCAGTGTTAGTTTTCTTTTTCCCTCAAAAAAAAAAAAAAATCCCCAAAAACTTGCTTTTGTCAATTTATTAGTACAAGCCAGCAGCAAGTAAAATCCCATTATTGCTGACTGCATTCAAAAAGCACATTTTTTTCACCTCTCTTAGTACATGACCAAAGTTCCCATGTAGCAGGTGGTTGTAATTAGTTTGGAATTCAGTTTGGCTGGCAAATTCCTTCCTGTTCATTGCATAATTTCACTGCTACAGTCTCAAAACAGTTGTGGGTAACAGCGAGAGAAGTCTCTGGTACTCTGGTATAAATCTTAGAGAATTTCCCCCAAGTACTGTAATGCAAGCTGCTACTCTGAAAATTAAAATCATGCAGATTTGGGGATCCCTGACACTCAGGTCATATGACTGAATGATAAAAAAAAATTCTTCAGTAAACATAATGCACAAAATGCAAAGTACTACGTTGGTTTTTATCTGACATCTATTGTGTAAAGGATCATGTAAAGTAGTCTGAGATCTCCACCTCTTCTTCTCAGTGGGAATCTCATTTGCCAAGCTTCTTGTCCTTAATTTTGAGGTGTGTTGCATGATATTCTGCAGAATTGTGTGACAACAGTAAACAGATACTTAGCATCAGCTGAAATAGTAACAGAAATCTGAACTCTGAAATCTGAAATTCAGAAATTCTGAAAACCCTTGTGAAGGTGGCTGCCCATGCACTGCCACGTGGGAAATACATGTTACTCTGGCTCAGAAAGCTGCCTGTTCTGCATTGATGATTGACTCTTGCAAAATGATGCAAGGTGGACTTTCCTTAAGTACCCATATTTTTTTAGGCTTTCCCAAGTTCATTGATCTTGCCAAAGAAATGATCATAAAATCAAAGATGTGCTAATGCTTTGGAATAGAAGACAGCATTTCTCAAAACTGAGATACTGGCAGTGACATATAATCGATACTCTACTAAAACCAATCAGTGGGCTTTATTATTCAAATAGCTAACTGTTGATAAATTACACAATTATAAAGTGCATTCAAAGCCCGTGTTAGATTAAATGGGTGGCTGTATATCTGCTATAAAAGATAAATCACAATACACTATTAATTGAATAAGTGAAACACAGAATTGCAAAACTTTCATTCCCTCCAACTGTTTAACAGACTCTTTTTTTTCTTCATTCCTAACCTATGTACTTTGAACAAGGATGTTTTAACAGCTATTCTAAACCATTTTCTACTAGATGTCAGTAAAGCTGAGTAAAGCCCTCAAATTTCTCATTAGGAAATGGTGCTTTGTCTCCACTCTGAAGCTTGTCACAGGGAATGCCCTTTTTTTTGCTAAAGCTAGCCTTGCAAATCCCTCAAAACCTGGAGTTTTGCCTCTTTTGGTCATACTGTTTATCATGACAGTTTCATATCTATCTCTGTAAGTGTAGGGAAATTTTGGTGGCTGTTAGTGATTGAATAACTTGATTCAAATACCATGATTATCAAAAAAACCACCACCACATCGGAAGCTACAGCCACGTGGTCACTTTGAATCTTACCCACTGACTTTTGTGATGGACGGTTGCATTTTTCAGATCTGTAGTATTCTTTATATTAATCCTCAGCATAGTGCTTCACCATTTGAGTTATTCGTAGGCTAAATCCTAAAGTCATGTGGAGATAAAGGCAGAGAACATGTCCCCACCATAGTGCTTTATTGCCATTACCAGTGTGCTGAACAGTGAAATAGGTGCTCTAAAACCACCCAAATTGTTCTAATTGTCTGAATTTTCATTGTCAGCTGCCTAAAAGGAGACCCTCTTCACACTGGTATTAATTTTCTGTTAAGACTTTCTTTTGGCTTTCAATTATTTCATAGTCTCAGTCAGTAAAGTGATGCCTCCTTTTGTCGCGTTCCTTTACAAACTGTTGAGGGCTTTCTTTCCAATTCATATTGCTGATAAACTGTATGCAATAGCTTACACTGGAGGAGAAAAAGAATCAGTTGATATAGGTTTATAAAGACCACTGTATCATTTTATCTTCCACAAAAGGGCTTGCCCACTGTCACACAATAAATAGTCTTTAACTATAAAACAGGACTGCAAGGTCTGTCCAGGATGCTTTCTTGAGATAAAATCCTCATTAGGTTAATGTAAGATAACTGGCTGTAGCCTACATTTTATTTTATATAATGAGTTCCTTTTTATACAATAAAGCTTATGAAAGAAGAAATTACTGGCTCATGGGGTAGAGATGGATGAATATAATAACGCTTCTGTTGGAGGGATTTATGATGTATATTTAGCACTGCAGACAATATACTAAATCACTGCCACAGCCAACGTGAAAGATACATTAGTTGTCATTTGTTTTTACCAGCTTCTCTAAGTTCTTCTCAGATGTCATTCTAGAGATTTCTAAATCAGTCTCACTTTGTGTTATTAAAAAGTCTATTATACATTCTAATGCAGCTCTAAAACATGGCAAATTATTTCACTTTCATTGTTTTTGATACCATTAATATCTACTCCCTGTTCTATGATATTTATACTAGATAGCAGAAGCCCTAGTGCCAGTGTTACGAAAACAACACAGTAATTGGAAAGGCAGGTAAAATGTTTGTGAGAAATGTAAGAAGGATAAATTTTCCCCAGTTTCCTGGGACATCCCTATAAACTGACAGTATATGCTTTGGTCAGATGCTGCTGTTATTACTCATAGCTCACATTCTTCAGTTTCTAGACCTCTAATAACTAAATACAGTACATCAAAATGCTCCTTTGATCAAGAGTGTATCCATCCAACACAATTTTTGTATCTTGGAAAAAAAAGACTTAAAAATAATTAGGCGTGTTCTGTTGTAATGTATGGCAATATCTTCCAGGTATCTCAGAGAGGTTGAGATACAGAAATGGCTTCAGTCAAGAGGGAAGACAGGTTGTATGGGAAGAAGGTCTGTACTGAAGTAACAAGACTGAAACACAATAAATTAAAGTTTCTCTTGTAGTTCTCAGAGGGAAAAGTGGAGAGCACCATCACTACCAGGTTTTTTTTTTTCTTTTAAGTAATATTTTGCTTGATCTTGTTCAGTTCACATGGGATGTATTTTGCTCAGGTGCATGGATACGTAGGTTACTTGTTAATAATAGACAGTTTTGCTTATTTGTGTGTAAAGGCTTCAATTCTTTCCCAGCTTGTCCAAACATGTTTTTCCTTATTTTCTTTATGCTATTACTCTAGGAGTTATTGAGATGTAATTGATTGCTAGGATTAAGCCATACCCAAGTGACTTTCAGATATTTGTTATTCATGGTATTTTTCCCGTTTTAAATTAACCTTTGATGAACAAGAACATGTGTTAATAGGCAAATAGAAATATTGAAATGGCTGGCAAAGTTTTATAGTACACAAGAAACTTGTCACTATGGTGAAGAAACTTGAGGACATCAGTTATTACAAAAACAGATTTATTTCATCTCTTTTACTGTCACCTAGTCAAAAATATTGCAGTTACGAAATGTGGATTTTTTTGATATCTACTGATGGTTTCCTGTGGCAGAAGCTATCTATAAAACAGTGTCTCTGTGGCTTAAAAATGTAGATTAGTCTGAAGCTTAGTGTACCACAGCTGTGAGACTTCTGACTGCCCTAAGAAGGAAATGGCAAGCATCATTTTCATCTTTCTTTTATCTTTCCACTCTGGCTGTTCAGAACACGTCCCACACCATTTTTGGGAAAGCCCTGCAGGAAAGGCTCAACAAGCATGTCTCTGTTTTCACTCATAAGGAATGCTGATGACAGTTATCCAAGTGTAATGACAAAATGAAGGGGGAAAGCTGTTAGTCGGTTTTCAGATCTGAAAACATGGGTTTTGCATTTATTTTTAAGTTTCGAAAAACAGGCACAGACATGGTGATGGGTGCTTTGTGCCTGTTTGCTGTATCATGTCTTAGTTTGAACAGACAGGTGTCTGTTAAGGAAGGCAGGAGCCTCCCCTGGAATGGAGAATGCAACCCCCTTCCCTCCGAATTATTATAACTTCGAAAATTAAGGGGCTTTCAGGCAAAGATATGAGGAATAGGAATAACAGCTCTTTACTAATATATATATAAAACAAGGCAAACACCCAACACTAACTGTGGCAATACCCCCGAACAGAGCCCGAACCCGGTGCGGTCTCTCCCGCCGGTCGGGCCCTTTCCCCTCGGTGCAGTTCCGCTCGCGGCCGCCAGGGGCGCTGGCGGCTCCGGGAGCGGC
The DNA here is from genome assembly GCA_013397915.1 of Daphoenositta chrysoptera. Classification (NCBI taxonomy): domain Eukaryota; kingdom Metazoa; phylum Chordata; class Aves; order Passeriformes; genus Daphoenositta; species Daphoenositta chrysoptera. Next base: position 45,361 of record VZRO01008378.1, on the reverse strand, counting down.
GCGGCTGCGATGGCTCTCCC
>VZRO01008378.1:969-45181 GCA_013397915.1 Daphoenositta chrysoptera | reverse complement strand
AGCAGCCACTCTCCGCTCCAACGCCAGAGAAAAGCAAGAGCCAGAGGGCTCCTATCTCTCTTCTTTTATGCAGTTAAAAATCCCGTGGTCTCTCGCTTCCCACGATAACATCCCAGGTAAAAGAGATCAGCCACCTGGACCTGTGGCCAGGTCTTTTGTCTCTGTTAAGTACTCAGCAATTTGTTTCCTAGCAACATGTATGGGGAAAAATTCTTTAAGAGAAAAAGGGAAAAACTGAGAACCCCTGTTTAAAACCTCAACAATCATCACTGACAGCTTCCTTTTTACAGGAACAATGTCCTCTGAGGAGGAAAATACCTCTTTATCTTGATTGCCTGAGGACAGAAAGGTCTAGGATAAGCAAGATAGTAGGAACTAAATAACTCCCAATCCCATTAACGACCTCTAATGACCATAAAGCACAAATAATGCACACTCAAACTAACCATTATTTGTAATGATTTCTGAAACTGTGTTATAAAGTCAGAACTAAACTCAGATTAAAATCAATATTATGTCACATCATTAGTGATGTGTCTTCTGGACTCAGTATGTAATACAGAAAGTGGTTATAAAAAAATATATTCATTAAAATCTGTGAATTCATCTTTACAATAATACTCATTTGCAGTTGTGTTATGCAAAGAACACCAGTGCTTATGGTGTCATTATAAACCCTTTGAGAATCTCTACGATTTTCAGTGTAACAAGGACTGATTGAAAAAAAAAATCCTTGCATCTCATTACTTCTTTAAAATCCATATTAATATTTTTAATAACTTTCAGTCTATATTGCTCTTCAAATAAATTGTTTTTAAAACTGATAAAGTTTTTTTTTGTTTTCCACAAAGTAAGGTAAATACTACTATTTATTCCACATAGGAAGGTGATGATATTGTACAAAATTAGCAGATTTTAAAAATTGATTCCAATTTCTTAATTTATGAGGAATTCTAATTGATCTTACTTCTGAAAAGAGAATGCATTTATTTTTCCCATGCTGTATTTATACACAAATGTGGCAAGAAAAATCCAAGCATATTTTTGGCACTGTGAGTATGGAAAATTAACACTGAATTTAAAAATTTTGGATAATTGTTTGTTAAAGGTTTGGCATATGTTGCATTTGCTAATAAAAAACATCTGTTGCAGACAATGACTTCATTCACAGTTTAGTGTTGAGTATGGCTTTAGACAATTAAAGCTGTATGAACATTTTTGCATGTAGAGTGGCACACTAAAAGTTGTTATAAGAAGAGGAATCAAACAAACTTGAAATTACTTTTTATGTTTCCCAATTATTACTAGAAAGAGATTGCACATTCTCCTTAAAAAACCATTCTGAGTCTGAGAGAAGTGCAGGGAATGGATAAAAAAAAGGGTAAAAAAAGAACAGGAAGAAAAGAAAAAGGAGTCACACAGTAGTCAGATAAGATTTTTCATCTATGGTCTTGCACTGCACTTTTCTTCAACTCAATTGAAAATGATTCAGTGAGTGAAGCTGCTAGGAATGAAGTGGGTGTTTCCAAGTGCCAGTCAACAGAGAAATGATAAAAATGCTGCAGAACCCAATGTGGGTTTTCAGAACTAGGAAATGAAATGGCCATGTCCTTTGTATTCAGTTCAGCTTAGTCTCCCGTAGTATTTTAAATGCTTGCAAATTTTTAAGAAGTTCAACATGAACAAAATGTTGAAATCCACAGTAGGTCAGTGTTTTATTTTACAAAACCCTGAAATATCTTTTCTACAGACTCCACTGCAAGTATCTTAGTATCTTAGCAGTATCATCTGCTCCTCTGTCAAAAGAATTTTTACAAACTTACATACTTTCAAACTCCCAGTTCTTAGCTGAACCCCTAAGAAAATAAATGCCATGTAAAAAGCTTAGGCATAAGGAATATTATTAATATCATTCTTGAGGAAAATCTTTTGGAAATTTTTTTCAGGCAAGTGAACATTATGGCACCTAATTCATTACCTTATGCTAAGTGGCCACAATAAATAATCTCTTTTAATATTGCAAAAGAGAAGGGATGATTTCTGACTTCCTGCAGAATTAATGAGTAGTAGATTCATGGCTGATGATGTTTCTTTTGCCCCCTCTGCTCAGGCTCTTCTCTGCAGGACTCTTTCTGTACTGGCATGCATGACCAATAATCTGGTTGATCCATGAAAAAGGTGCAGAACTGGGGAAGAATATAATTCTGTATGATAGACTCAGTTAGTTTTGCCTAAACTTTGTGGTTTTTCTCTTCCTTCAGGAATAGCCATGGTAGCACTGCTATCCCTTTTACTAGCAACCATATTTGAAAAATCTGTAGAAATTCCCCATTTGGCAGCAGATTCTATTGATACATAGATTTTAGAGATTCCTCATGCATTAAAAAACTTCTTACAGCCACCTGAAAAACATGAGAATTTATGCCAAAGTCTATTAAGTTCTCCCAAGTTGAACCTCTTAACAGAGCTGTAATTATTTGCCACCTTTGTAGCTCTGAGGTACAACTGCATGGCTAAAAAGTTGAGGCGAAGAGAGGGATAGCTGGATAAAATGTTTGTGACTTTGGAAATCTCACTTCAAATAAATTGAGTTCTTATTAGGCTGATTGAATTACACCCTTGTGTTTGGTATGCTCCAACATGCTTAAACATCAATAAGATCATGTGAAAGACCACAGAGTATTCTGATGCTAAAATAGTGAAGTAAAATAAAAACTAAGAAAGTAATTTCATCCTGGTTGAGAAAAATTACTTGCAAGTGTGTAGCATCCTGTTAACGACATTGTCTTAAGAGTGACTTCAAAGCCAAAGTTTCTTTAGTGGTTTCCCAGAAAACCTTCATCAGCGTAGGGTTAATTGGTATCAAAGAGTGGTACATTAATTAAGGACAATTTCTGGGTGACCCATGGTAGCCATCAGCACACCCATGCAGCTGGAAGGTGGGAGAGGGTGCTGAGAGGTCCCTGGTTTGCCTGGGAGTGCCAACACCAGAACAGCAGGTGCACACGTGTGTACAAAAGATCCAGCCTGCATCACAGAGGGACAGTGGGAAAAGGTAACTGGCCTTCTTTAAGAGGCCATCTCTTTGATTCTGTTTGTTGGATCTAATTCCATATAGATTTGAAATCCCTAATGTGAATTTTTTGTGAATTTATGGTGGGACACTGAACAAACTCATATCTCCAGCTCATTCAGCCTTGTACAGGCTTTTGTAAATGAGTTTATCAGAAATGACATGGTGTCTAAATACCTTTTAAACTTTTTTAACAGGATGTAGGTAGCCACAATGTTCAAAAAAATGAAACTGGGAAGTCAAGTTCTCCAAAGTTAGGAAATGACAGGATTTTGGTGCAACCTGAATTTTAACACCTTAAACTGTGTGCAGAGGCTGTTTAAGGTCTGAGACTTTCAGATTCTCTCCTACAGTTGTGATACTGCTGATTTCCAGAAGCCTATGTTCTTGTCTGAGAGTGGTGATGTAGGCTTTCAAGTGACTTCCAGCAATAATTTTAAATGTACTTTATATTTCTTTTCTGTCATTTTATCACAGACATTTTTTAAGAAGAACACCTGCTCCACCTTGTCAGTAGGTACTGATTAAGTTCTACTTCTCATGTACAGTCATGGCTGTGGAGCAAAAATAGTACAAATTGTTTATTTAGAATTATAAAATACAGCTGAAAGCATTAACTAAAAACATCAGTTCTCCTGATTCCTGAATTATCAATCTTTGACTTCCAAACTTAATGTACATACATTTTTAAAAGTTTAATTGAGACTTTTTGTTGTGGTGAAGATTTTAGATGAAAAAAAATGTCACCAGTGCATGTATTTTAGCTCATAATGTGAGAAAAGACATGGACTCTGTTTCTAGCCTTGACATGATGTCTGTGCAAACACTTGGCTGGATCAATAAGGATGTCTTTGATTTTTTGGTCTAAAAAAAGAATACTGCTATCTGATCTATCTCTTTAAATATTCTAGGTTTTTAAAAATATCTCCAGATACTGAGGTGTGACATGTTAAATTTGAAGAAATTAGGAATCAAATAGAATCATCTATTTCAAAGATTCCCTGGGAGGCTTATTTTGGTTATTCCCTCTTTCTCTTTCAACTGCTGTGTCCTGTGAAGTCATTGAGTAGATCTGTGGTTTTCTTTCATAGAGGAGAAAAATGGCCAAATGAGATTAAATTAATGGGTTTCCCTTTATTCAGCTGCAGTCTTTTCAAGAGACTTGATTGATGTTTTGCTGTTTTCCCATTTTGTTACATTCCTTGCCATTTGAATGAATTGTCAACATTATAATGTCTTGAATACTCTGTAAATTATAGCATAAGTACTCCCACTTTGTTTACACACTGAATTTTGATTGATCTATCCATTTTATATTTCTTTAGTTTATAACTCTACTAATTGCTAAGTATAATGGGACCAACCAAACCCCACATTATTTAAAGCAAAGCAGCAATTGAATCTGTTGCCTGTCATAGATGGCATGAGGTACTATACCCCAGCCCTATTTTAAATGGTTCTGAGAATACCCATGACTGAATATCATGTGAAGATGTTTTGCTAGTTTTGTTTTGGTTTTTAATGAGCCTGGTTTAAATGCATGCCTCCTCCCTTAGGTGGGACTGTCCTCTAACTGTGCACTGTTCTGTTTCTCTGTTCCTGGGATAAAGGTGATAGAAATGAAAACCACAATCGATGGAGGAAGTGTTACTGAGGCAAAAAGGGAGGTCATGGGAGCTGACAGTATTAGTGATATTGCAGAATACTGAAGCTGGATTGTGTGAAGAGGAAAGAGGGAAAAAAGGACAACCCAGGGAAGAAGAAAAGGAAGAGAATGTGAGTGGAAGAAAGATAAAATTTTCCAGTCTTTTCAACCTTGAGACTAATCCTGCTTACATGCTTTCTCTTCTTAGCAGTCAATGTGACTCCCTCTTCCCCTTCCCTTTTGCCCTTCATAGGCAGGGGAAGAAAAAAAGAGGAAAAAAGAAAAGAATAGATGGAAAAGCAAGAGTGTTAATTTTCCTCATCAGCACCATGACTGTGTAGATTGCTTCTCCTTTTAGGTGTTCTGGTGTGCTTGGTGTTGTTCTGGAACTGCACTTTTTATATTCCCAGTAGTTGTGATGAGATAAAACTGAGAAAGGGTGTGACATATATGGCTGGTTTGAATTCTCTCTGTAACTCATCATGTTTCCTATATGTGCAAATATATTTTGTGCAAGTTGGAGTATATCACAGGAAAAAATTGCCAGACAGAACTCAATGTGCACAGGAACTGGTTTCATCCTTAAACCAGACCACTGTTAGAGATTGTTTATGAACACCAAGAATGAAATATTTCTAAATGTGTGACCTGGATTTTTATTACCAGAACAATAACTTTTTTGTTCATAAGCATTCTCATTCTCTTTTTGGTAAATCTTGTGCAGGTCCTTGAGTGGAGTTTTTTTATCAGTGGAGAGCAGGCTGAAAATGTTACTGAATCTGAATAATATTAGGCTCAGCTGAAGCAAACTGCCACAAAAGACATTAGGCAATGGGAGACTCGAGGCTGAAATACTAAATGAAGTGTGCCTCTTTAGTCTTCAAGAAAAGGTATGTTTCAACAGTAAAGTCTGAAACATAGGCCAATAGAAAACACAAAATTTTATTTTATAATGGTTTAATATTCTGTAATTAAAAAGAAAATTACAGGCACCTAACTGTTTCTGCATTTTTAAAAAAATTAATCAACAGTAGGAACAAGTCAGAGAGTTATTTTTGAATACATTCCTATTTTTATTGTTTTCAGCCCATGGATCTGTGTTGGCTCACAATGTTGGCTCTCTCCTTCTCTAGCAGTCAGGTGGTTGATTTTTTTTTTTTTTTTCCCTACATCTTTGATTACCTCGCTACAAAAATGAAAGGAGCCTCATCAGATTTTATTTTAAGTCTGGGAACTTTTCCTATGTCTTGAACCTGAATGAATATTTAAGCAACTCATAATGCAACAATTGTTATTCTGAGGGAAAATAAAAAGCAATTCTCTGCTGAACATCTCTGTAGCCTGATGGAAAGGTAATGGCACTGCTGCAGACTAGAATAAAATCAAATCCTAATTGTTTTGGTGAATTTGACTTGCTAGCAAGTCATGCTTTAATCTCTGCATAAATTAGAAGCCTTTACTCTGCTCAGATTCCTGTGGGGTTGCTGTCTTTGGCTTCCATCTACTGCATTCAGCTCAGCTAGCGAATACTTTTGAATAATGTCATGATATTTCCATTAAAGAATTCAAAGTCGCTGAGAAGAAGTGTGGTAAGATGTTGATAAAATTCACTCGAGATGAGTTGCAGCGATGAGCCTGAGCTTTGGCAGATTGCTCAAGCACTCTGAGGGGTGTCAGTGAATAAGCCAAGGTCCAGGATCCAGGGGCAAAGCTGCTTGTCCAGAGTACCCACAGTCAGAGTAAACTGGAATTCCCATTACTCCAGATGCAGGCTCTGGTGGTGGTGGCTGATGAAGAAGAAGGGGACACCAGTGACTGCAGTAGCTTTTGGGAAGGAGTTGAGCCCGTAAGTGAAAGAAAGAAGTTTAACATCAATAATTTCTTTGGGAAAGTGAGCTAGGTGATGGGAAATGTATACATTCAACAAGTTGCAATCTGGGTCTGTTTTTGGTTAAGCCTGTCTTGCTTTTCCCTTTTTTGTACTCCTAAATATACTGTATAAAGACCTTTCTGCAGCAAAGCTGCTAAGTAGTCTAGCCCTCACTTTACTGAGAGTCTAATTTTCTCAACAGAGCACCACTGTTTTGATTTTCTCTTTATGCAAAGATTATAAGGAAGGTCATGATACTGCCAAAAAGAGTTCACAATTGCCATCAATGTCAAAAAAATGTCAAAGCAATGTCAAAACAATGCCAAAGCAATATATTGTAACAAAAAAAGAAGAAATCTCTCAGATTATTGTGGAGTTGCGTAGTTGAAACACTTAAGTGCAGACTACAAGAAATAATGTACAACAGTCTGAGGTGCAGATTGTGAATTGGTTGTTTCTAAAGTGTGCAGACTTTAGCATGTTAATTAAAAAAAAAAAAAATTAAAAATATTTCTAACCACTTTTTTTAAAAGCCCTCTGAATACATGTATAGGCACCCTAGAATTCACACAAATCCTCCTACTTATCAATCCACTTGGGTGACATTGAAATGACCCTATCAGCCTGACTCAAATCAGCTATATTCCTGGAGAGTGGCAGGAAAATGCATGTGTAAGAAGAAATAAAAAAAAGAAAAATGTTCTTTTCTGGTGAGCTTGAGTTATAAGATTAGATTATGGCTGGCAGAATCAAGGGCACATAGGCATGGCACTTGATGATTATGATTTATGGGAGCATTAAAGAGGAAGAAATCAATATATATTCTAAAAGTTCTGTTTAGCTAAGATTAATCTAAACACCCTCCTTGGGTTTGTGATGACAGGGGAAGGCTATTTTGATAAGAACTTTTCCTTTTTGCCTCACCAGTAGTTTCAATAACTTCTAATGTACAAATCCAGCTTTATAAAATGAACCTTTTGTTGGCTTTCCTTTTAAAGAATAAAAGCTGGTAGGTACAATTTGCAGTAAATTTGAGGTCAAATGTGACGCCAGATATACACCTGCTACAAATAAACAAAGTCATAGTGTACTACATGAAGATACTATTAGCAGAATACAAAATCAAAAGAACAGTCACTCCACAGGGAAAAAAAAACAAAGAAAATTCTCCCCTTCAGCTCTTTTTGCCAGTTATTTTCTTTGTTTTGAAGCCTGTGGCAAAGTGGTGTCTTCAGCTGAAGGTCTGTGCTGGTTTTAAATTTATAACTTAGTGCATCATAGCTCTAGTCAGATACCTGTAGCAAGTTAAAAACTGTATCATATTTTTCTGTCTAATGAACTCTATGTGTTTTGTTGATAACATTTTCTTACATGGTTGTCTGAAAGTATTTCTTCTGAAACTTTGTTATTTTGAAACATACACGCATAAATTTTTTTTCTAGTAATATTAAATCTTTTATTTCTAGCTATTATAGAAAATAAAAGTATATGCAGTTATAAGATACATACATCCGTACAGCCAAATATCTGTTTCCATTCTGGCCATCCTATAAATGTCATATAATCTACTTAACACTGGGATAGAAAAACACACAATTAAGACTTATATTTCATGAACACTGTAATGCATCTTGACTAGAAGGGGTAAATGCATTGTATGATTTTTCTTAAGTGTCCAAGCTGTCCATGCTGGTATTTTTTAAAAATACTGCCATCAGGATGTGGGGTTTTTTGAACATCCAGTTTTAAACCCAAAACTTAAAACCAAACAAACAAATCTTAGGCATCAGTATCTAAAACCAGAAAGATGAAGGGGTTATTTCACTGAATTAGTTTTGTTTCTGGAGGACTAACTTCTACTTAGAGAGTCGAGCTTACAAAGAACATCTATCAGAGTATCTGCTGTAAAGTTGAAAGCAGCTAATGGGAACATCTCAAAGGAAAACAAATGATGGGAAAAGTTAGACAGCCCTCAGCCATCCCCATCCAAAAAAAACCCCCCTACATAATAGGATGGATTATACAGATACACTGTAGGATACATTGTATGGAATGGCTTTTTTCATAGTGGTTCATCTGTACACTGTCTCTTAAATTCACCAAAATTAATTCCAACTGTATGAATTGAATGGCTGTAGCTATATAATTAGAGATTGAAGAACTCTAATTACTGCACTGCAGAATCTTAAGAAAAATAACAACTTTAAAATACTCTTAGAAATGTTTTTTGCTTCAGAAGAAATGTTTCTATACAGTTATATTTTTAAATAGTATTTAAAATACAAACATACCTGTAGATGTCACTAGAATTTGTGTTGGAAGAATAGTGATAACTATTTATTAATAAGGTTCTAGAAGTGAAGATACTAGAAAACTATCATTGTAAATAATTGCTTTGTAAGTATCAATCAGTGAAACTTCACAATACTTTTATAAAGTAGATTAATGAATGGGAATTTATTTTTTTTATTTCAGCTACTTTGTTAGTATAAAGTATGTCTGATGAAGCCCTTGACGATATTTGGAAGAGAAATGAGAGGTCTTGTTGCTACCTCATTCTTAAAACTGCACAATGTTTAGCTGGTAAGACTTTGATTTTGTTTATAAAACTCGTTGAGATACTAACTCCTAACATGAAATCCCACTTGTCCTAAGAGAATTATTTCTTTAGATCTCATGTATATCTTTACAATTAAACCAAAATTCATGAGTAGTGTAGGTTAAGGTTGAAAAGCATATTTTAATTATGAGGTGAAGAGAAGGGACTCTATGGCATAGTGCCTCTCCAGACAAATACTTCAGTTATTAAAGGATGCCTGGAAGCAGTGCTGTAGAAGACTTTTGTATTTCACAGGAAATGTACAGCTGAATTCACAGCATGCTAGAATCCATGAAGAACAGGCAAAGGGTAAAGGTTGTGGTTTGCTTCGTATTCCTTCAAGAGAGAAAAAGTATAGCTGTTCAGTGAACATGAAATGGGCATCCATATAGGTTCAGTTTTTTTGAAATCAACATAAGTATTTCCTTTAAATGAAAAATGGAGAATAATTTTGGGGTAAAACCCAGTACTCATAAATATAGTAACAAAATCTTGTAGTTATACAAGAATTATTATCCAACAATTGTGTGGGGGTGTTTGGAGCAGACTGGTTGTACTTAATTGCACAAACTTTTAGAAAATGACACACTAAATTAGAAGCAAGGATATACATTTTTTTTTGCCATGGGAAGCATGGACTCTCATCAACTTTCCTGGTATTCATTTTTCTGTTAAACTAATAGTCATTATGTTTATATTTTGTCAAGTTTAAATCTTTATTAAAATTACAGTTTCCTGAGCAAAGACTCTTTTTATTTTAAAAGTGGAAGAGTCAAGATAGTTTTGTTTGCTGAAGTCAATAACAGATGTCAGGTATTTGAAAGAGGTAATGTATAATGAATGTATAAAAACTTCTCCTGTATAATTTCTTCTTCTCTTTGATAGAAATTATATCTGACCAACTAATTCATCATTACTTCTTTCGCATAAGTGACTTTGTAATATTTATCGTGTTTGCACATTTTGATTCATATAAGTTTTACATTTAAGACTAAGTATTAATGAAACCATAAGACCTTTTAAGGAATATAACCTGTTGTCAGTCACTGGGAGTGTGTTTGCATCTCTTCAAGTTTCTGATTCTTGAAGGAAATAATCTCTGTGAGAGGGGCAAAGAACTATTTTCAACTGTAGCAGAGAGAAATACCCATGCTATGGGAAATGCTTCAACATTTCCTTCTGAGACTGAGAATTTGTAAAATCTCATCATTCCTGTATATTTTTGTCAGACAACAGAGAAAAATTGAAATTGTGTGCTGCACAAGTTTCCCACAAAGTATAATGCTGTTAACTCGATCTCTTCATTAGGGGTGGATTTTTTTTATCTTGAAACTTTTATTGCTAAAACCAGCAAATAGTATAATGCAGAGTTCAGAACTGCTTCAATGCCCTTGTGATATTTATCACCAGTACCTTTTAAGATAAACAATGGAAAAAAATGTGAATAAAAATTTGCTTTAGGACAAACTGCCAGCTCTGCTGAAATGAAGGCTTGAGTAAACCTGTAGCTATTGAAGTCTTGAGTGTTCTAATGTTTATATTAGTCCTCTGTTTTTTTTCCACTTTGTGGATGATACTGTGTTTTATTTTTTCTCTTTTTTCCATTCCCTCTACTGTACATTGAGATAGTCTGAAAAAAAACCACTTCAGTCTTGTAGTATTTAACTTTTCAATACCAGTTTCTTTAAACTATGAGATAAATGTTTCATTTGCTTCAATAGTAAGAACAGGCAATGACATAATAAAAAACCTGTTGCATAAGATGCAGTTCTTGAATAGCAGAGATACTGACCTGTGTTTTGAATGCCTGTAATGCTTGTGAGAGGTGCTGGTTAAATATGCTTGGACCCCTCTGGGTGAAAACACTTCCTGATATTCAACCTGAGCCTCCCCTGACTCTGACTTATGATCTGTGAAAACACACCAAGCTTCATGATTTTTGTTATATTGTGTTCTCACTGTATGACATGTACAGTCAAACTGAAAGTAGGGCCAAGCTTCATCTGATTTTACAGAAGTTCTGTTTTTTAAAGCTGTTGCACTCATACAAGCAAAAGACAATGAAAACACTGGAAGTTTTAAATAATGGAGAAAATACAATATACACTGCTATGTGTTACTAGAAGAGAGTTGGAAGAGATAACTTACTCAAATTGCAGCCTATCTGCATTGAGAAATAGAGTAAAAAAACCTCACGTCTCTTGTGGGCTGGAAATTAAAACTGGAAGTCAATCACCTCCATGGACATTTTCTGGATATAAGCAAAACTCAAACCAAGCAGTTGTGGCTGGAGACAAAGGGCTCTGTAAAAGAAAGTTAGTTCATTTGTTAGTTCAGCAATCTACTCAACTCTAGGTGTAAAGTCAGATTATATCTATCAATTAACTTCTGCATAGTAAATTTTTCCGTTTCAAATGCTGCATTGACAGTTAATTGTATTCTACTGATCACGAAAACACTATACCTGAAAAGAAACACAAGTATTAAATGGAATATAAAGGGCCTCTTGGTCTGCTGATAAACTATGCCTGAAAGAAATATGATCTAGTAGATAAATTCCAGTTTAGAATATGAGTTAAAAGAAGGACAGAACAGTGCGTTGGATTCACAGGAGAAGGGCTCTTATGAGTCATCTGTAGCCTTGTCTATATTAGATTTTAAGCCATTTTCCAGTTAGTTGTATTCTTTTTTTTTGTGAATACATGGAGTTCAGAGTGTTCCAAGGGTGATAAAATAGTCATATCCTAAGCTAGTAAGAGAGGTATGTTAAGTTTAGTCAAGACCTTACGGTAGGTAGGAAAAGAAGAAAAAGCAAGGTGGTGCCTCACTGGAAAAAAAACAAGGAAAAATAAGACAGTATTTCTTTATCAGGAGTTGAAAGGGTCAGAAATGGACAAGGTTAAACAAAGATATGTGCACTGCAAGGTAGTGAAGAGACATTTGATGTCTCAAATCATACAGATAAGTCAGTAAAAGAATGGTTTGATGCATTTCACTAAGCCAACCCATGGGTCAGAAGAAGCAAAGGCCTGTGTTGGCTCTCAACTTGAGTTAAAAAATATCTGTACTTGGCTTCATCAGCACTGATGAGCATCACTGGGATGAAATTCTGAGTAACACTATCATCATTAGATGTGTATCAGGAAGGTGTGTAAGGGTATTTAAGCCCAGCATCTGCTCATAGTAGTGAAGAATAATATACTTCAGGATTTAATAGAAACTGCATTATTGATTGATCCCAGGTAGGTGGAACTGCTGGCTGATAACCGTTCTGATGAAAAAGACCACAATATCACCCAGTAATTTTTAATGGCATGGAACAAAGTCAGTGAAGCAAACCTTATCTGAAGATGAGAAAAAAAATCAATAGAGCAGCTTGATCAGGTTGGTTTGGGGTACTTAAGTGCACTGCCAGTTGCATTCTAAATGCCATAAATATCTTAACACCTCTCCAGAGATGAAAATGATGTCTTTATTGCTAATCCATAGGGATTTAATTTAGTTCATTATTATCTTCACTGCAAGATATTTGTAACTTACATTTACATAAAAATGTCTGGATTACACATAAGTATTATTTTTACAAGATTGGGTCTGGTGGTATAAATATCAAATGACAGTTTGTTCTAGGACATTTGGATACTGATATTTATGTGTAGGGTCCCAGGTAGAGTTTTTACATGTCTGTCACCACCTTAAAATCAGGTGTTGTTGATGCACAGCTGGAAGTGGGCGTTTTCCTGTGGCATTTCACAGATCTTTTACAATTCCATTAAAACCTTCCAGAATCTTTGATCCTTTGAAGTTCTTTATCTAAATCAAACAAAGGATCAAATATGCTTTTTTTTTGCACAGGCTGTAATCTTTTTAGCACTGTATCTCTTTTAAAAGTCTTTCATATATGAGTCTGCATTTCTGAGGTGTTTTTTGTCATGTAATTGGAGTATTTAATTGATTAGCACAAGTTCATTTCATTTCATTCTTCTTGACAAATTAGTAATTTCTACAACATGCATGGATGTGCTATTGCAAATACTTCTAGTCCTCTATTTACCTCTGTTTAACTCTTTTATATACTCCCTTATGCTTTTTTCTAGAATACATGATCTACTTGAATATAATCATGATAATTTTTGCCATTTCAAGAAGTTTCAGATATTGTGGTAATACTCATGGTTTATAAAGAAAATATGGTAATGTGGTAATTTGTAGAATTTTAGTAATCTTTTCAGATTCATGCTGCTTAAATAAAACAGGAAGGACTTCATGAGACCCAAAATACAGGATTCCATGTCCTCTTTCTGTTTGTTTCTACTTCCTATAAAAATCCAACATGCAAAGTTTAGTTTTATTTCTACTTTTTATGATATCCAAATTTTTTAAATTTGAAAAACTGCAGAGGATAAATTATTATTTAGTGTGCACTTTGTTAAAAAATCTGGAAAAAATACACTTACTGTTGGCTCTTCATTAAACAATGTATTGTGATTATACCTCAGTAGTGTTTACCAGCTTTATCCAGAAGAGTCTGAGAATTTAAATTGAACTTTTTTAGTTTCCTAAAATAATCTTTCATGCAAAACTAATCCTGCTGATTGACTATTACTGCAAGTTTCATTGAAAACTGAACTACAGACTTTTTCCTCCTAACATGGCAAACATTAGACCATTCATGTTTATGGATCACTGAATTTTAAAGAAAAATTTCTTTTTGTCTTTTAAACTCCAAAACACAAAGTAAAGCTTGAAGCAAAACTAACCCCTTATCTTTGAAAATTTCACAGTGCACATGCATTGAAAATTGTTATCTTATCTTCAGGCTTCAAAATTTCAAGTTTCCCTTGGGTAAACTTGAAACTGAATGGACCTATAGCATAAATTCTATACGTGTTTATACATGGTAATTTGATAGCATTTATCTGTATTACTTGTTTTGCTTCAGTATGGTGACTTCCTTCAGTCTCTCATAATTAAATTGTCATGCACATTCATAAAGCTTTATGAATTACCATGATTTGGGGTTTTTTTCTTAATTTTTACAGCTTGGTAAATTTGCTTAATACGCATTTTACCATTTGATTGATAATGCTTCCAAAATATTCTTCTAATGCTGTGGGCTTGGTGGCTTTCTTTTTTTAATTGTATGTTCAGAAGATCCCTACCTCTACTGAAGAAGACTCCTTTCTAATAATATTTAGGCAAAATTTTTCTCTTTATATTGGTCAGACCCCTGAAAATTGTTCTTAACTTAAAACAGAAGTAAACTCAGTTGTCTCTGGTTTTCTGAAGTGCTTTATGGTGTTGTAGCCAATTGATCTTGATCAGACTCAGTCCACCAGAGCAATAGCAAGGTGTTGAATTGTCTTAGTGTGGCTTTCCTGTCTCAAATTGGCAAAAGAACAGGATAAAATAGAAAGTTTCTGTGTTGGTCAATATAAATGTTTTTACTCTTTCTCTCTTGCAACCTGTACAATGAAAAAATAAAGATCACATCCATTTGCTTACTGCTTTTATTCCAGATGGCCCCATTTCTGCATCTACATTAATATTGAAATTTAAGTGTTTTCTTTGAGAATCAGCACAACAGTGTCCTGGGAGCCAGAAATGTCTCTTCTGGGCTGATTTTCTTACTACAGTTTGTCTTCTCATCTCAATTCCACTATTACTTATCTTTTATGTGCTCTCTCACAGTGTTTAACACTGAAATTGGGGAACCTTTTCTGAACAGATATTGGAACAAGAAATTTGCGTACATTTGAAACACAGATTTTGAGTAAAGTTGCATTTTAGATAAGTTTAGCCCACTTTACTTTTAGCCAAAAGGAAATATAAAAGACATATAAATATGTAAGTTAATTCAGTCTTAGTGTATAGAAAACAGATGTGAATTACTAATACAAATTGCCTATGTATTAAACTTCTCTTGCACAATAATCTTCTCAGTAGCTCATTAAAAATACCTTGTGGTAAAATTTCTGGTAAATCAATATGCTTCAGAGAGAAGTCAAATTAGTAAGTACTTGAAAAGTTTCTATTTTCCCTTGTCGAGGAAAAGCTTCATTCTCAAAAGTGACTGTGTATCTTTCTGTCTATTTGGATACATTTTTATATTTACTTAGTATGCGAGGAGAAAAATACTGTTGTTTGAGCTGCTGTGTGTTCTTTAGAACCACCTGAGGATATTGTCTGGCTCTTTCTAAAGCCGAAAAACTCACAGGATATTTCTCTCTCTAACCAAAAGAAGCATGTAAAAAAATACTGAAATAATGCCCAGAATAAAAGAAAAATATCTGGATTTTTCTTTCTTAGTACGATTGGGTGTCAACAGGTTATTCTGATGACCATCCTGGTTCATCTCCATTACAAAATAAATATTGTAATGTTACTGTTATTCAGAAGTTAAAAGAGCAACATATAAAATCTTCCTCTACACGACTTTCTAAACATCACACGGGTTTGCCCTACAGCCTTTTATAAAATAGGACTTGTTCTATTTGTGCTCCTAAATGAAAATAAGATGAAACACACTTTGAATAACTTTATGCAATTTTTCTTTTTTATGCCTTGCCTTGAAAAAAATTCTTAAATCATGCCTTAACTTATTTGCAAAGAGGCGATGATACTCAGTTTTGGAAGTTAAGCTCATTAATTAACAAACTTTTCTTCCATTGTCCACTGATTTTCCCTGAACTGTTCTTTGCACAGGTGAGAGAGGACAAGAAGAGACCTTCTGAGTGTCTCAGCATAAGAAAAGATTTTATAAATATTTATATGGTTTTTTGTAAAACATTTTTTTTCAGTCATACACAGATAATTTTTGTGTGGGGAGTTTCTTACATCTGGGATATATTTGTAGGAAAGTATCTTTAACCAACAGTCTGTCAAGTTCTGTCCTTTTTTTGTAGGATTGTTTTAGCTCTGTGTCGCAACACTTACTTTTAAAATCTTGTTGACATCTTAAACTGTAAGAAATGTGTCTGGAGAAGCTTGTAACTTGTATGGGAAAAACAGCTCTCGTTCATTATTCTAGTCCAGATAAAGTGCAGACAAATGAGGAGAACAACTCTAGTAATCTTGCTGAGTGGAGCAGTAAACTGGATCATCTGTTGAATCACCCATGATGTGAATATAAAAGGCTGAGGCTTATAAAGCATGGGAAAGGGAGACTTACATTAATATGGTGTACGTGGTGTAGGGGGTGAGAAATTCCCCCTTGCGTTGACATTAGGATGCAGTGAGGTGAATATTAAAATGCAAGCGTAAATTTAAGAGATTTGATTTAAATTTCTGATATCTTAATTTTCTAACTCTCTTGAGAAAAGAAACAAAGCCTGTGTTTATTTGGTTATATATTGTATTGGAAAAAAAATTATATTTAGAGGAGTAATTTTTGCAATCTTGATACCTGATACTGGTCAAAAAGCCTTAGAAGCTTTAGGTCTTACAGTTTTAATTTTTTTTCAAGGTGTGTCATGTATCTCTCTAAACTGCTTGTAATATAATCAGAAAGTACTGACCCATAAGCTACAAAAATAGTATAAATAATACACTTTAGCTTAGTGAATCTTGTTCTGGAAAGAAGCTCTAATGATAATAAATGAATTACCTTATTTTGTCCTCTTTGTTTACCCTGTCACTAGGTGTGTGGCAAGACACTGCAGTTCTTCACACCTCTAAAAGGACTACATAAAACCTTTTGGAGGTAGATGTCCTGCTTCTTAGTGTTAAGCTCATTCATCAAACCAGTTTTTATCACTTTTTGTAAAATTTAAATAATTGCAGAGCACAAAATTTGCAGACAAGTGTGAAACAGCATTTGTGAAGATACAGAAGTTTTTTGGTATTGTATCTGTGTTCCATTCAATGAAATTTTGTCTTCTTAATGAAAGCCATTAGGATCTAGTAGCTCCATATAAAGAAGAGTGGGAAACCTACTTTCTGGCATTCATTTTGTTTTCTCCTTGTCTCTAGTTCTAATACAATTTGGGTTTCAGGACAGCTTCTGCAAGGCTAGTAGTTTTATATAAACCTCTGAAAGTCACAGTCTAATGAAAAATTTAGCAAAAAATAAAACAAAATCCAGATATAATAAGCCAGTTAGTAACTTCACTAGCATTATGTCATGGAAATAATATTTCTGTGTAAGCAAGCACTGCAAAATATTACTGATCTTCCATGTGAAGTATACCTCATTTCAAATATCTTCCCCTCAGTCTCCGTGTGTACTGAAATATTTAAGGTACACCATTGCTTTTATCATACATCAGCACAAAGCATGTTTACCCTAGAAAGTTTTGCCATGGCTGCCTAAGATAACTAATTATTCAAAAACTAAGATACTTTCATATAGCTTTGAAATGGTAAAACCCATGCATTTATTCACTTTAAACCAAAAAATCAATAAAACTTTCAAATATATAGAGAACAGTAATTAATTTAGTGCCTCTGGGTTTAAAAACACTGTAATTTCCTAATTACAGTGCTTCCAAAGTCATATATTCTGATTTGCTCTGAGATACATGCATATAACTTTAGTAAGGTTAAAAGAGGTAACATGTAACTTCAGGAGAGGTAAAATCTATGCTAAAAGACTTTCATGTACACACAACAGATCATACTGTAAAATAAAATAAAAAATCTGTTCATTTTCATGATGGATACTGGGAATGAAATATTACATACTCTCTGTCTAGACTTTCAAAAAAGCTCTGGTTAATATACCTGAGGAAGGAAAAATAAAGACACAAGAGGATAAAAATGTGATCATCTATCTTAAACATAATTCAGAACAGTTTCAAAGTTTCCCTGCTGCTACATAGTAATTTCTAAAATAAGGCCAGTTGAATCTATTCTCTTTTTTATCTCACACTTCTTACAGATGCCATGTTCAAAATAAATTGCTCAGGGCAATATAGGGAGGTGACAGAATTAAAAAATATTTGAGGATTTTCAGAGTAAATGTTTTGAAAGCCACTGTATTTTTTTTCTTCCCTTTTGGCAAGAAGTATTATGTGTTGAGTTTGAAAAAAACAAAGGTACAAGTAGTTAATATAACAGTTTTGGGAGATTTAAGAGATATCTGATGGATGATTTCAATATTAACAAAAAAAATAACATTCTTCCAACTTGTGATACTGGATAGTCAAACTATTTAATTTGGTAAGGTGTTATTCAGGTAAAACCCAGATATTATTTTTTTATAACTATATCTGAATTTTTTAGGTAGTTTGTCAGCAGCGTAATCCTATGGCATCAAATGAAAACTATCCAAATTTATTCCCAGATTTCCATGTGTTTTAGTAATTCTGTATAGAATTACTGTGTACAGAGTCTCTCCTTGGATCTTTGGTAGGAAATACAACACCTCCTGCAGAAGTGGAGACGTGGGATCTGATATATCCAGACTTCAGGCTATACTTCCATCCATCATCTGAGAAGTCATGAGCAAAATGAGGTAGGTGGGGAGACAGCAGCTCAAACCCCTTTTTAGATGATGTGGAGTCATGGAGATGGGTTACAGAAGTATGTACTTGGCCAAGCTCCTAGGGAGAACAGCTTTTAATTCAGAAACCCCAGCAAAATTCAGGCATAAATTAGATTTCAATGCACAAAATCAATGCTGTAGGCATCGTACTTCAGAACACAGGGTTTAAAAGCATGAATGGTGCATCATGATCTTCTCCATGTTGCAGAGCTGGATTCTCTGATGACTCCTGCTGTTCTGAATCTTTTTCAGGAATCTGTCAAGACAAGCCTCAAAGTCCTGACTGCGGTAATTAATTAAAAGGTGGTAATTGAAGCTGGTGTTTTGTTAAGTTTTTATGTGCATCTCACATTTCATGAGACTCACAGCCTGTTGTAGACACCTAAAGGGTTTGTTGCATCTTTCAAGTGCAGCTGACAACTCTCTGATATTCGTGCTGTTAATTACCTGACAGGGGACGGATGTTTCCAACTTTTGATGATAAATGAATGAAACAGCTTTGCTGATAATTCAGATGTTCATGATCTATTTCTTACATTTAGAAAACACTTATCCAGTCATGCTTGATTTGATTCACTGGTGTGTTTCAGGGGAGGAACTGTAGTGTATGGAGTTCTGTAAACTGAAAAAGTGAGAAAGAACCACTAAGGAAACCAGATGTGTTGAGTGAAAATGGTTAATTGTTCATTAACAGAAGGGAAACACTATGCTACGTGGGATAGTCTAACTTGTAACAAAGTTGTTTATCACACATCCTTCTTTGATTCTCTTACAAGCTGATTTTTGTTAGTATGTTGTCTTAGCCCACTAGCTCAAGGGAAAAGCCGCAGGATAGAGATAATATCCAATTACTTTTTAGGCTGAAAATAATTTCTGTTAACATTGGAAAAAAACCCATAAGAACTATCACACCAACTTTAAAAGAACTTACAGTATTACAAAGGATATTGGAATGCTATGAACCAGCTTTTAATGTGTGCTTCTTCACTAAGGCAGAAAATTGCACTGGGGAAAAAATACCCAACCTCTTTCTGCTCCATTGCAACAGTTTCACAGATGATGCTTTGCTTTGAATTTTCATTGGAGAAAGTTTAACATTACTAACACTTTGACTGTTCTGATGAGTTCTGATATAAAATGTTAATTAAAAATCAGTTTGCTTGCATATGTATCTATGTTCAAGAGAAGCCTGATATTTTTATAAATTATTATTCTGAGACATTTCTGCTTCTTACCAACATCACTGATTTCATTGCAGGAGCACAAGTGTAATTTTTAGAGTGTAAGAATAGGGGAAAATTGCTTTTTTTTTTTCCTTCCTCATTACAATCACCATCATAAGAGTATCCTGGTTTGCCAATCCTATTCTTGTTACAGTCCCTGTCACAGAAATAGGAATGGAACTTAAATGCCAGAGCAGGCTGTGAGATGATAAGTGGCTGTGCGACAGAAAAACTGGAATGTGATGGTCTGGAATCCACTGATGGGTTTTCATACCTAAAAGAGAAAAGATGAATGGCAATCAAAAGAGAAACACTGAATAAGGCAGAATGATATATTTGACTTTTGGTAGTGAGTGGGGAGCTAAGAAAGTAATTTTTGGGGTGGGAAGATTTCCTTGAACTCCTCTTCTTCCTCTCCCCTGTCAATTGTATTGTCAAAGCTGATGCATTTGCCAACAAGCCTCCTAAAGAATGGTAGCAATAACCACATTAATGCAGTTCCAGAAACAACAGCTAAACTCAAAAATAAATTAATGCCATATATAATTGTCTTTTTAGTTATAGTAATTAAGGGATTTGGCCCACAAAATTACTTAAATTGGTGCATTTGTGTCATTCCTCAATCTCTTCTTAGTAACATTTGAATCACTTTATTATATGTTATAACTCTTGCTGTATATTGGCAGATATCTTCAAGTAGCTATCACTGCTGATTGAATAATTATGGTCAGTTAAGACTCAATTAAATGTAATCACAACAATTGGGGTTATTTCATTTATGAGGTTCACCCCAGATTTACAGAATTATAATTCAGATGTGAATTTGACAATTTAGTGGAATTCTGTTGTCACTTGGTAGATAACACTCATTGATTGTTAAGTATCATTTTGTTCCATGTGCCATGGGCAACTGCTTCATCTAATTTAATGTGTTGAAACAGTTGAAATAGTTCTGTAGGAGTTCCTTGCCTTGTACTTGTTTGTTCTACATTTTATTTAGTTCTTCCAGTTTACAACGTGACATCGTCTCAGAGTGTTTCGTCTAATACCTGTCTTTTCTTGGACATTCTGAATGATTTTATACTGTCAGCAGTTGTTCTTCCTCAGATTTCCTGTCTTCCCAATCTTTTTATGGCCTTTATGAGAGACAATTTATTAACTGTCCATTTCGAAACACATCAAAAGAATGACATTCTGTAATCTTAATCCTTAAGAGCAATTTTCGCTTTGTCTGCCATGGCCCAGTTCTCCATATTCTGGATGGTTAAGAGTACTACAGCCAAAGCACTACTGTTATTATTTAAATGATATTATGAGTTTCAGTCATGTAATTGTCACAAAGACAATGATCTCAACAAATATGCTGTTCTTCAGCAGCAGTAGAGGAGAAAAACCCATGTACTCAGAGGAGTTCTGTGAGATGAGTTATCTATTGATGAAACCTCTGTGATTTCCTCATTCCAATCTCAGGTGAAGATTAAAAAAAAATGACACTTTTGCTATATATCTCAGTACTTCAGTGAAGGTGATTTGACAGCATCTCTTTGAAAGACCAGATGGTGGGAGAATACTCTGAAGTGTGTTCTTTTCTTTCCCTCCAGTAGATTGTTTCATTCCAGTGGATAATTGATACAGAAGGGAAATTCGTAGCATAAACTGCTTTCTATAAACATCAAAATCATTCGAGAGGCAAACAAAGCTGTATTATTTTAGGAGGGGGTTGAATGCTGCTTAAAGTGTGTCTCTTATCAGCCATTTTAGAAAACACTTGGGCAAATGAGTAAAAGCTAGTGATGTTTATGATTGTTAAGTGCAAACTCTTGCTGTCAGCAGGTGACATTCCACGTGTATGTGT
Source organism: Daphoenositta chrysoptera (assembly GCA_013397915.1). NCBI lineage: Eukaryota > Metazoa > Chordata > Aves > Passeriformes > Daphoenositta > Daphoenositta chrysoptera. The sequence goes on along the minus strand of VZRO01008378.1, from coordinate 23,432 downwards.
GTGCATTTATGGAACACAGAGTTTATTGTCTGTCTAGGTAATGCTTTAACAATATGAGGAATGCAATGGGGGATATATTGGAGGAAAGATCTCTCTATCTGGACGCCTGAATATCTTAAAACTGCTTTAGACAACCGGGGTTACATAATTTATTCTCTAAAATAAGTTTATGTAACGTTACCAATGAAGTATTTTAATGCTGCCACATGCCTCTGAAAGTAGGCAGTCAAGTCTTGCAACTTTAAAATTCAAAATACTCTTCCAGTTTCTGTTTAAAACTACGGTAGTATTCTTGTTTCTATGTGTCTTTATAATACTGAGGGTAGACCTTTCTTCAAAAGAAGCTTCTTTTATGCAAAAAGCCACAAAACATAAAATTGCAGCAAGTTACGTTAGCTGGTTAAAACAGGAAAAAATTATCAAATTATTTGCCTTTGAAATGAAAATATTTGGACATCAAATACAATGATGGGTTTAACCAGAAACTATACAAAATCTAATGCTCTAAATTAAATGGTTTTGATGGAAAAAAATCACTAGTTGCCTAGGCCATTTTGGGAGTGGAAAACAGAATTATATTTTCTGAATCGCTTAAATGAACATGAGTAAAAAACATTTTGTGTGTGAACAAGGGGAAAATGAAGCAATGAAGCAGCAAATCAGATAAACACTTAATTGTCTTGAATGTTGATGGATGGTTTCCCATGGTGCCAAAAGGATGTGTTTGGGTGTATATTTAGTTCTTACCATTGTTTTTGATGATTTTATCAGCCATAAGGTATCATATTGGTTCAAATAGGTGGCTTTTTAAGGCTAATAAAAAGTAAACTATAGCATGAATACATGAAACTTTATTTCAGAAAAAAAACAAATCACTTGTTATAGTAGAATAGCTGTTTTCATCAACTCTCACATTTCTGAGTTCAGAGCAGTGTTTCATACCTGGACAAAAGAAAGTCTTTCAACCTTTAACTAGCTCTTCAAGGTTTGGGGCTTTGGGTGGTTTTTTTGCATCCATCTTGAGAGATATTTTTGGTTTTGCCCTTGACCAGATTGAATTGCTGGTGAATTTTCTACCTTGTTATAGAAAGTGTTTTTTAAAATGTTGAAAATGGGATGGCTTTTTAAAGCATGTACCCTGCTGCTTTCTGGGGAGGAGGGGAGAGTGTTATCCTTAATGCTTCTGAAATTCAGCTGGAGGCACTGCTTTGTGCAAGCATGGGCAGGTGCTGTGTGACTGTTCATGCTGAACAGCTCCAAGTTGCTACCAATCAGAACTGCACTATCATGTCTTTAATGCTAAAATGATGCTTTTTCAGTCCATTTCTGCATAGTTCTAGCCTTTAGGCTGCAGTTGGATCCCAGTATAATCAAATGTCACAATCTATGATGCCATGATGTGGTCAAGATATGCAAACATAGACTTTTTAATTGGGATAAATTTATAGATGTTAAGATGTTTATATGTGTTTGACTGTTCATTTATCCTCTCGTAGTAATTCTTGCTTTGGCATAGCTGTATACATTTAATTATTTCAAATTTTTTTGATGAATCAGTCCCTCCAAAGTGGTAATTAATTTAGATGGCATTCTCTGAACTCTGAACTCCTTGCAATACATCATTTTTTTGCTGCTGCACTGCACTGGAAAGTGGAATTTTGGCAATGCCACATGAACAGAAGTCATTAATCATCTCTATGTGAAGCCTGTGTACATGCAACCAAATCTAACACTAGTTTTTACTGCATCTGATAGCATAGAAATGCTAGAAACAAAAGGGTCAACTCAACTGAAAGCTGAAGTATTTTGCCTAAAAAATAATTGGTCTTATTTCCTAAAGGAATGACTCTTGAAAATGTGAGGCTCTGCTGACTGAACACAGTTGTATCTTAAGTCTGAACTACTACTGTATTTCCAAAAGGTTTATTAGCAACCCTGATTTGGGCTAAGCTGTTGTCTCAGGTCCCACACATACTGGAATATCTTTCTGTGTGAAAGAATGAAGCTCTGAGTGTCCCAGCAACAGAAGTAAACAAAAAATTTTTCATTCAATTAGCATCTTACCAAAGAAGCTGGGAGACCCAGATCTGTGGGAATTTGATAGCTGTAACTGGACCTTTATAGAACAAGTTCATCTTCTTGTCCACGAAAAGGATGATTTAAATCAATATTGGTTTCTTTCCTCTGAGTTATGTGTTTTACCTGCTGCACCTTTGAAGAGCCTGCAAGAATAGAAACTTCACCATTCCCTCCTGTGCTTCACCATTTCTCAAATGACAAAAACTTTCTAACTCTCAGACACCATTACTCCTGTTGGTGATAGAGGTACTCTGATAAGCATTTCGGTAATTTTGTCTCCTTATTAGTCACTCTCCAGTAAAAGAAGATGTTTTTTTTTCCCCCACTATGAACTTCTAATGTGCCAAGCCATCTGATCCTTTCTGACTTCTTCTTGTGAACAAAAGCCAGGAGAACATGACATATCAAAGGGGTATGGGAGAAATTTAGCCTCTATAATAGCTACCTCCGTGTAAATAAAGAAGCTGTTTTCTAGTTGCAAGTGGAAGTTAGGCTCTGTGACCTGCAAATGAGTGAAACAGGAGCAGATGATACCAGTCTTCTCTTTATAAGCCTTTCTCCTGAGTCTTAGGAGGAAATTATTAGAAATGCAAAGAGACAGAGAATGCTATTTCCTGTGTGGCTTCATGTATCCCGTGATGTACCAGTAGGAACAATCACCCTGAGATTTTTGTAGTCTACTAGAAAATGTGCATTTCATGCAAAAGGTTTTTCTGTTTTCTAATAATATTGGTTTCCTGATATTTTTTGCTGTTTACTGGTTCTATTACACTACCATTGAAAACTCTCAGCTGAACTTTGAATTGTACTTGTTGCAGTATATATGTGTATATATACCTGTGGATATATTAATACAGCATAAGCTACTTCTTTCTCTGCAGAATAAGCAGGCAAGGAGTGCCTTTTGTTGTGAGTGTTTGAATCATGGCAGAACTTCCAACATCGTCTTCCTGCCCAAACCATCAACAAATACACAGGTGTACAGGAAATACTGTTACCATTTCCTACACAGTGAACTGAAGACACCAAATACTTAGCCATAAAAACGGTGAGGAAAAGAGTCAAACTTTTTTTTTTTTTTTTAACATGGCAATGAAGTACTTTTGGCATAAGACTACTCTTCTTGCCTTTGTGGAATATATGTATAGATATAGAGAAATGAATTACCACTTGGCATTTACTGTTTCCATACACCTGCAAATCTGGTTGCAAATTAGATGAGAAGTAAATAGAGCTACTGTTTTGCAATCAGCTTATGGACTCTTTTATTCTGTGCCAATCATACTTTGAATTTATTTTCCAGCAGTTTTATGCTTTTTTCTCCTTACAGTCAAGGAGAGGGAACTCCCACTGACAGATTTACCAGTTGTTTTTGGTGTTGTCTTGACTGGTTATAATCTCAGTAGGGGATATTGCTCCTTCATGAATTATGAAACTCTGATACAGTTTGCAGTATTGTGAGATTTTATGAAATCTGACAGATGGCTGTTCTGTTCTTCTGAGCCTTGGTTATCTTTCTAAAAACTCCTAGGTGTCTGAATATATCTAGGCTTCAGCAAATAAAACCACAGAGCCTGATCTCTGGGATAATCTTTACAAACATTGCATGGGCTCTCGTGACCCATAAACTTGCGTACTGTAAAATAACACTTTACTGTGTGTTCTCAGTGCAGCTTTCCCTGCAGTTACACTTGGAAACTGAGGTTTCATTTCTTATGTATGCGAGTGTCTGCCTGCACAGATGAATGTGAGGGAACAGCAAAGCCATAGAAAGAACTAAATTACATTTATCATGTACTTTCAGTTGATTTCCTTCCAATTTGCCCATTAATTCATTTCAAGAGGTACCTCTGAGACTCTTTTTAAAACTATTTATTAATGTGCAGATATTTTATGTGTGTGAGGCATACCATAACCACATTTTTGTTCAGATGGAGGACTGAGGCCAAGAAAAGTATGGTAGCAAAGAGGGTTTTGTCTTGATTTTCTTGAGAGATATTTTCAGGCATTGAGAAGGTACCTTGCATTTTGGGCAGTAAAACAGAAATAAACAGTGTGAACCTTTCCAAGATCAATAGGAGTTTTAATATTAAAACATTCAGCATGGGAGCCCATGGCCAAAGCAACAACAAAACCTGGGGCATTCTGGAGGAGCTTGCACAGCAATTGCCTTGAAAAGCCTTTTATGAACAGCTTAATTACATTGCTCTCTGCTGGCAATAGAAAAGATTGCAGTCTGATGTTCAAAATCTGGAGAAAAAAATACCCATCTGGCATAAGAACTTGTAGAGGAATTCAACAGAGTGTTTCTGGGTTTGGAAACAAAATAGGGTGCTTGGGATATCTTTTTCCATGCAAACGGGATGTTCCCTTCCCTAGGGAGAAATGAAACATCCCACAGCTATATAGGCTGATGAGGGAGCTGTTATGTGGAATCAGGAAGAAAACATCTGCTGGGGTCTGGTGCTATAGATTTTTTTTCTGGTTTAGTTTTATATTCAAAATGAATACACACACTGAGGTTAAAAAAAAAACAAAACAAGCTTTTCCCTCATTAAAATGTGTGGGGAGTTTATTCATTATTGTCTGGGGTTTCACTCAAATAATTTTTCTGATCAAACTTCAATGCTTACTTTGTGCTACTGAAGTCAATAACAGCAATGAATCTTGTTTATATGTGTTCATATCTTAAAATGAGGCAGGAATTAATTTTTTGGCTGATATCTGCACAGTAAGATCTTCAAAATTCCCCCACTCATATTTAGGTACTAAATATTTAGGTACCAAATTTCAGATACCTGTACCTGAAGTACCTGACAGGAGTCTGGAACAGAGATGGGGAGAGACAAGAATAGATATTGACAGGACAAGGGTTTCAAATTGAAAAAAAATAGGTTTAGCTTAGACATTAGAAAGAAACTTTTTTACTAGCCTGGTCTAGTGAAAGATGTCCCTGTCCATGGCAGTGGGGTGGGAACTGGATGATCTTTAAGGTCCCTTCCAACCCAAACCATTCTGTGATTCTATAACCAGGTGCCTAAATTCTGCTGCCACCACTTTGGTCAGATGGCTCTGAAGGCTCACACATCAACTGATGGGGAATCCAAGGACCAAGAAAATTGTGTGGAAGGAGCCTTGACTGAAGGTGAGTGGAACAATCATTACCAATGGCATGTCCTTTATCTTTCCACCATAAATCTTTTGTACATTCCTAGAAAGTACCCAGATTCAGAGGAAGGCAAAATAATCTCTATCAGTTTTTTGATGGCATAATTGCCTACCTACTGTCTTTTATCTGTTCCTCAATTTACTGCCTTCAAAGGAAGCACACAAGCAGCATAATAAAATTATTCTGGGTAGTGAATGGGGCCACTGTGCATTGTAATGCTGACAGCCAGCTTCTCAAAGTAGCTCTATGAGTAGATATGATCCATATATTTTGAGTGAAATTGATGACCCTGCTAGTGCTTATGGGAGTTTACAGTCTTCCATAGTTTCCTTCAGAGTTGGAATAAACATCAGGGAAAATTAGGAGAAAGGTAGCCAGTAACTAAAAAGATTATACCTTTAAGAAAAAAAAACAAAAAAAACTTACAAGGTAATTATTTCTCTTTTTAGAACCTCTGCTAATAAACCCACTTTAGTTACAGCCAAGCTAAAGCTTTGACAGTTTTCTTGTGCATCAGTTTTAGGGGAAAACAGTTTAATGAGCTTAGCATGAACAATGTCAATGTAACAGGCTGTATGCAGGCATGGGAAATTTGATTGAACCAGGAAAAACAGCAGAGATTTGGGAAAAGATGGAAGGAAAAGAGCACTCAGAGTATAACAAATGAACCTCATAATATGTTCAGTACCAAAGAAGACTCAGGGATATGGTCAACTGAAAATGCATAGTGAAAGTGGTCAGTAAACTAACAGTTTCCATGACCTGAATTTGGTTACTCCTGGTGTCACAGCTTTGGTAAAACAGCTTTTATTTTTAACCTGAAACATCAGTCAGGAAATAACAGTCACAAGATACTGACTTTATTGACCTTTTTCTGACATGGACAGATTGACCTGATGTGTTGCTTAGTGGAAGTTTTGAGTGCAATTTTGAAAGGGCTTGCGTAATTGAATTCACTGATTTTTACATGTTAGAATAATTTCTGAGGAACACCTTTTCTTCCATAGAAAGAATTGCAGATTGTGTGAATTATTCATGGAAGGAAACTGAAGATCAGGTTCTTTTTGTGTAAAAAATTAAAGATTAGGTCAGGACTCCTTAGAAATGTAAGATGTACTGGCATTAGTTTTATTCCAGCCACTTCATTCGTAGTTTTCATGTTGTCCTTCAATAAGATCATCCACACTTTAAAAATAAGGAAAAAATTGAAGTGCTAGTTCTTACAATGATAGTGCAAGTTAATTCTATGACTTACTATATTTTCCACAAATAAGTCACCTGAACATTTGTAAGTGAGCAAATCTTTTTAACTGTTCTTTCTTCCTAAGTGTTTTTTGTTGTCCTAAGTTTCCATTCATACTTGCTTTGTTTTCTAAATTCCGTGTACCTATTGAAAGCCAGGAAGGGGTTGACTAAATGAGAAGCATTGAACTCTGCTTTCTATGGCTTGAAATAGATGAGGTAGGAGGTTTGAAGGACTCACCTGTATTTTTAAGGAAACTGTACCAATACTCTTTTTATCTTAACATTTCATAAAACATAATTTGATTGCTGTTCTGTCACTGTCAGTAATAGTTATTAACATGCAATCTCTATTTATATGATACGTCAAAATTGAAAATAGATTTGTAAAGCTCTTTAAATACACGTGCCATCATAACAATGTAAAAATACACATTACAAAAAAAATTTGCATAGACACACAAAGGATTCCTACAAAATTATGATTTTAGACAATACACAACTATTTAGATATCCCTAGTGGTACAGTTGGAGGTTTTCATAGTCACCTTGTCTTCCAAAACTGGGGCAGTAGAGGAAAAAAAGGATGTTTTCTATCTCTGCTTCTTGACTAAGCAATGGGAAGCTACTGGAAATAAACTGGTGTGGAAAATAACACGATGTTACTTCAATTTTGGGTTTTTTAAAAAATGTTTCAATTTACTTTGAGTGGGAAAGAAGATAAAAGTAAGGAATTACTCTGTGAACAAAGTGTGTATTTCTTGTCATATGTAGTAAAATCCTATTCTTCATTTGGTTCTTGAAGATATCATGGTTGGGGCAAAATCCTGATGATTCTCTTTTCTCAAGTAAGCTTTCTGTTGGAGACTGATAAAATGATAGAACAATATTCAGTATATTTCATAAAACACTAAACCTCATTTTTGTAATTCATTCTTCTGTTGAAAAATTAAGCTTAGTCTTGTTCATCAGTGTGTTTCACTTCAGTAGTTTTACAGTAATATATAAAAGATTTATATGGATATGTACATTCATATGTGCCTTTTGTTTTTTAAAACCCCCACACACTTAGAATTATAATGTGTGGAATAAACCACTGCATAATATATCTATGCAGAGCTGGAGAAATCTCCAAAGATTTCCAACATCAAAGGTCACTTTTTCTTCTGATAGCCTACTGACCTTTACATTAATTTTCTATTCTATTAATTTTCAGAATTTATTTGCATGGTTAAATACAGAAACTTTAATAATAAGTAACTGGGTTTTGTAAAATAGGACTTTGTGGGGACTAATGAGCTAGTTTTGAAAATGTCTGCTAGTTCTGTTCTCAGAAAATAAATGGCACATTTTTATTTATCGAATGCTATATATCCAACAGTATTTTAAAGAAGCATATAATAATGAACAAACAGTAAATTATTGGGTAATGAGCAAGAATAAGAGCAAGGTAATCAATCATTACTCTGTCTTTTAGGACACTGAGTTTGGATAACAGAAGGAAAAGTAGTAGACTCAATAATTATTTCAGAGAGTAGACCACAAAGAGCAAATTAGTGCATATTCTAGATACGCTGCTAGGTGGGTAAGATGAAAGGGTACATTTGTCAACATTATTTTTCTTTTTATGTGAGTCTTTTTTCACCAGTTTTAGGTGGCTGTTTTAGTGGTAAGGCACTAATTTTTCAACAATTTGAGCCATCTAACAGTGGTTATGTAGGCAAGGAGAGGCAAATATGGTGGGGTTTTTTCATATGCTTGAGACTAACCTTCTTGACTATTTATGAATTTGTACAATGGTCTGTAGTTTGTTGACGATGCCAGGAATCATAATGTTCTATATGAACTTAAATTAAGATTCACTGAAGTCAGTAAACTCTACATACAGTTTAAATTGGGTTTAAAATGTGTTTCTAGATTTTTTTTTTATTATTCATTTACTTGTAGGGAAAAATTTCACATTATTATTGTTTATAATATACATGTTTATTTTATGAAAAATTGGAATTTAATTAGAGATATTTCAGTCACATTTTTCCCCTAAATCGGCATAATTCATGGATTTCACCAATGTAAATGTGAGGGAGATATGATTCAACACTTTTCTCTGTCATAAAAATGTTATGACTGTAGATTATACATGTATTCAGATATATATTGAAAGACAGCTTAATAGTCTAGGCAAGCTGGTTGGACTATTTCACCACAAGGGAGCTGTGGCTGAAAATTACTTTACCATATTATTTGCTATATTTTTCTTCTTTATTGTCAAATAATAAAAATGTATGTCTTGAAGCAGCTTTCACTGGAAAGCTTTTTTAATCCAAGATATAGTTTCTCATCTAAATGAAAAAGAGGAGACACCCAGAATCCACCTCCATCAGGGGGGCACTGCACTTGCACCTGAGTTAAGAAGCATAGCCACTAGATCCTTGACTGATCTGAAGCAACACACTAATGAAATTTTTGGGAAATCAGGACTTTTCCAGAAGCAGAATAGAATCATTAGCTCTTCTTTGTCCTGCTGTGAATGTTGATGAAACCCTCTGCCACACCATTCTTTAAAACAAATTCTGAAAACAGGAAGGAAAAAAGAAAACCTGGCAGCACTAGTAGAACTGTTTCCCCTAATTCGCCTCTAAATTGGGTTTTCCGTGATAAAGTGATATTCTACTAAAAAAATACTTACTAGACCCTCTTCCTCCCCTGGTCTCCCATCCCCCTCCCCAAAAACAGGACTCCCCTGCAACAACATCCCCCTCCCCTGAATGCCAGAGAAGGAGCTCCACCCAAGACCAGTTTGGCTTTTTTTTAGAAATCAAAAAAACCTCATGCTAATGAGAGCTTTTCTCTGAAAATGAGCTCATTACTTTTCATTTTCCTTTGCTTTTAATCTGTTCTTCAAGTGTGTGTCATCTTGGAAAGTTTCAAAAGGCATTTCATGAATTTGCAACAAAAGCAAAGTTAAGAGAAGTCTTGCACTAATGAAAATCATAGTCATGCTTCAGTCATGAAGGCAGGAATTTAATTATTAAAGAGAGGAAAGCAGGGACTGGCCACAGATCAGAGAAATTACTTGGGGAAAAAAAGTGAAATTAGATAAAGGGAGAGAAAAACGAAAACTGAGAAACTACAGCTACTAAATTTGTGAAATGAGGTACATGATAACTACAAATACATTATAAATTGTGAATATATATAATTTCCTGATATGGTGTATTCTATCTGTGCTGAGATTATTTTAATGTTATAATTACAGATAAAAGATTTGATTCAGGATAATGGAAGGATCATTTCTAAATAAATCACAACTTTAACTATTTCAGAATTTTCTTGATCTGACTCTTCACCAGGTTTAGGATTGATTATACTTTATTTCAGAATATTTGCATTTAATACTTACTTTTTATTGACCTGTGCAGGATTTGATGAAATGACCCAATCTGTGACTTAGATTGCTCATCAAATAACTTAGTAAATTATTTGCAGAGCTGAACATTAAATTCTAAATGATCCTGTATGTACCAGAATAAAACCACCACAATCTCTTTCGTTCTGTATATTGCACAGCTTTTACAAAGCTTCATCAAATTTGGTTTCTACTTTCTCTCCATCTGGTAATTTATCCTAAGCAGTTTAAGATATTGTAAATACTGAATTCTTTTCTTTCTTACGTGAGGAAAAGTTCAGGGATTTTTTTGTCAAGCAGTGTAAGAATTCAGAAATAAACATTTTTTTTCTAGTATTCCCTTTTTTGCTGTGCAACATTTCTTTGAATTACTTCTGATGACTTGGCATGAGTCATTTTTATGGCAGTGAAAGCACCGTGTATAACTGAAAAATGGGCTCTCAGTCTGTGCAGATAGCAAAAATGACGGTCTACAAAGGTATCAAAGCCCTTTAAAAATGTTAAAATGGATGCACTCCACTAAAGCTTTTGTTTGCCCAGTGCCTTAACATATAAGTAGTGTAATGGAAACAGACTACTACAATATAATTGTATAAAGTGATGTAAGTACACTCAGTACAACTGGGGTTCTGCTTCCTCAATTATTTTCATTTCTAGAATTTTGAGATGTGTATACCTTAATTTTGCTCCTTTAAAAGATAATTTTGACCATTGCCTGCTTTCTCTGAGGTATTTTCCAAAGAGAAACTGATCGCTTAATTTGAAAATCATATCAGATGACAACTGTCCCTTGTAAAAGCCTAGAAAATATTAAAAATATATATTACTTGCATTTTCATGTTCTCATTAGCTGCCATTGTTGTATTTTAGCTCCTCTTATATTAGGTCTTCTGCATACTAAGCAATTGCTGATGCTGCAGTTACTGATTACTGCAAGTGCCAGGAAGTGATGCTTGTCCTGTTGGAGGACTGCACAGGGACAGATATCTTACACCATCTCAGTATTTTGATACATTCTGCATTTCCAAGGTGCAAAAATAAACTCTTAACTCATACTTATTTAAGGGCCATGTGACTTTTCCATGCCCTCTGTTAAGGGTCATGATGTAATTCAAAATTATAGTCATAAAAATAAGATGTTATGATTTATGACAGGGAAATACAAAGGTCGTAAACTTCATTTAGAGGTTAGATTCTAGTAGAATCTTGGGGAGGTAATTAGTCATGTGATTATATGATTAAATGTACATATATTTTAAATTCTGGTGCTTCAAATAGAAAACAGGTTTTTCATCCACTCTAGTAGAAGTGAGTGTACAGCAAAGTTTTCATTGCCTGCAATAGTGAATCTCATTTGAGAGCTATGACTGCAACCAGAAAAATAAATGTCACTTAAATGAAGAATTTTTCTGGAGGGGATAAAATAAATTTATGGCTTCTGAAGATGAGTGAAGTCAGTTTTACACTGAAAACCCAAGACAGCAATTCAGTTTAAAATTTATTTGAGAGAGGTTCCTGTTTGGACCTTTCAAGCTTTGTATTGAAATAAGGATAAATGTAGGTATAGTCAAATATAAAACAGCCAAGATGATTCATTAGACATTGTATTTTGTAACCTTTAAAGAACAGAGAAAACTTGGTATTATCATTAGCTTTCATGGAGTAAAATGAGGAATGGTAATAAGGAAGCCTTAGTAAATATTTTTATAAAGAATTATGAGTATTCTTTTGACTAAAGGTTTAAAATAATCTTCATTCGTTGAGAGAAATATTGTTATGAACTGATTCTAATTAGAACAAAAACGACAATAAATATGGACACATGACTTTTTCAGGCTGAGTAATTAAAGGTCAAAACCTAGGTTATAATTTTCCAGCCGAGATAGGTTGTCCTTACAGCTTTTTTAAAATCAAGCCTATGTTGTTTGAGATACCTCAATACACATTTATTGAGTAAGCATACTTTTATTTGTGGATGGTGGTTTGATTATTTAAATGTGATAGGCTCCTAGTTTGACCTACTTAATCTCTCAATTTTCTTTTGTTGTTTTATCATCCATGTTTGCTATTTCAAGTGATTTTGGCCCCAAGGTCAAAATATTTAATGCATGCTGCTAGGCTGAGCAAAATAGATGCAAGTTGCTAAAGGAAGAGATGTTTTCTTCCTTATGTAAATCAGCTGAGCTGAGCAATAGTGGTGCTTTCTTCTGAGATTTTCCATTTGGTAGTGCAGCTGATTTCCAGCCATTGCTATTTTTCATGCAGTATGAGTTGAGTTCTGAGCTCATACATCACTGACCGCATGCTAAAAATGGAATTCCATTTACATCTAATATATCGTCATCCAATTCCTTCTTTCGGGAAGGCTTTCTCTCTTTCTCCCCTCAACATACAGTGATGGGGTGGGCTGTTGAAGAGACTTAATAGCCCTCTCAATGTGCAGACAAATAATTTAGAGAAAGATATATAAGCCTAATTAATAAAATGGTGTTACTTCATCTTCTGAGCATCATTTAATTAGAAATAACACCAAGAAAAGATAAAAGTTGTGATGTCATTCGCCTGCCCTTTGTGTGATTTTTACACTGGCACAAGAAGTTATCATCCATTTCTTGAAGCTTGTGTTAAAAGAATAAAACAAATGGGGGCTGGGGGATGGAGGGAAATCTGACACTTTAAAGATTGGATATATTTTGAAGGTATAACCATAAGAATATTGACAACCTTTAAAAAGGCTCACCTTTAAAATTTCTTTTCTTTACAGATTTCTATTACGCATTTCAATGTACCCTTAGTTTAAAAGAAAAAAAAATCAATAGAACCTTTCTTTGGGTAATCATGTGTTCTGATTTTGCTCCTAAATTATTCTCTTATTTTCTAAAATTATGAGGATTTGGGGGTGGAGTGGAACTTAGTAAAAATTCGTTAGTTTTGAAAACACAGTTGCTTACAAGAATTATTGCACAAAAGTAAAAGACAGTAATCAATCTGAAGAATAATGGGATGAATTTAGTAGAATTAGAAACTAGAATTTTGTTGTGAAGATATATGCAGATAACTTCACAATTTATATCAATTTACTTCTTTTTTCTTTTTTTTAAGGATTTTGTCTTGACAAATTTACCAAGGCCCAGTTCAAACCATATGAACAATTACAAAATATGAATGAGCCCCTGTGAGTGTCATAGCCAAGTTCAGTTCCAGCTGAAGGTACTCTAAAGGGTTGTGCAGAGCCCTGTGTAACTCTTTTGTCTGCCAAATGCTCAAACCAACCTCAGTCACTTACTTAGAGGAGTTCTGAGGAAGGGAAGGATTTGGCTGGATCAAGGATGATTTGGAGCATGGTGGAAGAATAAGCAAGGTGTTACTGTTCAATTTGCTTTCTTTTTAAATTCCGCCATTGTACATGGCGTAGTACTAGCACAAAAAAGAAAAGTAAGTGCTGTCCTCATTAGATGATGTCTGGTCCCAGCGTTAGGGTAAAAGCAGAGAGATTTCCTGGCTCTTCCATTAGAACATGGAAACAAAACAACAGGCATTCCAAAATCTCTTACACAAGTCAGTCAGAGCCTTTTCTGTGATCTCAAGAAGTACCAATTGAGGCTTTGCAGACTTCGTTCGAAGTTGGAAGCTGTTCCTTACTCTAAAAATTATTTATTAGATCAGGTGTGCTGAGGAGACTCATCACACAGTGAGGATTTTACTCTTGGTGTCTCTTTCTTTTTTTTTCTTGTTTGTGCTTGTTCCTATTAGGCCGTTTCTGTTTGTTCTAAGAAATTCTGGTTTTCACTGAATATATAAAACAGTGTAGAAAATACCCCTTAAAGGCCATGAATCAGTATTTACGCCAAATGAATAAACTACAGAAATTTGAAAGCGCCACTGCTGTGCCTGCAACCTATTGATACCATCATTTGAAATCACTGTTTTCTATTGAAATTATTCTTCATAATTTACTTAAAAACTGGAAGACATAAGTTTGTCCTGAAAAGAGGCTGGATCAGAACCAGAGGCAATGTTCTTTCTGATGAGTATGGAGTGTTAAGACATTCAAACTTCAGATTTTTTGTTTTCCATGTTCTGAGAAGAGGCATTAATTTGTTAGGTGTAAACAAAGCTATTGGTGAGAAAGAGATTTCCAGTTCTATGCCACTTGCAAGTGAAGTATTGGTAGCTGTTCTTGCCACGTTGTTCTGCATCATGTGGTCCCTGAGCAAAAAGTATCTCTACCAATAGACAAATTCTCATCCAGAAATTAAAAAAGACACTTGAAATCTCTATTGATTTTATAGGTTTGTGGGTGGTGGAATCCATTTCTAATCAGCGAAATAAAACTGCTCCAATGACAACTATTTTGTGACCTATTTATGACATAGCATTTAAATTTTCAGCTCAGTCTTGCTTTACAAAGTCTGTCTTCACCAGAACTACATATCATTTAATCTGGAGCATGCATAGCTGTTTCTTAGCTGTTCTTTAAGCCTGATCCCAGATGCCCTCTGGAGCTGGGATGGATTTTTTCCCAGCAGCTTTTTTGCCCTTTTTTGTCCCTGGCCCAGCCACCCCTCCAGGAGAGACAGGAATAAAGGAAAAAAACAATTTCCCTCACCTGTGCTGCTCTCAAATATGCAAATTGCAAGAAGTGCATTGGCTCAGCAGCTTGTCCATCAACTCCATTTCAACCCACTACATTTATTTTGAACCTACCCCATGTTTTTTCACACCTCCCATTTTTTTCTACTAGAAAATATAGAGAGCAGTCCTTATTTCTTACTTCTTTTCTGTTGCCTCCTCTCTGAGTTACAGTTATTTCTTGTTTGGCAAGCACTCAAAATTCATTGCTGTCATTTCTTGTATCTACATCTAATTCTCATCTGGCCTTTATTGGATATTTGGAAGGAAAGTTAGTCACTTAAGTGAGCTTCTGGCAAGAGACATCACATCAAAGGCTTCTATTGATGATGTCTCACACAACTGGCTGATACTGCTGCTTTCAGAAAGGAGTTGATGAGTGCATCATACTTTGGACCCTCTGTTCCAGCTCACAGCTGCACAGACCAGTATGTAGGAACTGTTTTTCAAATATTTTACTGAATTCAAACTCTTTGAGCTTTTTCCCTGTCTGAATGAATTATCAGTTCTCATCAGCCTTCCTCCTCATCTTCCCTGAAACCATTCTGGGGATGAGAGATGCTGTTCCAGAAGTCTCTGTTCAGCACAGACTCTGTCTAGTTGAAATTGTGGTATTTGTCAAAAGTAAGATTTGTCAAAAGGCTACCTCAAAGGTGACTGACAGCCTGTGGAATGCTTTTGTCCTGTGATTCTGCTGGATTTGCTTGCAGGAGTGCCTAGAACAGATCCTGTGTGTCCAGTGAGGATGAATAAGTGGATTTGGCTGGTTGGGGTAAGTTTTTAGTACAAGTGGTTTGTCAGCCCTCAGCACCATTCGACCTCTGGACAGAGTACCGAGAGATAGTGAAGGCTGAAGAGTGAAACAGTAGAGGAGTAGAATACTGTGGTTAAGGGGACCCAAGTAAAGCAAGAGGGTGAGGACAAAAGGGCACAGTAGAAAAGATGGAAAGGCAAATTCAGGTAGCAGTGCTTCATAGGAAGCTGTGAACAGTACTGAGACTGCAACGTAATTCTTCTTCACCACTTGAAGTCCTTCTACGTGTATAGTGCGAAAAAATAATCCTAAACATGTAGAAGATTATTGGCTCTAGGCTAGATGATGTATGAACTGGTCACTAACCTTTGGTTAGTTAGGGATTAGTTTGGTTGTTACAGATAATATGAGTATTTTCATTTTTCCTTCTGGAGCATGAGCCAGAACTACTGCAGAGTCCACCTTTGTCTGTAATAAAGACTCTGTACCTCTGAATTAGGGATTTGCAGAGTATAATTTTCACA
This sequence comes from Daphoenositta chrysoptera, assembly GCA_013397915.1. Classification (NCBI taxonomy): domain Eukaryota; kingdom Metazoa; phylum Chordata; class Aves; order Passeriformes; genus Daphoenositta; species Daphoenositta chrysoptera. The sequence goes on along the minus strand of VZRO01008378.1, from coordinate 7,623 downwards.
CATGGGTTCTCTTCAAGCTGATTTCTTGGATTGCTGATCTTGAAACAGTTTCCACAAAGAACTGTAGTTGAAATACTGGACTAAATCTAGTCTCAGTCTTTACATAAAATAGCTTTTTCTGGCTCTAAGTGATTAGTGTGATATATTCAAGAATGTAAAACCCATTTTCCATATTTGGAATCAGACCAGAATAAATATGAAACAGAATATGCCTTGTGCTGCATAGTTTATAATTGAGTTTGCTTCCTTTTTTTCTGTCTTGAACATACAGCTTATAAATTAATGGGGCAGCAGAGTGAAACAGAGTGCAAACACTGCAATAAAATTGAACACTTTGTGTCTTCCTCTCTCATAGTTATGATCATTACAGAAGATAGTTATTAAATCTCAAAAGATTACTTTAATTTAATTGCTTGTGTAATGATAGCTTACTGGTTCTGGGAGTCCCAAAGATTTTTTTGAAAAAGCTGTGATACTGCTCTTCTTCATTTAGAAGGAAGATGCAATGTAGAGTTTTCATGTGAAAAAACCTTTTATCTGTTAGGTAAAAAAGAAAAGTTCTATTGTTTCACATCTTACATGCAATTAATTTTAAAAATTTATGTATGTTTTATATATCTGTAACCTTGATGTTATTCTTTCTTCTAGTAATGAAATTGCCATTTCTTTAGAGACAATTTTGTGTCTTGATAAATTGTTTAAAAAGCAGCAAAACACACAGAAAAATTCAATGTTGTTGACATATGAACTGGAAAAAAAGACAGTATTAAAATCCTGATCTTTTCTCTTATATTAATTAATGTCATAACCTTTTTGTCAATCACAGCTGACTGACATTCCATGGTTCATCCGGCATGCTCAGGGGTAAGTGTATATTTCTCTATTTTGGGGTCAGAGGTTGACCAGACAGGTATCCAAGCACAACTGGGGTTGTTTACCTCTACTTAGGCTGATTTATATTTTCTTCGTCTATCAAATATATATAAACTACTTAGGCGCTGGAACTTGGGCTCCTTGGGGAAGAGGTCACAGCATCAAATGTGACAGAGTTCAAGAAGCATTTGGACAATGCTCTCAGGGACTTGGTGTGATTCTGGAGGCTGTGCAGGGCCAGGAGTTAGATATTGATGATCCTTGTGGATCCCTTCCAACTCGTGCTATTCTGTGATTCCATCATTACCTAACATCAGTGCTTCTACAATCTCCTTCAGTTGCTGTAAAGTCTTAACTGCCTTCCTCAGGCAGCAAGCCTCTGGCAAAGTATCCTGGCACGAAGGGATGCCCTGGTGTCCCTGTTAAATCTGTTTTATTCTTGGAATATTCCTGTCTTTAGCAGAACCCATTTATGAACTCGGTCGGGACTGTGACTCACTTCAGCATTTATTTCCCATCATCAACCACAGTACCCCTGTATTGATTATGGTTCCCCTTGAATACCAGCCTCCTTTTCTGCTTTTGTGGTGAGTTCATGAAAACCTGAATATAATTATGAACGTGTTTTGCGTCCACATTTACATGTTTTAAAATCTGTCTTTTATCCACTGATAAAAACAACAGTACATGAAAAAGAAGTAGATTAACAGCAGCAGATATGACATAAATATTTAGACCACTATTGGCATGTAAGCTGGGCACAACAAGGATTTTAATGAGATTTGAAAGGGTAATTAATTCATATTTTTGAAAGAATTATCTAAACGTGTTGAAACTGAAAAAAAACCCCAAATAACAGAAAATAAATTAAATAATTGCAATGGTTGTGTGAGAAAATACTTAGACTTTGTAGAATATAAAAATAACTAAACCATTTGGCTACTAGAGGAGTTTTCTGTAATGAGGATAATGTCCTAGGGAAGGATTTAAAAAAAAAATTGAACTTCTGTAATGAACATGATGTCTGCAATGAATAATTTAGTTGTAAAAGAGGGGAACTAGCATGGTTTGGATATCTTTATTGATCAGTCCTGAGTAAGAAGGCGTTTCAGACAATGCTATTATAACCAATAATTTCTGTAACAAGAGCAGTTATTGTGATGGCAGTGCTTTCCTCTCCTTGAAGAGAAATTGCTATTATTATGGTTTTCTTCAAAAGGCAAAAATCTCAACATTTGAGTCAATTTAATTAATGAAAATGAGTATAGTATTCAAATCTAATGCATTTCTTTATGGCATCCTCTATTTACATCTCTCAGCTGACACCCATTGTTGCTTTCACCATCACCACTAGCACCAGAATCTTCCAGTCCTAGTTCTCTTTTTTCTGTACCATTGTGACGTCCAAAATAAGTCATTATTCATCCATCTTTCTTGTTTCTCCAAGTCATACAACTTGTTTCACTCTATAAATCTGTTAACAGGTGTCTCTGCTCTATATTTTCTACTGTAGGAAGTCTCAGATATTGAGCATTTAAAAGCAAATCTTGCTAAGTCATAGTCCAGGAGTTTTTCAAGTTAAGAAGGAACAAAATCTCAAACTGTACATTCTTGCTTTCATGAGCAGTAAAGCTTTCCACTATTTACATTTCTGTGGATAGTGCAAACTGTAATTCTGAATGATTCCTAGGGGAGAAAGATAAAATCCATATGCATCTCTCAGAGAAATATATCTTGTTTTCATGTAATGAGGTCAGAGAAAGAATCTTCAAAGTCATTCCGTTTTTCAAAAAATATCATTCTTTCTGTCAAGTTAATAGATTGTCAGAATAGGATTTGTTTGTGGTCAGCTTATTCACTCAGAGAAAAGGAAGATTTATGTCTTCGATATATCCATTTGGGGTCTTCATGGGATTCCTAGAAGGATTATCCAAATATGTTCAAGATGAAAATCTCACATGAAAAGAAGTTCTTGTAACACTTATGGCAGCCAACAACCTGTATTGGTTAAATACAGAAGTTCAAAAATGGTATCTTACGAGAACAATTTAATGAGCAAAATATTCCCCAACAGAGAAGAGTTTTTAATTTGAAAGAGGTCATCCAATTTCAATCTTCACAGATACTGGAAGTCAAATAAGGGTGTAGGCTATGCAGGTCTCTCCTGTCTTTTTATTTTTGTATTGCTGGTGTGGCATTATTATAATTAACAGCTGCAGCCTTTTTCCTGTACCTAATATGGGAAATAAACCCTTTGATCATTTTAAGCAGCTAAAATTTGCATTGTACTAATAAGACTAGTGTTTCTTATTTCTCATTCTTCTGTACTCACAACCTAAATTTTGTACGGCTGTGTCTCTGTGTATTTAAGAGAGGAAGGTGATGCCTGTGGGTCTTTGCATGCTACTATATTTGACTTATAGACCTACTCACACACGTAATTTAAGAGAAATCTAAAAGTTTAAAAAAAAAAAAAAACCCTAATGTACACCTTATCCTAAAATGGCAACCACTACTGCTGGTGTCATGCATTTAGTAATGTTAATGTAGCATTTGGGAAACCATTTGGTGAAAAACTTTTTGAAAGCAAGAACTCCTTTTTCATTAATCCACCCATGCTTCTACAAAGTAAATTTGACCTCTCCGACATTCCATCTAAAAAACCAAACTTGTACTCATTTTGCTTCCAGTTGTAAAAGCTTTCTGCTCATACTTTCAGCAAAGTACTTTTTTGTAGTGCTTGGTTTTTTCTCTGCCATTTAAGATGTGAAAAGGAAAGTCACCCCAAAAGAGGTGAAACTTTCTTTGTTTACTTCTTGTAGGACGCACAAAGAACATTTTAAGGACTTAAAATTGAAATTTTGGAGACAAAATGTTTTCCTGAAGTTGAACATAAAGATAGATGAATTTAAAGACACTGTAAATATGCTTTTCTACTTCAAGATAGAATGCCTGCTGTTCCTTTTGTCCAATTACTCACTTTCTGAGGGCTGTAAAACTTGATTTCATGTATCCCAGTTAAAAGAAAACATTAGAAAACTGGTATTTCTGGAGCTCTCAGTGCTATCTTCTGGATATATTTTGAAGTGTTTGTGCAGTGGCCAGATGTAAAGAGGCATTATATTTCTAGCACCTTAATATCTTCAGAGTAAAATACAGTAAAAAGTTTGTATAGAAACGCAAACAACTAAAAACAGAGAGGATTTTAGATTAAACAATACTACACAATGTCTCTTCTGTGCAGAAGAGTTTGATGTCATAGTTTTAATAGAAAAGTGCTTTTGATTGCAGGTATTTTTTTATTCCTATTTATTAAAGAGATATAGAAGGACAAAAGAAATTATGTTTCAATTTGAAGTTTTAGCAGAGTGAATATTTTCACTCTAATTCATTGAAATCCAGCTAAATCTATTGGAGTCCAGCAAATAAAACAAGAGTCACACTTTTTCTTGAAATTAAATACTTCACCCACACTGGGGATCGAGATCTTGGTATTTTGGCTTAATCAATGTCCCATTGAGATCACTAAAAATTTTTTCCTTCACTTGATTCTTAAAATTAGCCAAGAAGTTTAATGTCTCTTAATGGAACATCAAGCATCACCCCCTGCTGAATGTAAATTGACCATTTATCTTTTGCTTTTGTGGTAATTGTGTACTCATTTCCAGCTCCTTCCCTCTAAATATATTAAATAATTAGTATTTATAACAATGGCTTATTTTAAGATGAGTTTCAAAGGTTTAAGAGTATTTTAATGAAGTATTTCGATTTCTGACTGGTAAAGCCGTTATTGCTCTCCAGAGGGGAGTTGTAGCCTTTATATAATTCATTTTAAAAAATGGACCAAAGATGAGTGTGAGGTTTTCCTTAACAGGGTTATTGGTAATATTGTACTGAAGAGAGCATGTTCAGGAAACGATTGTCTGCTGGACAACAAGATTATCCCCTGCCAAATTCACCCTGTAAAGGAACAGGCATAATATGCAATAAAGGAAAATAATATGACCACTAGAGTTGTGAAGCAGATCTTAGACTACAGCAGTGATGCCTTTTGAACAGAGTGGAATTTAAAAAGTTAGGGAGTAAGGGGTCAGAAAAGTTGGAAATTGTCAAATAAGATTATTATTAAAAAAAGCCTTGTTATATATTAGGTAAGATGCAGTTTAATATTACCCCTTCTCCAGATACATTTATTTTGAATGCATTCAGCAATTTGAGATGAGGTTTTTTACACAAGTAGAATTTTCATACATAACATATTAAATATGATGGGTGTTTTAAATGACTACATCCATCAGATAGACAACTGTCTTTCTGGTTCCAGTTGTCTATGGTTCTATAAAATAATCTCAGGGTCATTTAAACCTATGGGTGTAAATTCGTGTAAATCTTTGTTCTGCTATTTATCTCAATGCACAAATACAAATACATTTGTTAATGCATGCCATCAAGCATAGGCACTCCTGACTTCTTCCAAAATAGTCACTAAACTCTTACCTAAATAGATCATGAAATTTTTAATAAGCTTTAAACTTTTATAAAGCCTTTTTATTTTTTTTCCTGTGATTTTTACTCTGGGCTTGTCATTGCCAAGGAAAAGCTTTTGCAATGCCCTCTGATATGGGGTATGGATATGTTCATAAGGATTTCTGATCTTACACGTGCCAGTCCTGGTATAATGCCATTGCCAGGAATCAAGGCTCTGGATACATGAGGCATGAGTCTTCATTTTGTTGACAATTTACACTGTTGCAATGTTAAGACCCAATATTACAGTTTTTAGAGAGATGCCTCTAGGATGTGGCCTTCCCGGGCTGGGGGGCTTCCCAGCCGAGCCAGTTTGTGTGAGGGAGGATGGGCGGTCACTGCCTGCGACCAGAGCCGCAGCCCCAAAACTCTCCTCGTCCCTTCTTGGCTTTTGGGGGAGTGTGTGCACACGTGGCCTCAGCAGATGAGCCGGTGGGCTGTGGGCTCCCCCAGGCCGAGCCTGGCCCAAGCTGATTTTCGGGACAGCTGCTGGGTCTGGCTTTCTTGTGGATACGTTCTCCTCCCTTAGCCTTGTTTCCTTGTCCCTAGAGCAGAGGGAACGGAACAATCGCGTCACCTTTATGGTCTCTCAAGTTCCGTGAGGCAGCCGAAGTCCCAGGCCAAAGCTGCGGTCAGGTGAAGGACGGCTGGGCTCGGCTGGTCTCAGCCTCCTGGCAGAGTTTTGCCGTAAGGGGCAAAGTCCCTGCTGGCACTGTCTGAGCCACGGGCCGTAACCCTGCGGTCTCTGGCAGCGCTGACGTGCCCAGAGCCCCCGTGAGGCCCAGGCACACGACAGACACCCCGAGCCCACGGTGCAGAGGCCGGGCTGTGGAGGGTGGGCTCTGCGGGCGAGAGGAATCGGCCGGGTGGGCGCGGCCGGGGAGCTGCGGCCAGCGGCTCCACGGGCAGGGGGAGGCTGGGGACCAGGGGTGTCCCTCAGGGAGGGCTCTGCCCTCGGCCCCGGGGCTCTGGAATGGCTTTGCCAGTGAGGCAGGGAGCAGCCCAGCCCGGGCTCTGCAGGGGACAGGAAGCTGAGCGGGGCAGGGGCTGAGGAGAGGACTTGGGGCGCCGATGGAGGAGGAGCTCAGCGTGAGCCGGCGATCCGCGCTGCCAGCCCAGGCAGCCGGCCCGGGGCTGGGCTGCGGGGACAGGAGCCAAGAGCAGCAGGGCACGGGAGCTGATTGTGGCCCTCCCGTCCATTTGCTGAGAGCCCACCGGGAGCACTACATGCGTGCCTGGGGGCCCCGGCACAAG
>VZRO01008377.1:1058903-1136523 GCA_013397915.1 Daphoenositta chrysoptera | reverse complement strand
GGCACAAGCAGGCCCCCGAGAGCCAGCAGCAGCAGCGCTGCTTCCCCAGCCTGCCCCCAGGGCCGCCCTTTCGGCTGGATTCCGGCCATGGAATGGGCCTCTTCCAGAAAGGCCGTGTGTACCTCAGCGTCCCGTACAGGGGCTGCTGGCCCGCCCCAGCCGCAAGGCCTCCCTCTGCCCAGCAAGCGAACACTCACAGGGAGCTGTGCTCCCCTTGTTACTGTGAGATGAGCCAGGTGACGACTCTGCACCCCGGATTCGAGGGTAAGGGCGCTGGAGCACCTCCCCTATGAAGACAGGCTGGGAAAGTTGGGGCTGTTCAGCCTGGAGAGAAAAGGTTGCATGGAGACCTCATAGAAACCTTCCAGTATCTGAAGGGAGCCTACAAGGAAGCCAGAGAGGGACACTTAACCAGGAATTCTAGTGATAGGACGCAGGGGAACGGCTTCAAACTGAGAGGGGTAAGTTTAGATTAGATTTAAGGATTAAATTCTTAATTGTGAGGATGGTGAGGCACTGGAACAAGGTTGCTCAGAGAAGTTGTGGGTGCCCCATCCCTCAAGTGTTGAAGGCCAGGTTGGATGGGGCTCTGAATAATCTGGTCTGGTGAAAGGTGTCCCTGCCCATGGCAAGGTGGTTGGAATTAGTTGATCTTTTAGGTCCCTTCCAACCCAAACCATTCTGTGATTCTGTGATATTGCCTGCTTGACTTTAATGATTCAAAGACACAGAAACTTGTGAAACCTCCAGAGCAAACCATTCCCAATAAGCACAAGTCCTAGATGCTATTCTGAGGTTTAGCTAAGTGTTATTAGAGGATGTTATGGCAAGGATTAGAGCTGCTCCAGGAACACAAGTATAAGCATCAACCAGCTTCATTGCACAGGGCATTGAGTCAAGGCAAAGGCTGTCATCCACCACAGTGGGGTTGCATTCCACCTCCCTGAAAGTGAACAGGAGGGCTCAGGGTTACTGGGCTGTCAGCATTTGAACCTCACTGGTGGCTGGATTCAGGATGGCACAGATTTTCATTAATGCCCTGAAACACTAGACAAGTTTTTAGAGTCCTAATCTATTGTTCAACTTCTGTAAAAGACCTGTGCCCCCCAGGGAAGGGCTCTCCCATGACCTCCCTGTCACTGCTTGCTCAGCACAGAAAATTATTTGCCTCTTCCCCCAGCACAGGCTGTGCTCTCTGCTAGGAGGCAGCTTTGGGTCCCTGTTCTTACCTGATACAAGCCCAGCCCGCCGTCAGTGAGACCTCAAAGATACATCTCGAGCTTCTGAAGCAGTGCTGAGAACACACAGAGCCACCAGCAGAGGGGCTGGAGGTGCCAGGAAGGAAGGAAGGTGCTGAAGGAAGCCACAGGTACATTTCCCAGGAAAGGGATGCACACAACGTAAGTCAAATCAGGGAAGTCATCCTTAATGCAGGTCCTGGTGTGGACTGAGGGCTCAGGGTTGGTAATTAAAAAAATCTAGAAATCCAGATGATGCCAAAGAGAAAAAAAATAATAAATTTTGAAGTGTGTCCTGTATTGAACAAGAAATGTATTGTTGACTTAACCCTTAATTACCAAATGTGGCCCCATAATGCAATTATACAGCTGATTTATGATTATAAACATGTGAACTATGTTCTGTTAGGACATGTTTGATTTTCAGTAAGCTGTAAAGCTGCTAATCTCTGCATTATTCCACTGAATTCTTCAGGTTATAATTCAAATACTAACGTTGATCCTGAAGGTTTTTTGGCATTCTACCAAAGTTTAAGTATGTCGGTATGACATGTTTTAAAAATGCTTTAACACATTGTAAAATACTCATCTGTAACACTTTGTTCTGAATAATGTCTTCTTTATTTTCTGGGGTTTGCATAGGTTGGTTTTCTTGTGGTTTTTTTTTTTTGGTTTTTTTTTTTGGTTTTTTGAGGGTTTTTTTTGGTTTGTTGTTGTTGTTGGTTTTGTTTGCTTTTTCCCCCAGTCCTCTTAGCACTGATGCTTCAGCATTCCGGTGGGATTTTCAAACTCTCTGACCCTGCAGTATCTCACTTCTCTGAAGTGCAGTGTTTTTAGTTCCAGGCAGGAATTAAACATGGTCCTCACTGAGAAGCTGGAATTCTGTTGCTTTCAAAAAGGTAGCACTAATTTACCCATAGTGACATTATCACATGATGCATTTTTTGAAACTGGTGATAATTTGACCTGTTTGCCTCTGGAAACCACCACCAGCTCTTTTTTTGGTTGAAGAATCTTCAGATAATAAGTATACTGGGTCTGTTCAATTTCTTACGCCTGTGTGGTTGGCTCCAAGAAATTGCAATTCGGATTTTGGAGGTAGGACTTAAGTTCACAGAACATAACAGTTTTTTTCCATATATCCTATGGATTGTGGGGATGGCTTATAAATTTACCCACTACTTATTACATAAGGATTAGAAATTGTCTTAAAACAACATTGTGGAAAGAATTCTCTGTGAAATGCCTTGGAAAGTGCTGGAGTCCTACAGGCATCGTTGGTTGCCCTGAAGTACCCCCCACACCACTCCTACACTGAAGGAACAGGGACATTCCATGGATCAAATGCCCAAATTGTGCCTGTGCAGGGCCAGGCTCAGCAGCCTGTGCCACATCTTTCCCAGCTACTGCTTTTCACACATACCCACACTTGCAGACAAAGTGTGATGCTGGGTGGGAAAATACCTTCCACCCACTCAAACAAGGCAAGTCCCAAATGGCAGCATTCAGAAAACACACACACAGCAATGGAGCAGGAGGTAACTGTACATGTCAACATTAATTTCCATGTCTGGCATGCACGTTACATATTTCAATACACAAAGCATTTAAAAATCCATAGGAAAATTGGCACACTGCCTTTATATGGTGCCCTTGGCTTGCTGGAGATGTGCATAAACTTTTCTCCTTTTCCTCTGAGGAATTTGGTGGTTGTTCAAAACCCTCTTGATGCTTAACAGTTTTTTTTTTCCTTTTCATTTCTGTCATATTTACTGAGGAATCTTTTTGTAAAATACATAGAATGTGCACTCTGCTGAGAAAGTGTCTGAGAAAATAAATCAGACTTTGGTGCTGAACAGAAGTTGATTTCTCTTGGCTCTTGTGCTCACCAGAGGGTTTTTTCTCATGGAGAGTTTGCTGGAAGGGCAGCTCAGAGGCAGGGCTGTGTCAGTGCCTGAGAGGAGCTCTGCTGCTGGCCAGGAAAGCAGCACATGGGGCTCAGGAGTTCCTGCTTCAGGGCCTTTTGCACTTTCCAAATCCAAAAGGGATTTCTATGTGCCTTTGTCAGCCCCCGGAGCAAGGGAAGGGGCTGCGAACAGAAAGCCCAGGCAGCTCTTGGACAGAGGGGTAAGAGGCTGTTGCTATTTGGTATCTGCTGAGATGCATCTGAGGCCAGCTCTCACTGCCAAGTTGAAAGTGAACCCATAAATCTTAACAGGCTCAGAAAGCCCTTGATGTTCTTTGCTTTTTGGTTGTCAAGACTCTTTTAGAAGAAGCTGGAAGCACTGGGAGCAGTCTTCGAAGAGATGGGCTGCTTTCCCAAGGGAGGTTTACAGAGTTGCCAAGTTCATTTTAAGATCAAAAAAAATTTTTAAAAAAGTCAGAAAAGAGAATCCTCTTCCTTTCTCTACACTCACCCCTTCCCAAAAAGTCAGGAAGCGACAGCCACCCTCCTTTGCGAGGGGCTAGGAAAACTATACACAAATATTTCACTGAAAAGTCTTGGGTCACCCCTGCAGCAGCTCCTCAGCATAAGAAAGGAAAAAAAGGGTGGTCCTTGCACCCCAAGCAGTCCCGGGCAGCTCACAGGACCTCCCTCCACCCCTTCTTACACACAGAAATCTCTCCTTAGCAGAACATGGATGACAAGCCCACTGATGTGGTGAGCTGAGGTTCCATAGGAATTAATGCCATAAACCAGCTATAAAGTAGATAATCTTGCTGGGTAACAAACACTTGCATTTGCCAATTATTCTGAGCAGTTCTGATAATATTTTAACTCAGTTCCCACAAGAGCTGGCACAAGTTATAAGCAAACTAAATAGGACATGACGTCTCTCCTCCTTAAAAAATGTTGGACTGCTAGGGAAGAACAAGGCCTGTACTTCACCAAGTGTGACAGACCTCTGCACTCACTCCTGGATGCACAAGGCTGCTGCAGGATCCACCTCCCGTGCACTGCTAGGACTGGGATGCTTTGAACTCCTGAGAAGAGTTTAATATTACAGCACCATTAGTGCTATTGAGAAAGTGCTATGACTTGCAAGTGATAGCAAAGGGATTTTTGTAGTATTTTAGCCACATCCTTTCTCCACCCCAGCTGGGCTCACTGCCCTGAAGTCTTGCAGCAGGCTCAGGGGAACTCTTCAGTGAGATGTGCTGACGTGCTGACTTGGCGAATGCAATGCAAGCAGACATGCAAGAGGAGCGGAGCAGGGCGTGAACACAGCGGTTTGTGGGGACAGCACAGGCCAGGCAGTGAGCCAGAGTCAGGACAAGGCTGCAGGGCTGGCAGGGCTCTGAGTGCAGTCGGGAAATCGGATGATGTGCATCTGCCGATGAATGGTGGCACCAGGATTGTTCACCCTAACCACACGGGAGCTCCTCCTCTTTCCCTGAGTCAAACTCTTTCCTCGTCTTCCCTTTCTTCTCCCGTTCTTGTCGGGCTCAGGATTTCCATTGCACTCTTTGTGGAGTGGGACACAAGTTACAAAACACCTTGCCATGCCAACCCCTCACCCTTCACCTCCACAAACCCCACGGCCCCAGACACTGCCAGCCCAAACTCTTGCTTTGTGCTCCCTTCACTTCCCTGCTCCCCGCCGTGTGCTGACCTCCTGCCTTGCTGTCCCACATACTCCTCCTGCTCAAGCCCAGACAGCATCTTGTCTCTCCCTTTCCCTCCACCCTCCAGCTGAAGGGATTTTTAGGGGTTTCTTTTCCTTTTTTATTTATATTGTATGATTTGGGTTTTTTTGTTGCTATTAAAACCATGACAGAGATGGTTTTGGCCTGGCAGAGATGCAACATGCTCAGGCTGTTTTCCCATTGCACCTTAGAGCAAAAGCTGTTTGGGGGAGGAAAGAGAGGCAAAGTTACATTCACAGGTCCCTGTGCTGGCTTCATACAGTCCTCTTCTCTTNCTCCTCTCCTCTCCTCTCCTCTCCTCTCCTCATCAAAGGGGTTGCTCACAGAAACTCAGCCACCATGTGCTTTCAAATACCTTAAATCCTTCTGTAAAAGCCACATTCCTCCTTCACCTACCATTCTCTAGTTTGGGCATTGAAGGGAATTACTGACACTACTGGTTCCATACAGAAGACAAATGGGCATCAGCACACTTAATGGCAGAAGAAAAACATAAGCCGGGAGCAGGCAGCAAAACAGGGATGGCATAAAAAACATCACTCTGGACAAACAGGTAGATTTTCTCAAGAAAAGAACAAAAAAAAAAAAATTTAAATGCAATTAATGAATGGTTGAGCTTGAAGAAGCAAGTACTGAATGTCACATAGGGTAGGACGAACCTTGGAAAGAACTGCTGTGCAAAGTAACACTGAAAAACGTATCTGCCACCCATCTGTGCACTTGCAAGACTGAGCAAAGCAGGCCCAGCTCTCCTGTGGCTCTCACGTTGCTGAATTTAGAATCTGTAATTTAATATCTGCAGAGACTCCAAACAACTGGGAAAAGTGCTAAATAAGAAGCAGCATCAACTGTAGTAACCAAATGAGCTGTAACACTGAACACAAAGTCAAGACAAAGATAACTTCACTGTCTGGTGATTTGGTTTCCAGATTAGATTTCATTTTACTACAGGAATTAAAGTTCTCCTGGCATGGTCAGGAGGAGAGCCATGCAGAGACCAGAACTGCCTAAGAGAACTAAAGAACAGCCAAGGTGTGCGAAGGGGGGCAGCAGGACAATCCCAGAGGAATGGGATGGCTTTTACTACTTGAAATGGTAAATGGCAAAATGCACCTCCTAAACAAAACCACATTCTCCAGCTACAGGGAAACCAAAATCGTAAGAAGTGCCATGATGCCCTGGCAAAGCTTGCAGTCCATCCCCCTCCCACTGCTCCAAAAGTGGTGCTAAGGAAATTTTTAGCGGGGAAGCAAACTTGACTATGATTTGTTGTTGCCAAAATACACACAGCCATTGGCAGACAATTATAAGTGTTACTCAAAACCATCATCAGAATGAGAAATACTGAATTCTCCCCACAGGAGGTCCTGTTAGGAAGAGGCTGAAGTGAATACAGAAGCTTGTAAAAATGTTATTTCCAGCAGGGAAACATTCTCGGAGAACTTCAGCATCTGCATATCCTTTTGTTCATAACGTAATGTATGACATGTGGTGGATTTGGAGCCCTGGTTTCACTTAAAAAAGCAGATGGAAGACCTTTAAATCTTCAGAGCATCTTCCCTAGGTCATATTTAAGCCTTGCAGAAAGTGAAAAAAAGTGAATATCGATTTCAGCTGAAGTAAAATAAACAATATTATGGGGAAAAATGGGCAGAGAATCCAATTTTCTACATCAGTAGGAAAGTAGAAGAAGTATTCTCAAGAGATTATTTCTGTTCAGTGAAATTGATAAGCAACTGTGGATGGCATTTGGGAGACACTGGTTTAGGTCAGCCTCTGCACGCTGCTCTTTGATGTTCTAACGTTTGAATTTGTCCACAGCCAAATGGACTCCTCTGTGGAACGCCCAGCGATGGACATCCCTAAGCCGTAGCACCGCTGACATATTTCCAGAGAGCCCGCCACCAGGTGTCAATGTGGCAGCGCAGCAGCGGAGGCGCGGCCCCAGGCCCGGCTGCCCGCGGCGGGAGCGGCAGAGGCNAAAGGAGCCACCTGCCTCGGGTCAGGCTTGGCCACCCCGGCCCGAGCCATCCTGCTGCCTTCTGCCGTCTGGAACCCGCGGCGCTGTTCACCATGCGCTCACATCTGGATTTAGCCTGTGGTTTATGTTCAGGCTGCCCTGCAAGGGCACACAGCGGCTCAGGCGGACTTAGAAGCTGCAGCAGTGTCAGCTGTGGAGCAGGGAGAGACAAATGCAGAATTACGGGTTTCAGAAAGGGCGCGTTTTACAAAATCCACCCTTTATTCCGTCTATTTCTTCTCCCCTCACCTGCAGTTCAAGCTGTGGCTGCCCTGCCATGGGCGGCTCGGGATTTATCTTGGCTGGGGCCCAGGCGCTGCTGCCAGGCTTTCCTTTCAGGGCAGCAGCCCTGGGAAAGTCACTCGGGGTTAAGTTTAGAGTTCCAGGTTGGCACATTCTTAACGCAAGCCAAAAATAAGTGTGAATGGGGATCAATTTTATGAATTTGCTGAGCTGCCAATTATATTTTAAAGCTGAAATCTGAAACTAGGTTTGCCAGTGGATAAGTATCACAGCCAATGCTTAGGCAGAAATTAATTGGAAAAACACTCTGCAAGCCCAGATAGCATTGCCTTACAAATGTTATCTCCCACGTCTTTCCAGGTGTACTTTGGACATTGGCAGTCAATCAGAACACAGAGGATTTTAACTAATTAAGTTTATTATCTTGTATGTGTCAATCAGCAGTTAGTTAGATATACAACAAATATTCCCAGCACGCAACTGTAAGGCAGCATTAAGTGCAGGGGGGAAAACTTTCTTCCAAAACAAAGCAGCACAAGTTCATTTGGCATTCCTTTTACACCTCCTTCCCTTGCATTTTTGGGGAGCGGGGTCACCATAGCTGTACAGTGGCCCAAAGCCAGGTAGTTGGGTTGTGCACCCACATCTCCACAGAACTGAAAATAAAATTCTCCCTCGCCAGGCAGAGGCTGGATGTGCAACTCAGCACTTCCAGGCTTGAGCTCACAGCTATCTGAAACCTGCCTGCAGCCTTGTTTCTAAGCTCCTTGCCAGAGGCACAAATAACCCTGTGGGTCCAGCTATCACATCACCAGTGGAGCAGCAACACTGGCTTGAAGGCAGAATTTCCTGAGCCTCCTGATGGAGCCTGTATTTGTCCACAAGCCAGCAGATGATCCTCAGTGCTGTGCCATACGTGATTTAATTAATCAGACCTGCTTTAAATGCTGCATTTTTGGTGCCCAGCTCTTGGTTTTCAGGGCTCAATACAGTTTTTTTAACATTCTGGTTAATGCAGTTTGTCCAACTTCAAGGCAGATTTATATCAGAGCCATTAGCATTGATATTACAAAAGTTACACATGCTTTCTAAAATCCACCATATGTAAAAGAATCTGAAAAACAGAAGCCATCTCCATCCTTCTTGAACAACTTCCAAAGCAAATCTTCCAGAGGTCACAGACAACTTTATGATGTATAAAAGGTATATGTCTCATTTATAAAAATATATTTCACATATTTTAATATTTCTACCATATTATGCATATCTATCTATCTATCTATATATATAAAAGATATATAAACATTATGTTACATTGTATTGACACTGAGCTGAGATCCAAAAGGACCCACAAGGTGCACCCTCACCTTGAGTGCTGTGCAGTTTTGGTGACCACAATATAAAAAAGAGACAGAGCTATTAGAGAGAATCCAAAGAAGGGCCACGAGGATGGTGAAGGGTCTGAGGGGAAGCTGTTTGAGGAGCAGCTGAGGTCACTTGGTCTGTTCAGCCTGGAGGGGACTGAGGGGAGACCTCGCTGTGATCTTCAACATCCTCCTGAGGCAAAGCAGAGGGGCAGACACCGACCTCTCCACTCTGGTGCCCAGTGACAGGACCCGAGGGAAGGGCACGAAGCTGAGGCAGGGGAGGTTTAGGTTGGATATCAGGAAAAGGTTCTTCACCCAGAGGGTGGCTGGGCACTGGAACAGCTCCCCAGGGCAGTGATCACAGCACCGAGCCTGAGAGTTCAGGAAGCGTTTGGGCAATGCTCTCAGGCACAGGGTGAGACCTCTGCAGGGCCAGGAGCTGGACTCGACGGTTCTGATCTATCCCTTCCAACTCAGCATATTTATGATTCTAAACACACAGGCTTTTGCTGGAGCATCCCCGGGGTGCTGCCACGGCCCAGTCTGGAAATGCTGCTCTGCAGTACTTGGCCTCTGAAGCGCAGGGTAACCTGCCCTGGAAGCAAAGGTTTCCCCAGGCTGGCCTTGACACGGTTCTGAAGGAAGCAGGAAGCACCAGCTTTGCTCCTGCCTGCCTGGGGACCAAACTCTCTGCATTGGGTTAAGAGTACAATAAAACCTTGCCAGCTCAGGGGTGACTCAGCAGCTCGTGTGCATTACATCAAGCCCTGCACCATCAAACACTGGCAGGGAAGTCAAGAGAGAATGAGGAAACACTTGGTTTGGGATCTACCCGTGCCCATAACACGGTATAGCCCCTCACAGCACTGCAGCAGGCTGACCTCCTTCAGACTGGAAAGGGCTAAAAGGGCAGGAAAAGCAAACTCCATTGAGCCAGGTACTGGAGGCTTGCGGAAAAACATCTGGAAAAGGTCAGCAAGCATGCTGGCTCACGTTACTGCTAAAGGACATGCAGAGAGAGCTAACTGTGCCTGTGTCCTGACAGCTGGCAGGCACCCTCTCAAACCACCACAGGAACACCAACCAGAGGCAGAGAATCTGCAGGTACGGAGCAGGTTTTGTAGCTAAACTCACGACAGGAGGGCTTGGAGGGGGAAATCCCACAGAAAGCAGGCCCTGCCAAACATGAGCGATGGCTGATGCTTTGGAGGATCACACAGGATGAATAATGACTGACAAAACAATCCTCAGAGCAATCTGAACCATGCCACCTGCCTCAAGCCCTCAGCCACAGCTTTTTCACTGGTGTGTTTTATCCATTGGTCTTTATAGGGTTGGGTTTAAATGGTTTTACTCTTAAAATGAAAATAAAAACAATTAGGTCATGGCAGTAACAGCAGAAGCCAATTGTGATGTGAAATGAGCTGTGTTACCTTCCTGAGACTCATCTGGAGTTATAAAACCAGAATTCAGAAAAAAATACTGCTCACCACTTGCCAACGTCTTCCTTTTGGCCGCAGAAGTGAAAGCCCTTCTGCACTGGTCAGGAAACAGCAGCTGTGACCAAACAAGGGGCAGTGCCAAGATCAGCCATTCCCTGTCAGCCCCAGGGCTGTGCCATTCCGGTGCCAGAACACAGGATTCAGAGCACACGAACAGCTCCACAGAGAATGGGAGCATCATGGAGCGTAGCCCTGTAAACCAGGAACAAGGACGCCTCCAGCTGGAGGTGATGCAATCCCTGCTCTGAAGCATTACTAATGCATTTGGTCTCAGCCTCATGAGATGAATTTCACACGTGAAACGCAGAGATACTGGGCTGAAATCACCACATGGCAGCCCACCACCTTCTGGGCCAGGACTATGACTAATGGGTGTTTCAAAAAGCAAGAGAAAAGCACGGCTGCCATGGGGTGACAGCCTGATGATCAAGTGAGATCTAGATGCTGACTCAAGCCTTGAACTCAAGCACTGTGTGCAATCAAGTCTCAGTAGGAGGGCCAGGGCTACCAGGATACAAGGATTGGTCCAGGAAAAGAACAGGATGAAAAGGCAGGAAATTAAATAAAAGAGAAAGAAAACCAACATGAAGCACTAGATCAGGAGATGGATGACACACTTTTCTATGCATCTGTGTAAGACATACCTTTGCATGCTACTTACCTGATGTCCACACTGAACACAGCTGGGCTCCCAAAGTCAGAACACAAGTTTCTGAGCACGGCATCACACAGCACAGCCATGCCTGACTGTTGAGTTGGGTGGAAAGAGCAAATCCTGTCAATAGTAAAGCATCTCTCTCAGTCACTCAGCCCTGCTGTTTTTTCAGGAAGCACTGAGAACTGGGAGACATCACAGCTGCCTTGAAAAATGGCAAAGCCTGTTTCTTCAGAGCAAACGCCACATTTGCAGTGTGGAGCTTGGCAGCCATGGCTCTGGGGCTGGCAGAGAAGCACTCCCTGGTGAGATCTGTCGGGGGAGCTGTAGGGTCCATTAACAAAAGGAAATCCAGCCCCTGGCCATGCTAGCTGGCTGTTCTGTTTCATTTAGCCCAGAGTCCCGGGCCAGAAGTGAAGCTCATGGGGGCAGAACGGTGGCCAGGCAGGACAGCACTCGGTTTCCTGAGGGCTTCAAAAAGTCTAAGCCATTTAATTTAAAAGTATCAAGCTCAGCAGGAAAAAAACCCCACATTACTCATTATTAAAGAGGGAAAGCTTTTGTCATGCCCTTCAGCTCAAAAAACACCAACAAGACACTTTCTTTCTCATGTGCAGGGCAGCTGTGCCAAGGACTATGAACAGTTTCCAAAGCCAAGCATCACACTGCCTTTTCCCCCCTGCTCTTAAGCCCAGCAGCAGCTCAGCTGCAGTGACACAGGAAGATTTTCTACCGAACAGCCCCACCTCCTCAAAACCTTAACATTCAGGAAAATGCAGTAGTAGACAGGAAAAGATGTAAGCACCTCCAGTGCTTTCTCAGTTGCAGGGGAATTGCACAAGAAACACTGCAAGAGGCCAGACTGCTGCTGTGGATCAGACAGACAAGGACCTGCACCACTTTCTCCAAGCCACCAAACAAGTCTGTGACAGGGAATCAAACCACAAGCCATCACATTTCAAGCTGGGTGTCTGATGACAGCATCCAACATCCTCTCTATGACCCCAGACTATAGACATTGGCTACCAAAAAGTGATTCTTGCTGGCAGAAAAGAAGCCTCATGATAAGCTTTTCATAATTGTGTCAGGTATCTGTCAGAAGACAGTATATTCTTTCCTCAGGTTATATTTAAATTCTATTTCTGTCCCCGAAACACAGAGGGAAGAAAAAGGGTCATGAAAAAAACCCAAAAGATACATGCCAATTTTAATCCAAATTTTCACTGTAGCTAGATACTTGCAACAAAACATAGGAAACTTCGCCTGAGTGGTTGTTCAAGTCTAATTAGAGATGGAGAAAAGGAAAACTGGAAAGACAGAAGCAGAGATGAAGGCACAGAGAAAGCACAATCCTGGGGTCGCATCCTGCACAGTGCCATGGCACAAGAACAGAGCATCTTTTAGAAACTGAGCCAGGGACACAGCAGTAATGCTGAGATGGACAAACCACGGGCCAGGCTGGATGGGGCTCTGGGCATCCTGGTCTGGTGGAAGGTGCCCCTGCCCATGGCAGGGGGCTTGGAACTAGATGACCTTTAAGGTCCCTTCCAACCCAAACTATTCAATGATTTTCCAATACCTTTGGCCAAATGCCTTTCAAAGCAATAAATGATATTTCACACTTTTTCACTACTGTCCACAGGCTCACAGTCAGCACCAGTCCCAGAGTAGTGGGATGGGGTACAATGCACGCAAACACAACCTCCTTCCAAACAGCAGCTCCCCAGAGGGAGTGGCAGTAGCTCTCCATGGCAATACAGTAAGTCACAAAGCAAGTACAAATGAGCAAAGCTGCAAAAGGATTCTGTAAAAATGTAAGTCCATACATCCATCCAATTTGTTCTATACAGCATGCAACCTGTGAAATACCAAATATTAAGAATAAATTAAACAGCCAAAATAATCCAAAAAGGGTCCCCAACCTACCATTTACAGCTAACTATGAAGTACAGAGCTACTATCATGAATAAGTAGATTGTAAATGAAATACTATTTTATATCAACTGATAAGAGACATTACGTACATGCAAACATTGCTTTGCTTATTATCTTAGATCAACATAAAACCCCTATAAAACAAATTCTTTATTTAAAGTTTTGGGATGATAACTTTTGCAATCAAGTTTTCATTACAAACACACATTCATTCTCTCATCTGAAACAATGTGTCACCTCGGAAGAGCTAATAATATTCCTTAACCTGCTTTGAACTCACTTCTAGATTCACCACCTGAATTAGGCAACACCACATTTACAGGTTTATTGCTGCAGTATGATGGTACAAAGCTAATTCAGAATTAACGATGCATGGGCTGCTCTTCTGAGAGACCAAGTGTCTCTTTTAAGGCATCAGTGTCCAACCTCCAAAACCACGGAGACCGAAGAAGCCCTTTTACACGCAGGCACCTCTTCTCTGCTGTGGGTAAGCAGCCAGAGGAGGAGCTCCAGGCACTCGCTTCCCACTGTCCTTTCCTCAGGAAAACCTTGGGAACTTCTCCTTGGCTCGTAACGAAACGTGGCAAGCGCGAGAGCCTAGCGCACAAGGGAGACGTGGCCGTCGTGGCAGCAGATGACAGCAGTGACACCAACATTTCTCTCACGTAATTTCCCAGGTTCCTGCCTCCAACACCCTGTCCAGCTCTGAGGCCTTCTGTCGGCCACATTTTAGTTTGCAGGTGACAGCAGGGTGCAAGGACAGCAACGCCACCTGCTTCTGTGTACGGAGAACAAAGGGCAGAGCATTCCTTAGTCCATATCCTTGATGTCTCCACCACCAAATTCCTCAGCCTTGGATCTTCAATCACGTGCAACAGGAACCTGAATTCTGGCAAAGTTTATCAGTCACAGGCTGATAAGGTCTGCTGATACCTACTAAGACAAATGCACATTAAAATGCTTAATATGCAGCATCTCCATTTGTTACCACATCAGCTACACCAAAATTGTTTTGGCATTGAGCTCTTGTAAAGTGGAAAAAAGCAGTCACAGAATTCAAAGCTGTAACAGAGTGCACCCCCTTAAAAAGTGGAACTGGTTTATACAGCAATTTCAAATTGCTCGAGTAGTACTCAAACTGAGATGCTACTTTTCACCTTTACAATCTGCACTCACATGCAACATGACATGTTTTATTATTTTAAATGAACTTGCAAATAATAAGCAGTTTGAAACCATGTAGAAAATCAATCATTTTGGCTCCAAGTCCTCTGTAAGTACACACGGGTATCTGCAAATTAAATCAATCAAGACAATGGGACACTGAGAAAAATAATCAGCTAAACTCATGCTTGCAGCAGCACTGCACTGGCTGCAGATTGTTATATTTTGGTTAAAAATTAAAAATATTTGCATTTGTGATGAAAGCATAATTATATGCACTGCTGGGAACTGACATGTCTGAAGTCTTGGCTGAAGCAGGAATCTCTGAGCATTCTACCCAGGGCTGCCTCTGAAGGCAGGTGTTTGAGAAGTTCTACTGCAGATGCCATCCATACAGAACTGCTCACAGAAAAAAAACAAATTAAAACCAAAGAATTATATCAAAAAACAAAAATTGAGTTCGATCATGTAATTGTCAATGTTCATCATCACTCCCAATTGTTCCTATAGGACTTAAGCTTGTGAGCCTCAAGCCCTCAAACATTTCATACTAACTCTTCCTGTTCTCTCTCACTAATTTTTAAGTAGTTTACACAAAATATAAACCTCGCAAGGCATTTTGGACTACATAAAATCAAAGTTTGTTCCCCAAAATTAGCAATAAAAGAGCTATTCAAGCAGTCAGGCATGAAAAAGGAATGTACTGTAAATATTCCACTCTGTGCCAATGAAAGTAATCAGAAGTTTAAAGTTAATTTGTATTTTCTGTTCAACTTATCAGGGCATTTTTAACAAATATGAGATAAAATATCAAAGCATTTTCTTGCTAAAGTTAGAATTAAACATTAGTAACAGTTGCTGTGCACTCACAAGCTGCCCTACATATTGTGTTAACTGTACTGAAAAGTTTCTGCCTCTGCTTTGTAGCAATACTCCCATTTTAGAATGCCAAAGTAGTACTGAAAATAGTGAATACTCAGTAGATTTCAATAGATAACTCTTTTCTTTTTTTTAAAAATATTTCTTCAACATCTTTAATCAAGTCTTCCTTTGTGTCCAGGCTCCAATGTATATTCAAGTTAGAGGAATTTGACTGAGGAAATATAGTACTGACAAGGATACTTTTCCCCCAGTTATCTAAAAAATATGCTGAAGACAGACGTTTCAAGATCACAAAACTGATTAAATTCACATGAATAAAGCAAATACATTGACAGGCACGAACACCAACCACACAGTTTTAAAGCCAATCTATAATTAGCTTGAGACTGAAGATATTGAATCTCACAGTTAATCTGAACCTCACAGGTGCCACAGCTGACCACACTCCTGGACAACAGCACAGCTCTATTGATTGGAGACTGCACAAAACAGAAGTTTTTCTAATGTATCTAGAAAGCAGCAAGGTGAACTGAGGTCAGTCCCACAGAGCTGATGTCACACAGCAGCCCAGGAGCAGCTTTGTCTCAGTTTCGTTGCTGCATTACTAAAGTTATCCCAATTCTGAAACTGGACCAAGTGATTAATCTTAAGCATTCACAAAGAATAAACATGAGCATCTTTAAAAGCCAAGGAGGGCGGGTACTCCCTTCCTACCATAAGTACTTTTTTTTACAGAGACCCCTGACAAAGACAGTAGAAAAGTAAAATAAATCAACATCCAAGATAAACTACTGATGTTCCCAATACAAAGTTTAACCTCACTGCAAATGTTTCTTTTTTTTATGTTCTATGAGGAAAAAAATCCAGCAGTGAAATCTAGTTCTAGTTCATCCTTCAAACTCAAACCCTTAAAGACCCACTACATTGATATGGCACTACATTGGCACCACCTTGAAGGAGGGGCTGATGACATCCGTGACCAGAAGCACACAAAGAACATAAAACTCTTGAAGGGGAAGGTAAAAGTCTGTGGAAGACACTGGAGACATCATTTCTCTTATCCCACTATTCCAGCAGCAGGTACTGAAAAGGCTGTCCAATACATGCTCATACTGTGCAGATGGCTCTGCACAGAGAGCTGGAGCAAGGATTAAGTATTTTTTTTCTCTTCAGAAAATAAACACTCAAATGCAGGGAGAAGATCAAGTACACATTTCATAGAATGAGGAGGATTCCATCTCACCTGTTTCTCCAAATACAATCTTTCCACTCCTCAGCTGACTGGAGTTTGTTGTTTGCGTTAGAAATACAGCTGCCCTCCTCACTCCAAGCACTATTTTTCATATTGCAGATTAAGGCACTCTAGTTGAACAATATGCATTCTTTTTGCTGGATCTGTAGTTTGTTTTTTCTTGCTAAATCTGTTTATAGATGTCTCCTGAAGGCCTTTTACCCAGCATCAGCATGTCTCAGGAAAGCCCAACTCCACAGAACAAATACCTGCTTACACACGTCTAGGAACACTCCACACTCCAGCACCTACATCCATAGCACCAAGAGACAGTTTAACCATTTTCATCCTTAAACTGTGCTTATATCAACGGGAGTCTGGCATCTGTTACCACTGATTTTTTTGCCCATTTTTATTTAGAAGAATATTTTAAAAATCATAAACCCTAAAAGCATGAAGTAATAAAAAGGGCCTGTGACTAGGCTATTGCTTTATGAATAAGTGAGTGGATCTTTGGTCAGAAAACAATCTTGCCAGTGCAACTTTATGAAATACATTCCTTACGCTCACTGAATTGGAATTAAACAGAGTAACGCATGGGAGGAGAGACAAGGTTCAACAAAACAAAGGCTTAAATAAAAACTCTGGTCATTAGAAATCAGCCTACTTTTAATACTGTTAATGCTTATTGTTCCGTTGAGTATTCCGTTGCTGCACAGCATGAAAAAAGCAAACAAATCACAAAAGAAAACATTAGAATATAATTTTTTTTTAATTTTTATAAATAACTTATCTGTTACAAAGGCAGTTTACCCAGCTAAATCACAAAACCATCAACTCAAGATATCCAAATTAGGTTTTATTAATAAACAGGTAAAAACTGATTTGTCAATCTTCACATAGAACTGCAGATGAAGCTGAAAAACAAGGCCTCATTTTATAAACAAAATGCATTGAACGCAAGTGCTTTGGGTCTACTGCCTAATTACCTGGGATTGACATTTTTTTCCCACATAAAAAAAAATGCAAAGCCTTCAAAACAAAGGCCTCCGTGCATTCACATAGATCACTTGTAAAACTCCTATTAAAAGTGTCCACTGGCGGATGTTTACAGTGGGTGACAGTCTACTTTGTCTCTTGCTACATTGTTAGCACTCCCTCCAGCCTCACGCTAAGTGCTGCTGCTACATAATTCTTTGTGTGCCGTCTTTCATGCATATTGTACTGGAATTCCGTTTTCTTGATCTCGGTTACATACATCCCCGATCATGTGAGTATTTTCCTTAAAAAAATAGATCATCAAAATAAAAGAGATGCTTGAGGTTGCTTCAGTGTTCAAGTCTGTTTGATTTCTCTTTTCCAGCCTTTATTTCAGTTGTCCTAAATATTGCTATCCTTGTTTTCTATAAATATGAGACTTCACCACAAAGTCAGGTTTAGAAACTGGCTGCCAAAACAGGAAAGCATTTAAAGTCCTTGAACAAAGCTGTACGATGCTGCTGCTGTTGATTTTGGCACTGTATGTACTTCCCCAATGAATCTCTCTTCAGGAGTCTGCAAGATACCCAGCAGATGAAGCAAGCTTAACTCGGATGCTGATCTGTTGGTGGGTTGAAAGTTTCCTAGTATAAAGTTTCCTCACACCAGACAAAATGCTCCCTTTGTGTCACCCACCGTAAAACTCAGTGTACAGAGTGAACTATATGCATAACTCTTGCAACTTTTCCTGCACTTTTACCACGCTGCATCTGCAGGTCTTCACAGATCATCAGCATTTACAAGAGCAATGTACAGAACGAGCAGAGGAAAGCTATTTTGTGCATAGTTTCTTATTAATGCTCTTATTTTAAGGCATTGCTTCTCTCAGATAAAAGCTTAAAAAAAGGGACATGATCGTGCTTAATCACTTAAAGGGAAAAAAAAGAAAGTTAACAAAAAGACTATTACACTATACATACAGAAGTACAAGAAAATAATAAAGGTGAAGAAAAGAAATCACTTAAAGCAGGCTCTAGAGCTATGTACAGTAGGAAAAGCTTTGGGGTATTTCACTGTGTGTATTGTACAGACAACGCATGCAGTTTTTCCTTTTCATCTTTAGATGTGATTGTACTGATTTCTGGCTTCACAGAGATGTTTTCAGGGAAGACAAGGCAAAGAGTACCACTGATTTGTGAAGTTCTTCCCTTTATCAAAGGCACTATGTGGCAGCAAACAGTTTAAATATTTAAACCTTGTTCCTTTTAAGATCTCCTCTGTGCATGTAGTGTTTCACCAAAAGCTCTGAAAACAAAAACACTAGCACTCTATTCCTTTCCCCTGTCAAAATTCAGTAGTGACATGGGGGCAGAGAAGAGGATGGGCAACACCCAGGCACTGCCCACGGTGTGTGTTCCTGGTAATACTGTACATGGTTTAGGCAGTCTCTCAGCAGATTGCCCTTCAGCTGATCAGTGTCAACTGCCTGCGACACAACTCTGAGGTATTGCTTGCTCTGTGGGCTGACATTTGACATTAGCAAAATACCATCTCGTCACACCTTCCACTTTACAAAATCCTAAGCACAAATGCTTTTTTTGCCCCCCAATGACTGGACAATTCCTTGTACGTTTGCTGTGGTTTTAGGGAAGGTAATGGGCCTGTTGGCTCAGAAATGCCTGGGCATTTCACACTGTTCACAGCGATTTAAGGCCGGGTGATTTAAAAAAGTACAGGCGGTACAACTCCACTGAGCTCCCTCATCTTCATCTGTGTCTGGAACAGTCTTTGGTGTTTTCACAATGGACCTCTGATCTGTGACATGGAAGAGATAAGATAAGCAGTTACTAACTGAAAACAGCATGGAAAGAATTTTGAGATTTTTTTTTTTTCAGTAACTCAGAACTATCTTGTTCCTCTGAGAACAGCACAGTTATTACAAGTGACAGAAGCAGCTTTTTACCACCCCCTTGACTACAGCTTAATTCTAAGTCAGCCAAAAGGCTCAAGGTAAAACTATGAAAAGCAACCTCCCCATCCCTTAACTCTGCTTTCTTCCCTCAGTTCAAAGCTATTGCATAAAAAGGAGATAAAATTTGCAAATTAATCAGCACAGGAAACACAGACAAGATTTAGAAGTTTGAGGTCTGTGGAGTGGTCTAAAATTCATTCTGACAAGAAGTAAGTGCTCTGTAACCCTCTGATGTGTTTAACTTTTGATCCTAGAAAGAAGGTAGCAGTTCTTCCTAAAGCCAGCTCAGCAGGCAGATGTACTAAAGAAAAAACAATGCCTGGCTCTGTAATGCTAGAGTAATCCTCCCAACCATACAAACCATCTTTCTGCATGTGTTAGACAACAACCTTCAACTACTTTAAAAGAGAAAAGAAGAAGAGAGAAAAGGGATGAAAAGCATGAAAAGAGACATGAGTGACTTATCAAGTTAAGGGTTCCCAGTTTAGGCAACTGCAAAATCCTTTAGCCCATTATTTCATCTGGAGAACATCTCATCAGCAACTCATCAACAGCAATTGCTGCAAAAAGACAGCAAGAGCTTCAGGAAGTACAATGGCACTGATCACAGCTGCAAGAATTATTTTTGTTCTTCTGTGAACAGTGGTAATTGTGGTTTAAGTCAAAACCTACATGATAGCTAAATTGAAGCTTAAAACGAAATGAAAATTCACATTAATGAAGAACTAAGATACAGCACTGATACTTTTTTTAAAAGAAAGAAGAAAAGAAAGATAACTGATAGAGGGACTTTAGAGTTCTATAAACCAGTCAGTGTTAATTTTGCATTTTCAGGATAGATTGAATGAATCACTTAAATTTGTGAGTTCCTAGAAGATAAGGCAATAGAAATGTTTTGTGACAACTAGTCACAGAAAATTAAGTTTTCTTCTTTGATGGGTTAGTTTTTATTTACTGTAAAAGGAACATAATTGAGAGAACTTGTAAGTTCTTCATGGTTCAGTTGTAAAATGTGTCTAATAAGAATGTGTATGGATTTAACTTTACGTGGTATTTTCACTACTAGCTGAGGTAATGAAAGATTAAAAAAGTGCTCTATAAAACATGAAAAACAGTATCAGTTTGGGAGTGTTGCAAATGGTCTGCAGGACAAAAAGTCCAATTTATCTAGACCATTTTACAATGCAGAAATGTCAGAAATCTCTTAGATGAGATTCTGTTACAAGTTACTGCACATTACAAGGACCAATCACATATATATATATTATGTGGAGAACTTGCTGGACAGAAAGGCTGCACAGAAACATCAGTGGATTATCTGTTTCATGTGGTGGTCTGCCTAAGGTCATAGTATGATGCTGTTCCAAACAAGTTAATTTCAAGCTCTGCTTTATGTAAAACACAAGAGGTAATTGTTCTGCTTTGTTTGACATCCTGAGAGGGAAAAAAATAAGTAATGTGCAAACTAATGACAAGTAGAATGTTTAAGAGTGGCTAATACTCAGGAATCCTGACTGCCCTACTGGACTGCATTACCTTCCTCTTCAACTATCTAGAACTGTATTTACCAATAGTCAGAAGAGGCTTTCATGTAACTTGTTCATACAAATTCTACAGTAGCCACGAATTCCAGTCAGGGTAACCAACCTGAGTTGTTACTACATGTAAGTAAATCTACTCTTCACTATGGATAATGGGGAAATCATCTAAGTGAGTTTCACTGACCCCTAAGCAATCTACCTCATGCTCACTTTTAAAGAAAAGATGGATGCTTCCATCACATAAACTACCTTCCAATATATTATCCATCTCTAATATAGCTTATTTAATATACTTCTCTTTCCTTAATGTACGAATAGAGAGGAAACAAGAGCAAACAGAAGCATACTTACTGCCAATACAAATAAAATGCAAGGTTTGTATGCTTTTGAAGTAATCTATGTAATAATCAACACTTAAGCAAGATTCATAAATTAGAACTTGATATTAGATACAAAACAAGTATTTGTATCAAATCCAAATTTTATCAATACAATACCTTTGGGTTTTGGTGGCACGGGACCAAGAAATCCAATATTATCGTAAAAATTATGAATAGCGCTGGGATTAAAATGTGGTCCTAAAAATAAAAAAAAAGGTGCAGCAGTTTAAAAAAATAAACTTGAGTAGGGAGGTATATCAGTTTTTTCTGGCAGTAATTCTGTAACAATACTATTATTCACTTATCACGTTTTATACCAAGGTGTCAATACAGACCTAGTAATAGTGAGGTATTAGTGATGTCAACAATACACTTTAAGAAACTTGCCCAAAATATGCAATATAAAAAAAGGCAGAGACAAAATCTAGCAAACCAAACTCCTTAAAGGTATCTTCCTGTTGCTCTTTAAGATAATTTTGTTAATAAATCTTAGCTAACTTTTTCTACATTGAAACTATACTCAGAGATATCTTACCTACTATGCAGTGTATTATACATGCTCAGAATTAAAACTCAGAGGAAGTTCTAAATGCAATTTTTGTAACAAGCAAAAAACCATCATCCAACATTCACTCTAAGGTCAGGTTTTTAGTGCAGCATTACATTCAGCACGCCTGTCTGCCTTCTCCTGAACTGCAGGTACATTGTCTGAAGGAGAACTTTTGTGGCTCGTGTCCCAGCTGATCTAACAGCTCACTGCTGCTGGAAGTGGGAAGTATTAGTTCCTTCCCTCTCACTATCTCAGTTCTCCCTTCCCGTGCCTCTCCCTCACATCAGCTGTAGCAAGCTTTTCCAGCAATGCAACAGTTTTAGCTTGGCTCATGAACAGAATCAGCTCTGCAAAGGGTCTAAAAAACTAATACAGAGCCAGAGCTCAGTAAGTGGCAGGAGAGAGAAGCAGGAAGAGAGAAGGCTTTCTTGTTGGCAGCTCTTGAACTGGCTCAGCTGTCTCATGATTTCAACCCCATGACCAAAGGCTGAGTCCCTGCAGACAAGGAAAGCAGAGAGCACACTGGAAGTTACAACTGCACTTTGTATTTGCTAACTTGAGAGGCTAAATACAGACAGAAGTGGCAGGCAAAAGAGAGAGATGGACACATATATATAGTTGTAGCATTCAAAAAACTTATTCTCTCTCTTTGATAGTCAGATAACCAGATTTCCCCTCCCCCAGCATTTAATAAACAAATGGCATCACAAACTTCTCTCTTCTGAGCCAAGTATGAAACAGGAATGACTGTGGGATTAGGAAAATCATACGGCCAACAAAAACAACAGGCTTTAAAGACAGTTACTTCCATGGTTTCACTCAAACTAATGTGATGATTCTGCAAATAGTGTGTATATCCATCATTTATGACACAGACCTTTTTGAAACATGTGGACA
Source organism: Daphoenositta chrysoptera (assembly GCA_013397915.1). Taxonomy (NCBI): domain Eukaryota; kingdom Metazoa; phylum Chordata; class Aves; order Passeriformes; genus Daphoenositta; species Daphoenositta chrysoptera. Next base: position 1,114,320 of record VZRO01008377.1, on the reverse strand, counting down.
GTGAAAAAAAAAAATCAACATTTACAGTTACTGATGGACTAAGACATACTGTACCTCTTGCTTGAAAAAGATCAATCTCTTTGGTTAGGCAATCTATGTCTATCTGCAGCTGTCTGTTACAACTTCTTAACTGTTGCATTTCTTCCAGCTGAAAAAATAAATCTGCCTGTTAGACTAATTTTCCCAGTTTATTAACAATTATCATTCACGCACAATTAGACAGCATTTAGTTATTTCAAAAATGATGATAAAAGAATCTTCCCTACTGACCACTTTTCTTTTAATCCAAGCAAAATCTCAGAAAAAGCTTCCAGACCCACTGAATAGTTCTCTCACCAGACTTCAGAGGTGACTGAACAACTCCAAATGGCAGTCAGGGCACAGCCAATGGTCTGGTGCACCAGATCAGCAGATGATCATCTAGCACTCAAAACTGGTGCATCAATCGGTTTCTTTGAGCTCAGTATATGCACAAAGACCAAAAAGTACTTGGTGTGATAGCAGTTTGAGTATTATGTTGTAGTCTGAAATGCTAGAAAGGACTACCAGGTGAAACCTTTTGTGACTGCCTTTAAAAGCAATACTTCACAAGGCAATGAGCAAACTGCAAGGTTGTAGTTAAATGACACATTTTTAGTCCTTAAACTAAACTACACTGTTTACCAGCTTAATTCTAACTATACTGCCTGTCCCTAGTCGATTGTCAATATATGAACAACCCTTCCTCCAATTTCTTGTGACAGACCACACTTGTGGTTTAGGTTTATACCCTACAGATGTTTCAACTTACTGATGGAATTTGGGAAACAGAATTCGATCTTTTCAGGCGCCTTCGTGTTAGATTATTCTCCATTTCATTGACCTCTGATTTTAGTTTATCCAACTTTTTCTTTTGAACCTCAAGTTCTCGTTGAAGTCGCTCCATCCTGGCCTTCTGGTGTACCAGTAAAGCTGCAATACACAAAGTCCCATTTTATCTACTTTATTGTCCTTCACATGGCAACATCAGATAAAGATGCAAGTTAGTATTCTTTTGGGAAAAAACAGACAAAACCACTGCTACAGACTGCTTTTCCATTTTCCTCACGTGAAAATCTCTCCCATAAGGCAGAAAGTGCTATATTTTTGAAATCAGCACAAACTAACTACAGACAAGCAAATATGAGAAAGCCATACAATATAATAAATGGCCATGCAACATGGAACTGCAATTGCTGAAAAACCTACAAGACTGACTACCCAAAGCCAACAACTATTTCTTTGTGTATTCAGCCTAACCACTGTTAAACAGGTAGCATGAAGAGGATTTCAGACACACAACTGTAAAATGGAGCACTACATCTGCTTATTGCAATTAGGATTGAATCCAGTGCTCATCACAGTAGGACCCATCAATGAAACCAAACCAGAAATAAGCATTCCACTAGCAAACGGTGATATTTATCAGAATATCAGATTGTATGTCATTTTATCCCTAAACTGTGGTGAAGAACCATTAGCTCAGCTTCTAATTTCTAACAGTGCTTACTATTTGTAAAGCAAAAAGACACAAGGAGACCTCATTTAGAAACAATGACGTTAGCATTTAAACCACAGTTTTTTAAAGGTATAAAGAACCTATGTAGCAGATGACACAAATTCATGTAATCTAATCAGTTTATTTAACTGAAGGCAGGTTTACTATTAAATATCACAAAAGCAGATACTACTGCTCAAAGTAATAATCACCTTCTATAAAAATGTATTTCATTAAAGAAACGGAAGAATCATTTTAACTTCTGCACAGCCATTCATTCATCCATTAAACTAGTAATTAATATAAACTGTGACCAGTTTCACAGACTATGAAGACTTTTATATTACCCTAGAAATTATGAAAGTAGCAATAACAAGGTATTTTAAAAAGATTGAATTTGCCTCACAAAGTCTTTAAGCCCAACTCTAGCTGGAACATGATGCTTAAATCCTCACAATTTCTTCAAGTACCAAAAAATAAGAAGCACTCAAATCTCATTGCTTAGGTTTCCTAACTAGTAGCAGAGGAAAAAAATAGCACATCAAAAAGATGCAACTTTCTACATCTTTGGCAAGAAGAACTGTCTTCTGCTGCAGCTCCTGCCTGTTCATTCGTTCATTTATTCACACATCACATTTTGTCTTCCAGAGGTTCTTCAAAAGGAGGAACCAAGTCAAACTATTTTTGAACAGAGTTACAGACTGTAAGGCCTTACTGAGATCCAGCCCAGGCATTTGAGTCACACGTGTTCACAAGATACTGAAATGACACCTAGCTTTCGTTAGGTTTTTGTTCAAATCAGAGAAGTTTTCATAAACAGAAACCTTTATTTTGGGTCACAGTAGCCGCACTACAGTAAAAATTGCAGCTGTGCTCATACGTAATATAAAAACCTAATAACTGAAATACCAAGATAAAGACTTTTGTTAAGACTTGGAAATGTCAGGTAAGTAATCTCAATAGACAGTCTCTCCTCTTGAAAAGTCTTTTACTAACAGCAAACGTAGCTGCAACTCCAACGAAAGGAAATCCAAGACTACTTTGCCTCTACTCCTGCAGGGAGTGTACAAGCCCATTTTCCCTCTACATTTTATTGCCACTTTTAGACAGTCTTTTCTGGTTTCATTACCTTGGTAAGAGTGCTGAGGCTCCACTGAGCAGACCCAGAACTCCTCACACCTGTGAACTGTGGATGCAGGCTGCAGGCAAGCAGCCAGTGCTGCTGGGTGGGGCAGGTGAGGAGCACTGTTACCAGAATACCAGGTTGCATGGCATGGCATGGCCTCAAGAGTACAACTATGACCAAGACTTTGCCTGTGCATGCCCCATCTCCTTTTTTTTAAGCTTCTCTTGTAAAGAAAAAAACCCACCATGTCTCATTTTGATGTTCTCCCACTTGTGAGGTTTAGAAATTTAGCTGTCATTATGGAACTGCACAAGGAGAAGGCACTGATGGATGCCCATAGCACTACCACATGCTTTTCATTTTCATGTCATGTCTGGAAAGCTATGTAATTTATTCTCACATGAGCTTTGTGATTACCATCTGACAATTTCACATCCCAACAGGTTTTAAAAACACACATTAAAAATTACCACTATGATTAAAGAAGAATCACTTGATACAGCTGTGCTATTCTTCTACTACTAAAATTAACTTTGATAAGGAACTTGAAAGAGATTGGTTTAAGTGGAGACTTTCACACAAAATTTGGTAATTTTGCTTAAATACTTATTTGGCAGCTGCAGGAAAACATTGATGGGGGAAGACAAAACCCTTCCCGTGTTTCAGTGCAGTATTTATGAATGGAAACTGGCAATTTAAGTATTCAGCTCCCTCTAGTGTTGCTCAGAGCAACTGAAAGCTTTCAGAAAAACTGCAGTTCAACTTCTTAATTAAGTGCAAACAGGATACTTGGCACACGAAGTTTTTTATAGTTCTGCACGTTTGCATTCAGCAGAGTGCAGTACACTTCCATGCTCTGGCAGATGCCACTGTTTCCTCTGACATTCAAAGTGCATATTTTTCACATAAAGGCTGTCTATCATCATAATTACAGGGAGCATGAAAGTCTGGAGGACAAAAGTTCACTCTTCCTCTCCCAGAGACCTTCTTACTCAGGCATTAAAGTTACCTTTAAGTTTGTAAATGTGTGCATAATTGTTTTCCTAAAGACTCAGTGAGTGTGAATTTTAAAGTTAGAGTGTCTTTTGTTATTTTAAGTGTTTCTAAGATAAATTCTTATCTAGGAATACAAAGATTTCACAAAGATTTTCAAAGATTTCTATCCTATAGACATACTATTTCTTAAATATCTTAGTTTGCCAGATATGGAAGGGATTTCTGGCAATGCAATTACTCTCTGGCAGGAGGTTCATGAAAGTCTCAAAACACACTTATGCTTATGCATGTTTTCAAAACCTGTATTTGAAGCTGCACAAAATTCATTTGATATGCAACTTCAATAGTTCAAACTGATTATTTTGTTCTCTCTTTTCAATACTCTCTTCACTTAATTTTTTAAAAAGAGCTTCACTGAAGAGTGGGGCCTGATACACAGAGCCAAATATAAGGTGGTATTTTTCTCTTAAACCACATGATGCAATGGGCTCAGAGCCCCTTGGAGTATGGGCCACAGCTGTACCTCATTCAAGTCTTTCTTCTTAAACATCCTTAAGGACTGGCTAAGAATGAAAGAAATTTGTTTCCTGCAGCTTTATTTATGTTTTAAAGTTTTAAAAAGCTCCAAGAAACCAAATCAAGAGCTGTGCAAAATGTTAATTTACTGATCTAGTTTATAAATTAATTTATTTACATTAAAAACACAGTGGCAAGAATTGCTAAGCAAACATGCATCCACATATATAACTATAGTTGATACTAATGATTCACTCAACTTTGCACACCATCCTCTTGCAAGTTAAAGAAAATATGAAAAAGTCAGACAGTCAAAGCCATGTAATACTTAACCAAAGGACTTAAGCTCCCTAGTAAGAAAACATCTGCCTAATGATTTTATTACACAATTAGGTATTTTCTTGATGGAATGCTTTCCCATTATACAGATGGAAAGCTATATGCAGAATGAGCAACTACTAAATAAACTTTTCAGCCTCACTACTCATCACGACTTGCATGCATAGTGTCCATCACAAAAATGTATCTGAGTACAGAATTTTCAGATTCTAACAGGATTTTACTTTTTTCATCTGTAAGACACTTTATACTAAACTAAATTATGTACTGAAATCTCACTTAATTACTTCATATTAATAAAACTAATTATAAATTGTAATCTCTGCTAAGTAATGGGAATACTCCTGCACACACACAGAACTGATACTGAACAGAGGTGCATAAAAATGCCTCCTCTTTTGGCTGCCCTGGGCATGCATTACTCTTGTCACAGCATTATGAATTCTTACTGACTTCAACAGCAGACACATGCACTCAACATTTCCGTAAGCAAGTCCTCAGTGTCTCAAACTAGAACCCTAAAAAACAAGAAACATCTCTCAGCAACCAGTTTTGGAAAGTCAGGTGACAGTGAGTTTCTTAGGATCACGGAGTCAGTGCCAGACATACAACCAAGCATTCCAGGGAAAATACACTGATTTCGTCTGAGCAGTTCACACTCTTTTACACATTATACAACCTCCAGGTTTGACAGCAAACAAGACAGAGATCTGGGGCAGCCTTCCACTACCCACTGTGACTTTCTTGGGTGGGAAACCAGAAATATAATCATGGAAGGAGACTGGAGTGCCTACACACACCATAATTAAGTAAAGCTTCTTAGATGGCAAGCAGCAGCACCTACAGAGAGGTCCAACACATCTTCTGTTCTCCTGGGTTGGACCATGCATATAAATGTAAAGTAAATAAAAAGAGCAAAGGAAATTTCCTTTGACATCAAAGCAACTCCTCCTTCCACCTCAAGGTTTCTTTTCCCCCAAGCCAGTTTCAGTTCTCCCTGCCAAGATAAGGAGCATTCTGGCAGAAATGGAAAAGCTGATGAAAATGCATTTTTCTCTAATCATGGCCAGAGAAACTACTCATATTCTCTGGCTAAAATTAAACTGAAACAAGCACCTAGCATGGAAGTTTCTGGTAGTTTGGCTAAATTATAAGCAGTTTAGAACACAGAAAACATCAAGTAACTCAAATCCCTTTTTGTATGTAAGAGGAAAAAAAACAACTGCTAAGTGTAAGAAACATGTTTAAAAGCAACAATTAATATTTCCAGATATCAATATCACACAAGTAAATCACAGACTCCTCAATTTTCCAAATATTAATTAATAACAAAAATGTAAGAAATACTGCACTTGTTGCAGCAGAAATGAAGCACACGTGCCAGAAATCCAAAACACCTCTAGATGTAAAGAACTTCAGCAGTACAAGTGAACATTCTAGTGAAGGACACAGAAGGATGGTGTCTTCCTGAGGTCCCTTGTACCAGCCCACATCACACATTTACACATCATCTAAAAGCTTCATCTGGGCTTCTGGAAGAGCTGGGCTCCACAGCAGGTAGGAGGTCAATGCTTCTGGAATTCTAGGTTGTGTATCAAGCTTGCCTCATCTTGATAAGCTGAATGCTGATACCTGCAGCTTTTAGAGACTGTGCAGGAGGTTACAGTGGCCATCACTACCAAGGGTACAAGAGATAAAGAGGCAGACCTGGTGGAAGTCGGTGCCCTCAGAAAGGAAAAACAGAAGAAAGGGACAACCCCCCAAAAAGTACCCAAAATGCAGTTTTGCAACCCCCTAAAAAGTACCCAACTTGCTTGGGAAGCAAGTTCACGATCTAGAAGAGTGTTTAGAGCCTAAGGGCAAGATTTCAGTTGCTTAATTTCTGGCTACATGAAGTTTTCCAGGAGTAAGACTAAAACAGACAGCTAAGTCTCCCTCCAAAGTAAGAAAAGGAAATATGATCTGGGGGGTGATTTGTTTTGCTTACCTACAAATGAATTTTTGGAAGTTCTTTATGCACTGAACATAAGAGAATGTAAGGATGATTAGCTTTTTGGTTTTGACACATAAACTTTAGAAACTTTTGAGTTAGGATTGACTATTCCTCACCAAAGAGAATTATATCCAGAAGTAGTGCACAAGCTAGAACCACTTTGATTTACTTCATTACTATAGTACTCCAGATGCAGACCTGGCTTCCAGTGTCCTGATCACTGTACTTACTTACTCAAAATAAAATGGTTAAATCCATCTGAAGAATGTTTACAGTGGTCATGGAACAAGCCAGTTTTTTAAATTCTGAATTGTTTGCTAAGTCCAGAGAGGACAAGCAAGGTCAAACACAAATTTTGACAACCTATTGTGAATACTGCTTAAATATCCTAAGATTCATTCAACATCTTTATATAAAAAGCTTACAGGAGAGTTAATAAACCATCAAGCTGGTCATAAAAGCATGCAAACCCAGGAAAACAGAAGAAAAAAGATTAGCAGGTTATCTTGCTGTATCACATATTCTAAGTTTTACCCTTCCATTACCACTGATCCCTTAAAACAAATTCCTTTGGTTTGGTGTTCCTTCTCACATTTTAAAATGTAACAGAAGTAAGTATCAAGACTTAGAGCATTTTATTGTCAGGCACAGAGTAGGAAACATGGAGGCCAACACTTCATCCCACTAATTGCTTTTGAAGTCTTCTTTTCCTTCTTAAATAACACTCCCAAAAAAATTTAAAAAAAAGGAACATTATCCAATGTAAACAGTATCTCAACTGATTCAAAAATCTGACAGTGGAATTGTAGCTTTAAACCACTAGGACAAGTCGAACGAATGTACACGTTTCTTTCAGAACAACATAAAAATGAAGATGGTATGACTCCACTTCATTAAACAGATAATGTATCTGCTTAAGACAAACAGAAGAATATCTCCAAGTATTCAGTTTCATGTCTTTACCATAAAAAGAAATCTATGATTTGCTTATAAAACACTTTTATTTATTTAGGAAACGCTCACAAATGCTAAAATTAAAGATACTATATTAACATCACAAAGGTTCCTGTTCTGCAATCTACACACTGAGTTGACAACCTGGTCAAAATCTCTACAATTGATATTAAGAATATTACCTTGCGTGTAGGCAGCATCATCAGATCCCATACTCAATTTCCGTGCATCACTGATCCTATCCACATGTGCTAAAACAGGGTCAGTAAGATGCTGGATACCCTCTGGTTCAACATAGTGATCAGGAAGGTTTAGAAGGTTTGTAGGTTCAAAAGTTGGGGACACTACCCCTGGGGAAACTGCAGGGGGCTTATTTGGAGAAACTGTAATTTTAAAAGTATATTTTGTGTTAGGCTGCGTAACAACCACTCGAGGAGAGGTTGCAGTGGTGCTGTTGCCCACTGCTCGACTCTTGGGTGGATGGTGATGAATAAATGCAGGACCCATGCTTACTTGACCAGACATATTCCTAGCAGTAGTAGATACTCCAGGATTTGTCGATATGAAAAGCGTGGGCTGGTTCCGCACAAGCTGATCGTCTCCTGTTGTGGCATTTGCTGAAATGTAGACCTTGGGCTGACCACGTGTGATCACTTCATCAGTATTTGGAGGACTGGCCGATATGTAAACAGTGGGTTGACTTCTACTTAATGTCTGGCTGTTGAGGGAAGAGGGAACAGTGGAGGTGCGAGGGCCAGTTGAACGCAACTTAGAAGAACTGTTTCTTTGTGGCGGTTCAAGTTTGATTTCAATTTGATTTTTGCGAGGTCCTGTGGATATATTCTGAATGTTGTATTGGCTATGAGCAGAAGATTGTGAGCTACCAGATGAATGAATCATAGGTGCCTGTGGAGTAGTAGGAGAACTGATAGGCATGTACACATGAGAAGTCTGGTGGCCTTGCTGGTTTGGCTGTGTTGAGTGTTGCGATGAGGTATGTGGCGTGGTACTGGATGTAGGAATAGTAGTCCAGGGACTTGGCTGCGAAGGCTGGTAGACTTGCTGAGGGTGCATGGGATTAAACTGAGATGCCCAGCCTGGCTGCTGCTGTGTCTGTCGAGCGGTACCACCAGGAGCTGTGATGTAAGGCCTAATATAGATAGAATTTCCCTGGGGACTGTTAAGGACAGGAGGAGGTACACCATGTATGTGCAAAGACGTCGGGGTATTGCGACCAGGCTGAATGTTTGGGGCTAAAGTTACCATAATGGGGTTGAATCTGGGTGTTTGTTGAGACAAGTTAGATACTCCTTTGCTGCCTAGGTGAAATCCAAGATGCTGCCCCGGATTAGAAGTACTAACTGTATTAGCCATCCCAAAGACATTAAATCCTTGTGGAACCTGCGCAGGCGCCGTCTGTGGTTCCTGCTGAAACAGTTCATTGTTGGACTGACTGGTTTGAAGGTGTCCATCACTAACACTGTGAGCTAGAGTCCTACTTCCATTCATTCTACTTCCTTCTCTTCCATGGTGATAGACGTTCTGTGACTGCAAATCCAAATTAAGAGATGTCATGTGATTTCGTAGTCCAGGAATCCCAGAATCATCCGAAAAACTTAGGTCTCCTTCCCCGTAGAGATACTTTGTGCTCTCCTGAGAGAGAACTGCACAGCAGGCATCCAAATTATTGTTATTCTACAAAAGACAGATGAAAGTTTGACATTACTGATAAGACACTGTCACAGTTATGTATGCATACATCCAATCATAACTGAAAAATTAACAATGTAGCATCAGACAGAAAGCTTTAGGTGGCTGGCAGGCATAGCTGCTCTACACACACAAGGGGCTTGCATGTGAAGCTCACTGTTCTGGGAACAGTGACTCAGCCAGTGGCACCAAGGGCACAGGTCTGCACTGCCTCTGAAATGGTGACAGGGAGATCCTGGACCTTGACAAGGTAGCTTTACACTGTATGATACACCTTGGAGGAGTACTTTCCCTATTCCTTCTCAGTTTCAGAACCATCTTCAGAAGAGACCAAATCTCTGGCTAAAGGGAGGAAAATGACAGCAGGAACGGATTCACAGCATCTGCACAGTATTCATTAATAACTTAAAAACAGAAATAAAACCAGATGTTTATTTAAAATGTTTCCCCAAACACTTCAATACCAGGTATGCATTACCTCCTCCTGAAAACGGAAAGTGAATCTTACAAAGAGAAGAAACACGCCGACCCAAGGAACTGTTACATGACTTCAGAAGAAATGCAAAAATTCAGTTTATACAAATACAGCAGGATTACTCTTTTGTAAGATGAAACTATTAATTGAAAACCCAGAGGACACTTGTATTTTTATTTTAAACCACTGCTTGCAAAGCTTTTAAATACTTATATTTGTACCTTTTAAAACCTGTAATAGGATGACTTAGAACAGAAACCACAACCTAGCTAATTCTTTAAGAACATTTCAGAAGCAAAGGGCTCATCTCTCTTCTCTTTTTCCACATGTTTAGTAATATTGCACTCTGATCTTCCCAATTTCATTTCCTACATAAGGGTTTTTAGAAAGAGTGGACATGCATCAGTGACATAATTTCTTCATATTGTGCTCTGTCTGTATCACCTTCCACACAGAACCTCCCGCCCCCCAAGAAATAAAGGTTAATACTTTCAGCCAGAAGAGCCCCTGTTCAGGCCCATGTTATTAACAATAAATAGGTGGCAAATCCATCCAGCACATAGAAACAGTTACTAGAAAAAAAAATGCAAGTGATCAAGGAAAAAATTGCATATGCCAAGTAGCAACATTATCAGTTAGTTAAAGAGTAACACAACCAGATAAACTGATCCATGCTACATGCTTTCTATTATGTCGTTTTTGTTAAACTAGCAGACATTATTTCTCATTCTTCAACCACGATGAAGGTGATAGCGTTGTGCAGACATAGCAAGACTGTCTCTACCTTACAGATAAAAAAAAAACAAAAAAAAAAAAGAAGAAAAAAGAAAACAAAAGTAGGAGAGGGATGACAAGGCTAAACTTCACCCACAAAACCAAAACTATGTGTTCATACAGACCAGATGCAGTTCTGAATTCTTCCGAATTAAAGCAAAAAAAAAAAAATCCCCAAAAAACCCCAGCCACAAAACCTTTTAAAATAACAGGATTCCCTAAAGGCTATCTAACAAGCCAGCTCTATATAAGGGTTGCTGCAAAAAAGTATTCAGATATATGAGAATGGATCAATTTGATGATATGCACATTGGCTCTAGTTCAGAATAAGCACCAGAGGACGAAGTAATCAAAGGAAGTTAGTAGTGAAGAAAGGAAACACACGGACAGAACAGTGGGTAAGAGAAGATAAGAACAATAGCCTGGTATTTGTTGCAAAGGAGAAAAGGGAGCCAGAAAAGGGAAAAAGATAGGATGCCACAGAAAAACAAGCTAGAAAGATCTCAAAGGCAGATTTTGCATGAACTTAAGTGAATTAAAATTATTAACAGAAAGGCCAAAAATACCAAACCAAAAAGGAACAGGCCAAGCTTGCAAGGCCCTTACATTCAGGTTGAATGCATTTCTTTGGACAATTTTTTTTTCTTTTTTAAGACCGCATCCAATCAATTCCAAAATTTCAGTGACGTCAATGAGAAAATTGGAGAACTCAAAGGGAAAACAGGGGCACAGGGAACCCCTGGCATCTTCTGGCTGGCAGAGGCTGAGTTTCAACCGCTTCTAGCTCTTTACAGATCAGAGAACCGGTTGATGGCAGAACTGAGCATATTCCAGCAAAACAATACCCCTCATCTTATCTCTGCCCATGTCCCAATTGAGTTTAAAATGTTGGCACCCTGAAAGAGAAAGAAAAAAAAAGAAAGAATAAGAATGTTGGAGGGAAATGAGGAAGCAAGGAGAGGACGTAGACTTGAGGAGCAGGTACAGAATGCTCCGGACACAAAAAATAGAACAACAGGGAGTGTCCACACACTGTGGGCACTGCAGTGACTCCTTTAAATGAGGAGAATGGGAGAGCTGAATGCAGGAGGCTGGTTGGGAAGAACAGAGGGTTACAAAACTTTTTGGGAATATTCAGTGCTGTCAGACCAAATCGTTTTACTGCCTAGATTAAGCAGGTTTAAGTTTCCTCCTATTAGCTCTTTGGTGGTCCTCTGTTTTTAGTATGCAATCTATTGTTTAAGTATTCCAACAGTGGGCTATTTACCTCAATATATTTTCATATTCTCTTTATCCTTAATTTTTTCATTATAAGCCTATAATGCTATACACCTTCCTTTAAAAACAGCTGTGTTTGGCTACAAAGAATTCATGGAGGAGGACTACCCACTTTTTCTGCACAATTCACAGTGATCCAAAGAAACCTGCCTTGGTATAAAAGCCTCAACAATAATGCTATAAACTGCACAACTGCTTATATTCTTTCAGATTCTCACCTGGAGTATTTTATAATTCCTAGTTTAAAAATAACTTCACCCTGACATATGATGCTTGCACGTAAGGTATTGTGGGGACAAGGCATTTCTTATACCAAATGTCCTCAGGTACTTGTCTTTGACCTAAACTACACTTACTGCCTCTATTGGAAATTCCTTCCACTGTGCTCAGCTACAAGGTGGCAGAACTCAGGATTCAGACACTGTTCCAGCAGTATTGCAAACATATGCACAACTACTCTCAAATTCTGCTTTTCAATCTTTCCCATCAGTCCAAGTACAAAATTTGTTGGTTTAAAGAAGTCATGTTAGGCAGCTTTTATAAAAACAAACCCCCCCAAACAAACCAAAACACAAACAAACAAATAAAACCCCATGCCAAAGAGAGTAGCAAAGCTACAAGTTGAGTCAGAGAAACCAGAGCTCATGAAATTTCAAAGAACCTCCAACATGACAGGATTTTCTTGGTGAATCTTAGCTCTCAGTTAACAAAAAAATAGCTTTCTAGTGTGACCAATTAGTTTAACAATACTGAACACATGGAACTTTAATTACTCTAGACTGTTTTTGAAAGATTCTCTTATGAAAGCTGACTTAACACTTCCTCAGAATCTAAACCCTTCCCCATAAATCTGTCATAATATGGGATGTACAGAATCTTTTCTTCACTGTTATATGACTCTTTTTATTTAAAAAAGATCCACGGTATTCAATGTTATGAAGACTGCTGAGTCTCTTAAAGACAAGCATTAGCTTTTAAATTTACCAAGAATTACATTCAAAAGATGATTACTGATGCAATCACTCCATCAAGTCCACAGACCTCACTCAACAAGCAGTTGTCATGTTTGAAGAACAAAACTGTACTTGTAGTATAAAGTCCAACAGAGCACTAACATAAAAACAGCAGTGTACAATCCTGAATAAATTGTACAGGCAATTTATGCTCTGGTTCAGTTTCATTTTCAGCTAAATAATGAGAAAGAAGGGACAGGGGAAAGCTTGAAACCTCATGAGCCCAGTGCAGAATTTTGCCTTCTTGCAAATCAAAACCAATTCTGACCATGAAATGCACTTTTCACAACTTCTTACTCTAGAAAGACTGGAGAGTCACAATAAAGTCTTGACAATGTGCATGTTAAATTGTCACAGACACTCTTCCCAACAGTATAAACACTTTATTTGGATGTATGTGTGTGTGAGTACATATACATATGTAAGTATACACAAATATGTATTTCATAAATAAAAATACATATAAATAGCAAGACAAACAATTAGGATATGAAGAACATTGAATCATAACCACAGATGTCTGAGCCATAGTCCAGAGACAGTTAGCTTCTGGGAAGCTGTAACTCATCATTTTTCCAATCAGTGTATACTGATGATCAGTATAAATATTTGGATAATTCTTTTATTAACCAGAGTAATCAAAGGTTGAGTATCTTAGAATGAAGAAGAAAATCAGTCAGTATGGATGCTTTGAATTGATGGAAAATGCAAAGCAAACATGTTTAAGCAACATAGTTAAATAAGTCTACCAGCATTTGATAAGTCTAGGCATAGTCCCTGTTGGGCTCTACAGGGACATTAATTTATCTGCTGAAGCAGCTAACATGATGTTACAGAACAAGAAGCTGATATAAAATATGATATGTATTCTGATAGAGGCAGCATTAAAAACAGCTACATGTAGAAGTTGAGAATATGCAGTCCCATAGCTTTAGCACTAACTGCAGCACTAGTCAAAAATGCTTTGTTACTTTCAAGCCCAACAGAAATCCATTAATTAACTACATAGGCTTCAAAGCTACATCATTTTTTTAATGATGCCCATCTGGCAGCCAAAGGCCTGGGCAGATGCACACCAGTGCCTCACACCCACTCAGGTCTCACACAGGGGAGGTGAGGCTGCAACCACCCTGTTACCTGAGAGAGCCCAGCTCAGAGCCCCTGGCTGTGCCCACACCCCACTGCCAGGCTCCCTGCTGCACAGGGGACCCAAGGCCACCAGGGCTGGCTCTGCAGGCCAAGGCAGCTGGCACTGGAAAGCATCGGGGCCAACCTGCACATGGGCAAGGCCCAACCTTTAAGTCTGATGGAGACCAGGCAGCAAAGTTGCTTCTGGACATGCCCCAACACTCAAATAAAAATTAAAAGAATTTTTAAAAAATTATTTTGAATTATTTAAAATTATTAAATAATAATAATGATGATTAAAATTATTTTTAAAATTAAAATAAATTAAAAAATTAAAATGTTGCATTTTGTAGCATTGCCTTAAATTGTCCCTGCTGGACTCAGGTTGGCTTTGCATCCCTCCTTTTGCCACAGTTAGTTTTGGCTCTTGAGATGGCCAAAAGGCATGACATACTGATTGTTGAGACAGTAGTCTCCATGCACACACTGATTATTGATTTACAGGCTGATTTACTTTGGACCACCCCTGATTAGGCATGGAAGAAGAGAGGCCAATGTAAGGCTTTGCTTGCTGTGCAATATAAAGAAATTGGCTGTGTAGATTTGTCTCATTATTTATAGAGAAGAACAAAAAGAAAAACATCTGCTTTCAAAGGACACACCCATACAGAAAGCTTAAAATAAGCAAGGCTGCTTACTTGTACAGCCATGAACAGAGCACTGACCTGTAACATGCATCTGGACACAACACCTTCAGGTACCTCAGGAAACTTCTGTCGCAGGTCATGTAAAACCTGAATATCAATTTGCTGGCTTCCTTGGGCCATTCGTATATTGCCTGGTCAGGATTGCTTTTCAACAGGCAGTTCTAGGCCTTGGTAAAGGGAGTACTCATCTCTTCTGTCCCAGCATTTTCTGGAAGAGAAAGGAAGAGCCTTGAGACATCAAAAGCAGGCACTTCTGATGTAACCAAAGAACACCCCACAGGAAATGGAAACACACACAAAAAAAAATCCCTTCTCAATTATGCAATATAAGTTTGTATTTTATGTTGATGTTTTCCCATGCAACCTCTCTGGCTAAGTAATTGCCCATCCCACACTCATAACCCTGAAAACTGCCCATTTACAGACACATCTCAGGATCAGTCTCCTTGTTTTTATACTGATATTATAAAATACACTAATAATAAAAGAAGACTTGATTTATCAAAGTATTAAAATTAATGGGTTTAAGAACAGCATTTTTGCTTATTTTAAACACAACTTACTTATTTTGAACACAAAGTAGTCCACATCAAATACTGGAATATAGTGTTCACTCAACTTTTGAATGTACCTGCATTTTTACCTTTACAAATCTTATTCAAGCATCTCCATTAATTTTATTCATTTTCTCCATGGCAGCAACAGAGCAATTAAAAGTTACTCAGTCCATGTCTCACTAAAAGTATACCCATGTTATTTTTTCAGTGGTTTACAGTGCTAGACTAATCGAAGCAGTGACGAGATGCTACTGATCTTGCAGCTTCTTTAAAGCAATTATAAGGAAAAACACTGTTCAAGTTAAACAACTGAACAATTACATTGTTACCAAAACTCTACGGCAATAGTTTCTCTAATTAAACTTCAAATCTGACAAGAGCACAGCAAGTCCTCAAAAACAGAGGGTTCTATTAACAACAAGAAAACTGATTTCTCCTAGTTCTGTATCAAATGACATTTTTCCATCCTTCTTCTACTGAGCAGTCCATAAAACTTCCTGCTAAATAGTTAACGCCCTCTCAATCCTCTTAAGACTGCTTAATTTTTTTTCCAATTTCTCTAACCTACAATAAAGAAAACCATTTTGCAATATGCTCTATTATTTTCAGAAGAATAAATTCTATGATGTCCATCTCTAGTTCTCTGTACAGTACTAGAATTTTGTATTTACTCTTTATTTCAATTATATCAGCAAAAAAGCACCTTCACAGCTGCTACAGCAAAAATTCCATGGAAAGAGATTAATGCTTGCAGTCTTTGCAAAAAACCACAGAGAATAAATTGAAAAAACAGTGTTTAAAACCAGTGTTCCACATTGTCACCCCAGTGCTTCATTTCAATAAAGTATTCTGTATTCTAACTCATTTTTCAGTGTCTGAAGTCTTGATAAAATACACAATGACCACAATTTCCATTTATTACTCCAAAACAGTAAAGTATTATAACAATTATCTCAAATTTCAAAGAAGTGCTACAGGAAAACTTGTCTGCATTTTCATGAAGCATAAAATGCCTTCTTGGTCATCATCCAATGCTTGCAAAGTTCAATTATTCATTGATAGCATGCAAAACTTGGGAGAATGCTAATTTTTATTTTTTCTACTGTACTTTTAAGTTTTAGTGGCTTAGCACCAAGCAGATGCATGCGGGCAGTATCACTTCACTAAATTTGCTAATAAATTTTTGCACGTGTGCATCAAATGTGCCAGCATGGCAAAATATGATTTTTACTGTAGTATGGGACAAAGTAAACCAAAGAGGCTCTGCTCCCCACTATCTTAATTCAGAGAAATACACTCCAACACAAAAAAAAAAAAGTTTTTTTTCCTTAGCTCCAATTACAATAGGCAATCAACATGGTTTCACTGAGAGTGTAACATATGAAAAATGTGTCATATGAATATGAAGGTCTCATTACAATCATCACTTCAAGGAGAAAAACCCACTAAAGAGCTCAAAGAGATCAAAAGATTAGTAATAAACTCAAATTAACCTTAAGGAAGACTGAAGTGACAGGTCGTAAGGCTTTTTGAGGCCTCTCTAGCAAAGACAGTTGAAAAGGTTTTTTCCCAGTTCTTGATGTTGCAAGAAACTACAAAAAGGACTCAGTATCCATCTCCAGAGGCAAACTTAAAGAACTGAAAGTTACTTTGACAGATACAAGCCTAAGGAACAGATACACAACACTTGTCAGCCACGGAACTCAGGATCATCCAGAATACTGTTCGAAATATTGTTAGAATACTGTTAGAAAGTTACATATACAAGTGGAAAATAAAAGGCACGAATGCAAGAGTGAATAGCCAAGACTGCCAGTAAATAGACTGTAGAAGAAAAGGGTACCAACAGGAGGCAAAGGAAACTGCTGGCAGCAACGTTTTGGCTTAATTCAGAGATTCTGGCATAAAACTAAAGGCAATACAGCACTACAGAAGTAATCAGAAAAATCTATTCAAGAAAGTAATTATTGGAAGAAGGAAAATTCACCACTGGTGACTCATAGAAATAATTCTTCCTAAAATCATTTATATCAGAGTTTAATTACAAAGGAAAATGTCTAAATACTGGAGTGAAGTACAACATAAAGCTATTCTTGTTGTAATGTCCATTTACTAATCATTTTACATACTGCTTCTAGCTATTCCAGAAAAAAAACCAACCTCTTCAATGTGACTTTATAATGTTGAAGAGAGACAGAGATCCCAGTCTCATTTATGCCAGAAATACTAAGTAACCGGAAGAATTAATTAGCTGTGTTCTTTTTCAAAGAGTATTGGCATGATCCCCAGACAACTTAAAAGGCCTGGCAATTGTATCATGATGGAGATCCTGTTGAAGCTTTATTCTGTGAAAACTATTGAAACCAAAGTAAACAATGTGTCATCTCCCAAAGACTACTCAGAATCATGAGTATGAGACACAAAATAAACTGCCTCTCTTTTTTAGGAAAATATTCGAAGACAACTTAATGTGAAATATGATTCAGATGCAGAATACTAGGCTGTTACAGTGCTGGACCAATGCTAGCTAAATACATAATTTTTCAAGTCTCCTTTCTTCTGACAGAGCATGTTTAATGTATCAGAGACAATTCTTCAATACAAACCTTAACTTAATATCACATTGACCTTCCACAAAACACTTCTAAAGCAAGTGTTCTTCAGAGTAAATTCTACCAAAATGGATTTGATGAAATACAATATAATGAATACACCTGACAAAACCTAAACAAAGAAGCTGACAGACTAGAATGTTACCTGCACTTCTTGTTCGTTACTGATTTTTTCCTTCAGCAACTTCTCATACAGTCCATGCCACAAGAAATATCAAAGGTAATGGCACAGATTTTAACATAACTGCTGTATTTAGAAATTCCACTTGAAGTTATAATGCACTCATAATGACTGAAGTCCCATTTATGGTCAGTTACCATTCTGGAAACAGCCTTTGTGAGCTCAAGAGATCAGCTTTTGGAAATATGCAGAACACTGCCACAGTAACCAGCATGCCCTTCACCTTCTCCAAACTCACATCAATGCAGCCTTTATATCTCCCTTGTTACTTCAGCTACATCTAATAAGTAAATAGCTCACACTTTTCTGTGGTTTTAATCTGATCACATCTGATCTGTGTTTCACACACCTGGCCAAAATGCTGCAAAAGTAATCTATCTAAAAGCTTCTTTTAGAAACCTGGCTGTAAACACTTTTATGAGAGTGAATGCAGAAACAGGAGAACATTTTCTTGTAGCATTAATAGTGCAGGTTACAGACACTGTTTATAAAGGGAGTGCATTCCAGACAGGAAATGAGATGCAGCAAGCTGAAATGCAAGCCTGGTAGAGGGCTGCTAAACAGAAAGCAGAAACAGACAAGCAACTAGAAAGATGATGGAAAAAAACAAAACCCAAAAAAAACCAAAACAGAAGCCACCCAACTCCCCCTATACTTATCTCAGGTTCCTTTATCAGGACTAAGTAGCTCCCCAATACTCACATATGTATCTGTCCATTGGATAACTCCAAAAAGTAAAATTATCTTCTCCCCTCCTCACTCCATGCTTTCATGAGCAATACCTTCTACCTTCCCCCATATATTTAGCCAGGTTTTTTCCTGTTATCTTATCCAAACACCTATCCAGGCACCAAGCCAACAAATATTAAGAAACTTCCATGAGCTCTTTTTTCAGCCAGACCTCAATTCTGATGTTTCACTCCAATAATTCAACTAAAGACTAACCTTAGGTCACTTTCCATCGAGGGTTTCTTTATACTGAATTGCTTGAATGACAAAGTATAGCTGATATTAATATTCTAGCATTTCTTTCAGCTATCTTTAAAAAATATAATTTCCTCTCCAGTCTACAAGACCGGCAATCACATTATAAATATATGAATCTCTATCCACAGAAGACCACTTCTAAGCAGGATCTCCATTCCTCTGACAGTAACAAGCATTGCAAGCTTATTGCCAGTTTATATTTGTGTGTTATCACTCTCCTTACAATTAGAAGTATATTTTTGTATCCCTATTGTTTGGAAAAGAACACCAGACAAAAAATGTCATATTGTTCTCTTGCAACCTACCCCTCCAACCTCTTACACGCCAATTTCCACACCTATTCTTCCTTTCCTTCCTCACTTGTAACTGTTCATTCTTGTTAAACATGAGACTAGAAACTTTCACTGCATGTGTGTCTAGCAAATGGAGTGGGAAAAAAAAAAGTAAAAGAGTTCCCACCGCATATAAGGCCAACTTTCCTTAAAGAAATTGGTTCCCAGCTACATGCAAGACTGCACACTTTTAACTATGTCACTGACAACTCGCAGGCAGGAAAAGAGAAAAACCCAAGAATCACAAAACCAAAATTGTATGGTTCTCTGAGAAACTACAATACAAAAAACATTTAGAAATTAAACAGCAAGAAACAATGAAATTATCTTCTCCCTCATCTAGCCCTAACAGACGTTTTCTGAAAGCCTGCATGGAGTCAAATGTCAGGCAGCCTGAACACGCACTTGTTTTCTTAAAATTAAAATTTAGAGTAATTTTGTAAAGGAAAAAATGTAGAAACAAGAATATTCTACCCCAGAGTCCCATATTCTTTCTGCAAAAGAGATTAAGAAGTGACAGTACAGAATCTAAAAGCTTACACTAAAATCACAAATGATTTAAATGCATATTTTTTAAAAAAAGTGTGAGAACTGGATGATGGAAACAGGTTTATTAAATATTCCTAGTAGAATTTAATTGTTCTAATATACTACTCAAGTTTTCCATGGCTAATTTGAACCATTTCAACAGTTCTTGCACAGTATCTCTACTATCTCTGCTCAAAGAATAATATTATCAACACCAGATGTTATACTTATTACCAGCCATCTCTTAAATAAATAAAAAAATTAATAATTTTAGCCCATCACAGTTTCCCATCTCATCCTCAACCTACTACACAGTGATACTTCCTTGTATCTGTTTGCCAGATTTCTACTCTGCACTGTTCTGAATCCAAACAAGAACATGAAGGATGTAAATCTGATTTCATTGCATGACCTTAAAACTGAAAAAAATCAGAATTGCAAATAAGCATCACTAAGAGTTTTCCCCAAATACACTACTGAGTTGGATCAAACCAAAATAATTCTATCAAATAATTAATGATGAGCAAGGTCAGAGGAAAATGGCAAACTCTGGAACAGTTCAAAGAAATAATCTGTTCCTATGGAAAATTTATTTTAAGTGACCAGGCCTGGAAACAATTCCTACCTTGAAGCACAACTCGGTATTTTTTCTTCCATTAAATTCATTACAAAGAGTAATTTCCAGAAATAAATTTTTATTTAACACATTTCATAATGTCTTTTAAACTTCTGGCCGGAATAACAATGTACTATAATGGGTCCCACAGCAAAAGTGTGCACACATAAAATATTTAAAGAGGTTTAATCTGTCAGGTATTTCCTTGGAAACTATGAGCAGCTATACAATTTCTTTTTCAAGGGAAATTCGTTAGTTGCAGTTGTACTGTTTTTCATGTTGAGCAAATAAAAAAAAAGATTTTGTTTTGTCTGACCGTGAATTTTTGATTCTTGCTAGTTCAGTAATGCACACATTAAGGGCTTCTATTAATGGGTTTTACCGAAGTTTGGTTTAGATTTTTTCCCTTTCCCTTAAGAGAATTAATTAAAAACAAAGCCACCTTCCTTTACTGCAGGTCATTCTGTGAATTCTACCAAAGCATAGCTGACCTTTTCATAGCTCTGCAACATGCTGGCAAACCTCATACATAAGCACGTTAAAAATGAGGTTTCTCAGATCACTATAAAAATTTCCTCAGGAATATGGTTTCATTAGAGAAAAATCTATCACAACAGTTACTGAGCTTGCCTCAAGCTACTGTTAAGAGTTGGCAGGTTGAGATTTGACCTGGATTCTTCACACAGTACATTAACAACAGAAATCTGGATCTGAAAGCTTTGAAATTTGTAAAAAGGGGTTTTATTCGTTTTTACTGGAGATGAACTAAAGGTGAGGAAAGCAAAACACCTCTAAGACAGCTGAGAAGGCATTTTCAATTCTTCCTACACTTACACTCCAAGGCACACCCAACTGTTTCACAGCAACACTTCTCACATGCTCTCCTGCACACACAGCTCTCACAAGAACCCAAAAGCTCTACAGCACAACTTAGCCTTTGAGTGGAGAACATACCAGTCCCCCCAAACAACATTAATCTCATCAACTTGAAATGAAAAGGTCAGAAGGGAGGAAATCCTAGGTATGCTATTTTTCTTAATTTTTATTCCCTGATAAATACAGTGAAAGTGCAATTAATTGCTATCAAGTAGCCAGTGAATTACTAGGTAATCACATTAACCTGAAAATAGAGGCTCTACCCATTAAGTTACACTGAAAATATATGTGAAGATAAAAACCAAGATTTCTGAATGCCAGGTGAATCTTAAATATAGTACCTGATGAAACTCAAAATTTAAATCCCAAGAATGTTACATTGTTACATTGAATTATGAAGCATTTTCTTCCTTAGAAGCAACCATATGTTTTGTATGTGTCTTGTCTTGTTTTGTATGTGTCTTGCCCGTTTCATGGCAATTGCAGGATGTCATATGGAAACTAAATACACAAAGCTAAAATTGCATTACATAATCCAGTCAGGGTATTTTTGTTAATTATATTAATGAAATCCACAGTAATTACAAATTCTGCCTGCATTAAGATTCTAGTCTTAACATTCTTCATGTCAATTTTACCTAGGTAATCAAAACTCTCTACCTTTCAGCAGAGTTATTCCCTTTTTTCTGTGCATCTACATGTTTGCTTCTATTTGTCAGCTTCCCAATGAATGAAAACTCCATTATTAATTTACAGCAAGGTCAAGTAGCAAGTATTAATCTTCACATCCCCAACTGTGATTGTATCAGGTTTCTTCCACAGACTGACAATATGAGAAAGCTGTCAATAATTTTTTTTTCTTTCTGCATACTTAATTTCTACTATGGCTGCATCGTAAAGCTTTCATTAGGATAATCCTCTAGGAACTCCCCGGAGTCAAAAGCAGGTGTTGCTATTTTGAAGAGTATGCACTATTTCCAGTGCAACTGTTCTAAGAGTTGAAGGAAGAGAAAAAAACTTAAGACAATAAAAATGCCAATTTGAGAAAGAGGCAGAAAAACCACACCTATATGACCCACCTTCATTTAAAAATCTTGAAAAAGTAACTGAAAACTGTAACAGTGACAGTCTACACAGAAACATGATTAAATTTTTTTTTCTTAAACTCCCTTGACTACATCTCCTTTAAAATCTGCTTTCGATTGATGACTGACAGAAAGATATAAAGTCTTCCTAAAATGAAGCAATGATTTCAAACAACCAGTTTAAATCTAACTAGATGCTATTATCTTTCACAGATTCTCTGATCATGATGTGCACTAATGTAAGAACATAAATATCCTACCGAGTCAAAAAAAGGGTCATTTTAGCTCACTGTTGTTTGCAAGAGTGGCAACGAAGAGCAATATTTAGGGAGAACATGTAAGCCTAATCCTTTTTTGAGCACACTCCTCTCATTCTCTCTGTATGCACGACTGTGTGATTGAGGAAACTCAAGAGCAGTACCCTGCCTATTCTCTTTACGGATGATGATGCATTCATCAAATTCCTTTTCTTAACCTACTGAAATTATCTGCTCCTCCAATACACTGTGGCAAAGAATTCCAGAAGTTTACTACTCTGTGCAGTTTGAAATAATAATTAAAAATAAACCAAAGTCTTCCTTAGACTTTTTTCAAAGCTTCTTGTCCTGCAGGTGCTGAGTGCTACACAGTTCCAAGTTGCAGGATTTTGTAACAGTTCTGCATTCACCACCTGCATGAATTTGCAAGCTTCACTCATAAATCCTGCTACAATCTTCACCTCTCCAAGCTGGTAAGTCTGTTGTCTAAAGGCCTCCGTGAAAGGCAAGAGCTGCTGCCTTGATTAAAAATTAAATAAAATCTTCTCACTGCCTTCTCTAACACCCAACATTTGCTCCCTGAATTACAGGGACTGTAGCCCTCGGTGCTCAAGGGGAGGCTTTCCAGGGCTTTACACACGAATGACACCATTTCTCATGTCCTCAGTATCTTTCTGAGGATGCCCGGTACCTCTGCTGGCTTTTCCATCTACTCCTGAACGTCGCACCAAAAGTTTCACATAACTCATCACAAATCCAGGACTGCTCTTCTCAGTTGCAATGAGATATGAATGTAGTACCTGTAAGCATGACCAGGCTTATTACACACCACAAGATGACATACTAGCACTTTAATAACCTATTACTCTCTCCCACCTATGCCTTTCCTTCTCCATATCTAGTACCCTAAACATCATTAACTATGAAAGTTTTAAACATTTTCCAGTATTTTACTACATCCTAGTTCACTGAGTAGAAGACAGCTTGGTAAAAGCTACAGCATAAAGAAGAATCAGAGCCACAGCCAAGCAAGTCCAGCACACCTCGGAGTCAGCAAAGTGTAAAGTCTGTGACTCAAATCCTGTTGTACCTGCTGGCTGTGACCACAGCACCAAGCAGAGTATCAAGCACCTGAAAGTGTTTCTTTGTTTATTGCTATCCCCCTGCTTTCACCACTTTTAATCTCTACTCTACACACAGAACAATTCTAAAAGCTAGTTCTGAGCTGGCTCCAGAGTAGTTGGTAAAGTTTCAGGTTTTATATCTGACCAGTCCAAATCAGATTAAAGTCTTCCTTGAACAAGTTGCCCCCACAAAGCTGTAGATGTTCAGGGAACTCGCCAGTAACCTACTGCCAACAGCAGCAATAAAATGTATGTGAATGACAAACTTTGAAGAGCTTAAGGAACCTCTACAATAGCTGACTCTGGGCCAAAGGGGACTACCCTGCAGCCTAAGTACACAGAAGCCCATCTCAAAACCTCTTGGCTCCAAACACCCTTTTCAATGGTATGAAACCACATTCCAAATAGACCTGGATCTGCAGAGCTTGCAGACTTCTGGCTCCATCACTGAAAACCACAGTCCAGCATGACTGGCTGCTTCAGAGCTCTCAGCCTGAACTCTAGAATCATTAGTCTCAAGAGAGTTTCACTGCACCCAGGGAAGATTCAGTTTACACTTGCTAAGCTCATATTTCATTTAAAAAACTTCAGATAAATGAAGCAGACACCTGATGAAATAAGAATCACAACTTCTAGCAAGCTAGATATTTAGCAGGAGTTTTTGATGGTGATTTCCCAATTTAAAACCAAAACAAGACAGCACACACCAGATATCAAACCTTTCAGTAAGAGCGTGATGCACGATTACTACTCAAGAGCCATCATGGAACATCAACATACAGGAGTGGGCACATAGGAAGGACATGATGATTTTTGTTCTTAGAAGATCACATAACCAGGAATATCTCTGGATTTAATGTAAAAGCTCTACTCAAAATTACACATTAATGATTTCTTTTTTGGAAATAGGAATGTGACTTAGAGAAATAAATTTAGATGGAAACAAATTGAAATTGCATTTAACCAAGCACAAAGAGACTTTAATCCACATTGAAACATTTTAGTAAAAAAACATTGGTAGGCTTCATACTGAAACTATGATACCTTAGCTTTCATTCTAAATAGAACAGCAAGAAGTGTCATTGCTTTAATTCAGAACTAAGTTAAGAGTGCTGTTAACACTGCACCCTTCCCAGTGACTCAGCAGACTGTATCAGAGAAACACTTCAAACCCAACTAGTCTGAAACTGTAATAACTCTCAGATTTATCCATGAAAAAAAAAATCTTCAATTTCATTATTTTATTGCCAAATCAAAGATGAAAGAATCCAAAAGACTAAAGAAATGCTAAGTTACATGAATGATATATAATGATTTTGTTCCCATTTATAGTGACCTACAGTTGTTGAATGCAAAATTATCCTGTTGTCACATTTCCACAATAGTGGAAAGTCTGAGTGAACTTTGTGCCCTTTTAGTATATTCCCAAAGACACTATGACTGTATTTCATTAAAATTCACATGAGAACATAAGCAAGACAAGCCCTGTTGTGCCATGTTTTAGCAGCTTGCCCGGTAGTTCAATTTCTGATACATATTTTGGGTTATTCCGTTCACAGCAGGAAGCACTGGAAAGCCTCTGTATCCAGGCAAATAGCTGAACTTCAGCAGTTCAATACAGAAGCCAACAACAGCATTACAAATCTCAGAGCTTGCATTATGTAACCCAATCTTCCAGTGGTTTTGCTGATGACTAGATTGGTATTTGAAAGACTTACTCCTGTGTTTCATACTGATACTAAAGCAAGTACCCCTAAAAATGCTGAGAAGTTCCATTATCCTACAACTGTAAGCGAGAAATGAAGCTAATCAGAGATCAAGGGACATGACAGCATTTTAGGGAGAACATTCCAGAATCAAAATATCTCAATAACTGCCCATAGCCACAGACAAAAACTTCTGAAGATGAGGTAATCATTTTAAACTAGAAGAGCATGTATTTAGATTGGATATCAGGAAGAAATCATTTGTGATGAGGATGGTGAGACACTGCAACAGGCTGCCCAGAGAAGGTGTGGGTGCCCCTCACCAGCAGTAAACAGGTGAGGTGGAGCTTTGAGCAACCTGAACCTCTGAAAGGTGTTCCTGATCTTAACAAGCCCCTTCAGACCTAAAGAATTCTGTATCAGCAGTGTCCAAACCAAGGATAATTAACTGGGTTTTGATGCAATCAAGTAATGTCATTAGAATTCTTTTTCCCTGCAATTACGTGATGTTGCTGAAGTCAGGCTGTATAGTAAATTAAACGCATAAAATTACATTAAAAAAAAACAAACATAAAAACATATAAAAACATACAGAAATCCCAGCAGTAACAAGGCATACCAATTGTTGTCTTATTCACATTATATGGTGTATCCTTTTTTCTAGTATTTGCATTACATTTTTCCCTAGAGAAAGAAATGGCTTGCATATAATATTGGCGTAAAATGTTGTGATAACATGCCTAGTGTATAAAAAGTGAGATTTTGTGAAACAAAAAAAGCTTGTCCCAAATGATTTCAAAATTGTGATGAATCTTTCTTATTGCTTTGACTGAAAACATTAATTTACGGGAAAAAATCCTAAGACATTTGCATCTCTCTTTCTTTCTTAGGCACACATAATGTACAGGCTATTTCCTTATTTTACAAGGAAGTTTTTCTAAGTATTTCCCTGATTTCACAGAATCATTCTCCATTCTTTACTTTTTAACTTAAATTTCTATATTTTTAGTTGTGCAAGCCCAGTCCATACAGTAACTACTTTTGGCACCCCCAGGTCACTGCAGCATGGCCCAGCAAGAGCAGCGTCCACTGTCAGAAAGCAAAGACACAGGAAGCAAAGATCTGCAAGTCCTGCTCCAAGAAAACCTGATTCTCAAATGTTAGTATGACTATAAAAAGAAACAAAGCACATATTTCAAGTTCGGGTCTAGCTGCACTTTGACACTCTCCAGTTCTTTGAAATTCAAATCAAAACATACACGTTCCTATTTGGAAGATGTTTACATTTGGCAAGTATGGTCTTTTTATTATTTTTCCCCTGTTCCCTTTATGTCTCTTGAATGTGACTAAACCAGATTAAGAAGGTAACTTAATTGTGGTTTAGACAAGCAAATGGAACAAATTCAAAAGATGTCAGAATAGCCCCACCTGAGTTACCAATATGAGTGGCCAGAACTTGTCTAAAGGTTGTCAGTTCAGTCCATCCTCTTACTGAGGATGAAAGTGTAAGATTAATTATGAGGATCTAAGGGAATATAAAGGATGTAAGGCTAACTCCTGCCATAAGCAGAAGCTGGAGAAAAAAATCCAGGTCTGGAAAACTGATTTGGAGGAAACTACCATCTCTGCACTAAGACTTAAATTAATCTTGTTTTCTTTGTAGTTCCCAAAACAGAGCCAACCAGCCAAGAGATTTCTCCATCCTTCATTTATTCTGTTGCTCCAAAGGTTGTTACTACTGCAGCAGGGGCATCACTGTTGGTACTGCTTTTGAATGCAGTGGTCGTGGCACAGTGCCGAAACCTCCTCAGGCCATGGAGGGAAACGTATTTTACTAAGTTTCTAACTCAGCCAGTGAGATACAATAACATTTCACACAGCAAGGGAGGCCTCTAGCTTGAGGAATTCTCATTACCGAATTTTAAAACGGAGCTTCTGACAGTAGGTATATTACAGTAACAACAATAAAAAAGAAAAAAGTATTTAAAATTCTCATTTCCTGCTACAGTAAGGCTACTATGAACAATAACATTGTTATGAATATTGCTGTTGGGTCTTTGCCCTTGTAGCCATGTTATGTACTGTTCATCACGTTCTACAAATGAAAAGCCAGACCAATGCAGTAACTGAACAAAAAGCCTCAAAAAAGCATGATTGTACCAAAGGCAAATTAATAGTTGTGATACTCTGAATTACATGTAACTGTAATGCCAGTTGAGTCATGTAATGACAGCCAAACTCTAGAAATAGTACTTTCTTTAAATAAATTTTGTTTTCCATTAATTATTTTTTATTTGTATCTAAAACCAGTGTGTACTGTTCAACAGTTGATACATCTACTACAGAGCAGCCTATATTAATGGTGACTTAACCCAGTAAAGGCTTTAAATACACATAAAATCACATTACTTTTGCAGAAAAAGAAAAATCATACAGCACTGGTAAGTTAAGAGTAAAAATACTAGTAACATCACAGTTAAGCCATATGATGTGCTTTTGCACACACATGACTCAAGTCCTGCCTAACATCATGCAGGAACTCCACAGTACTGCCAGGAAGAGAGCTGCACACTGTGAATTTAACACACTGGAACACAACCAAAGAGACAATTTCTCTCTTATCATACTCCAGCTCATTCATCATCTTTCTTTTGTATTGCAGTAGGCAAAACACTACATTTCTGAACTGTATCATCTTCCAAACACTTTTATCAATGCAGTCTCTCTGCTGATCTCATTTTAAAACACAGCAGCAATTCTAACTTGTGAAACAACAAGAATTTTTCCAGGTCATAGGGTCAAAATCTCTTATTCCCCATATGCTAGGCAGGCGCTTTCAGAAGAATATTAACATTTTGCAAAAATTTATAGCAAGGGTGCTGTCAGCACTTGTATATAATGTGCACAAAATAACTCCATTCAGCTTGCTGAAGCCACATTCATAAGTATTTCACTGTGATTCACTGACTACTTTGAGAATGCCTGGTTTATACAAAACATCACTCAAAAGAAAAGTGAAAAATTCCTGAGCAGTAAACTGGCTTTAGAGAGATTATCTGCTTAGAGAAAAGCAAAGATACCAAGGCAAGCTTGAGCAATAATATTTCGAGCAACTCTGTAAGCTATTACAAGTTACAAACTGTATGATTTAAGAGCAAAACAACTTCATTGCCTTCTGTCTTCAGTGCTCCTTCCTATACAGTTCCAAGTTACCTGTACACCAAAAAGTACCTTTGACACCACACACAAGTGTAGTTGGAAGCTCAGGGGTGAGATTTGTGATCTCATTTCCATGAAAGCCATAGCACAAAGCATTTGATGGATCATCAGCAACCCACAGCTGAGTGCACTGCACTAGAAATGAAGAAAGAAGCTGGTTTACTTCTTCCTAGTTGTCATGTACAGCCATGACAGCACACAACTTCCTCCTAGGAGTCGTGTTAAAACACACAATTTACAGAAAAACTGGAAGCAGCTTTGGACCGTTGAAGAAAGCATCTTTAAAACAGAACAAAAATAGTTCTATTTCAATATCTACCAGACTTAAGAAATTATTTGAACAGTTGCTAAGCAGCAGCAGGGTATGGGCATCACATCAGATTTTAATGGTTCACTGATCATATGTTAAAGTTTTGCAAAATCATCTATCAAACTTTTTCAACTATTTAGCCGTATTTCATCAGAATTGTAGTCTGAAACCTTATTAACCAAACACTACAGCAACTAACACAAATACAGATGTTGTCGTGTCACAAATAACACACATCTGTATTTCAGTCCTCCAGAGCAAAATAACAGACAACCAAATAACAGAGAAAGCTTTTAGATTTTGGCAGGGAGCTTTTCCCCTATGGACAGAACAGGCTGTCCCCACAAAACTGGTATTTACCAAACGTGGCTCGATGATCAAATTACACTTTCTCTGGTATTCACAGGGTAGTGGATGCATATGTCACAAAAAGCCACAAGAAATCCAAAATGTTGAGGAGTAACTCCAAGTATTCCCTTTACTTTCCAGACACTCCTTTCAGAAAGCACTCTCAATTCTGTGATCTATATACAGAAAGTCCCTTATGTTATATATTCATATTTAAAGAAACACATTTCACTCAGATCAATTAAAATTACCTAAGAATATTCAAGTAACTTAAATAATTGGTCCAGGATGGTAATGATACTAACCTTAATGTCTCAAAAACAGGACCTTTCTTATAATTCAGACTGCCAAACTAAGAGCATAATTTATGGCAAAACCTATACACATGAAAAAAAGAAAAAAAATTGCTGAAGAGAGAATTGTGCTCATTCAGATTAAGGACTCCACAGGTAACACCCATCTCACTTTTCTTCTTTGTTCTTTCTTACTAAATAACAAATAAATACTAATGCAAAACAGTTAAAGTTTTACCAAAACAAAATATTTAAAGCCTTTCATTAAGTGCCCTAAGCAAATGATAATTCTAAATATTTAGATAAAAATCTACTGGCTTCAATACAAATGAAAGCTGGCTGGTCAGCCAACTAAAAGTTTTCTGACTTTCAATTCTTCAGAATAATTCCAGAATTAACACTCTGGCCTACTTTCTTTTGGGAAAGAAGTAGGAAAAAACCCCCTTTGAATATATATGTCTGAAATCTCTATAAGTCTTTTCAAATCAAGGGTAAAGGCCACTCTTAGTTCCAGATGCAAACAGTGAAGCTCCAGAACTCAGATTATTAAATCTGTCAGCTGCCTCCTGTGGCACAAGGCTGGTGAAGAAGCCACCTCAGCCAGAAGAGCACAGAACCAGCTTCTTTAGCTTCACTAAGGACCATCAGAAGTCCACAATCACTATTCTCACTCACTGGGAGGATAAGATTATCACATAAATCTCCTATGAAAAGACTACAAGATGCAATTTAACTTTGTGGCAGTAACAGTCAGCCTTGTATGCTCCTTTACTATTGAAGTGCTTATAGATATAGGGTGAAACTGTATCAGAAAGCTGAACAGACCAAAATCTTCAGTAAGAGAACATACCTTGCCTTCCTCTCCACTCTGCTTAGACCCTGCAATTCTGCTGTCTTTCTTGCTCTGGCCATGGTATTTGTCCACCTCTTCTCTGTGTCAAATTCAAGAGGTTAACCTATTAGAAGGTAACACCTTTCTTTTTTTGTTGGATTTCTCTTTATGTTTCAGCAGGGATGAGCCTGGTGCATAAGCTCAAACCACCTTGGATACATTCAACTCTATCACATCCAGCAGACTGGAAGATCCTACCATGCAAAAAGCCTGAAAATGCATTAATCTGAAATCAAAGACTTTACTGCTAAACTGAAAGGAACAATGAACTAGGCTGACATAAATTACACCTGCTTTCCAAGAACTGTAATTAAGAATCTGAATTACAGACCCTGTAAGCATGGCTAGACCAAAAGCTGAATTGGAGCAGTGAGTTATGGGCCATGTGTTGTTATTTCAACAGCCAGCATTGGATCAGTGCTATGACTGCACCATTTTTATATTCCACTCCAATTTTACTCCTATGGGACTATGTATTAAACCAATTCTACAGCCAGAATAGGTGCAGAAGAGCAGTGACTGCCTAAAAAAGCAATTCAAAAGCATTTCTAAGAAACATGCAAAAGCATATTTTGGGAAGCACTAATCTCAAATCATGGAGCCTCAAAAAAGCTGTAACTATATAATCTAAGGCTGCTGTCTCAAAGCACTTCCAACAGCATCCCAGGTACAATAGTATTGATCTAGAATGTTTCTAAACTTGGGCCTACAGTTCTTGAATACTGTGCAATAAAAAACAACTCTATCTTCATAGAATTACTGATAAATTTAGGTTGGAAGGTACTCACAGAGGTCAACAGCTCCAAATACTATTCAAAGCAGGACTAACTTCAGGTTTAAAACAGGTGCACAGGGCCTTGGGCAGCCAAATTCTGAAAAACCCCAAGGATGGAGATTCCTCTAGGTTTCTGGAAAATCTCCTCCACTGATTAATCACATGCACCAAGAGGAACTTTTGTCAGCATTTCTCACACTGGCAGGCTCAAGGCTGTCAGATGCATCCTCACAAGAGCTGGAGAGAAAAAGAATAATCACATCCTACCACATGCTGCCTGTGCTATTTCTTATGCTCAGTCTGAAAAGCCTTTTTGCTTATTCTTTGACAAGCTGACATACTAAGAAGTACTTTGAAGCCCATTCACAGCTGCTGTTTGAAAGATGCTTTTTTAAAAACAAGGTTAATTAACTTGATGCTTTTACAGTGCTTTTGCACCAGCAGCTGTATTATAAATCAAGTAAAGCTAGGTACCTAAGCAAATACAGTAACTGGTATAGCAATACTTTTTCTCTACTTTTACATGTGTAATACACACATCTCCCACATCTCCCTCTTCTGCAGAACCCAGAGGAAACTATTCAGGTTTGACAGCTGCCTACTGAAGAAGTGAAGTAGGAAAAAACACACAGAGAGAAAAGAAAGTTATGGGTTTGAATAAGGTAGGAGGAAGAGTGATAGGAAAAATTATAGGCCTCAGTACAATTTGTGACACAGAGTCCAAATTAGATTTAAACCTTTATGCCAAGTATTTGTCTGCTACTGTTGGGCTCTATGCAAATCCTTAACCAATAGCTTCTGTGAGTCCCAACACTTTTTTCCAGACCTTTAGATCCCTCTCCACTAACTGGATGCTTACATACCTCGGTGGAATTTGGTTCCATTTGAGTAAGACATTTCTTTCTAGCCCAGACACATGTCCTCTCTAGACATCACAGAAAACACATTTAAATATTTGAAACTGAAATTTTAAAATGCCAAACTTTTTAATGCCAAAAATCAAAGCCACTGCTAACATTATTTGCACAGCAGGAAAGTTTTGATGCCAGTATAGACAGTGGAAAAGCTTTTTCAGTATCTTATACTGAAGTTAAGAAAAAACTGTCAAGCTCCAAATCTTCCCATCTGCAGCTGGCAGATCTTGCTCTGCCTTTGTGGATAAATGCAGGATGACCATCTAATGGCTAAGAGAACAGTAAGCTTTGCAAATTAAAAGCATATAGGTATCAAAAAGTGCTACTATGAGTTGCTACTGGCACCAGTCATTATGAAACTAAGGAAAAAATAAAAATCCAAACCAAAACCAAATGTTTTCAGATGAACTTCTAAACTTCATTTTCCCCTCACTGCCCTGAAAAGCTGCTTCTTTCCAACAAGGAATGGAAACTGCTACACTTTCCATTAAATAGAAGTTACCACCATTTTGCAAATGAATGGTTGGTTATTTTAAATGAGGTGGTATAGTTAATTCCTTATGTGGAAATAAAAAAGATTAAAAATATTTGAAATGCTCTGGCTTCCTCTTATCCTTCAGATCTTCCAGAGTGCCTACTGATTAGTCTCAAGACTGACATAGAATCCCTTTTGGTCATTATACAAGAAGTCCTCAGAAAAACAGCTTAAATGTCCTTCTACCTTACCCTAAAAGCTATGTTCAAGCTGTAAAAAAAGTCAGTGATCTGTCACTGGAAATGTTGCATCCTTATTTTGACACTGTCAGGGTTCTCTTATGCACATCTTTAAAAAGCAGCTCCCTCAGTGACTGGATCACTGTCGAGGCCTCTCCCCCACTGTTATTATGCAGTAGTTCTGATGACACTGACCAAGACATTTTAACCATTTCAGTGGGAGGCACAGAGGACAGACACAGCAGTTTAGGTGTGACAGTAACCAACTAAATCACACCAAGATCAATTTTCAAGACATCACAGCAAGGATTTTGACCATACCGTGCTCTTTTATATCAATTAGAGTTACATACTTTTAGAATGCATGACTGATTTCAGTCTTCCAAAGAATGCACTGAATGTCATAATGCAACACAGGTTATAATTAATAAATTAATAAATCTAGAGCCATTTAACTTCATGATGTTAAAATATATTCTGAAATATTTTCACTTCCTTAATTGTTTTAGCTACAGTAAAATAAATCCCTTTTTATCAGCAGTAAGTCCTAACAGGATTGATGGCTCAGTCAAAAAACCTCTACATGCCACCAATACCACCAACCTGAGAGCCCTTGTATCTTTCAGGAACAAAACAAAACAACATATTCTAGAACAATAAATTCTACTGTGAACACTGCCATTTCAGTTATATGAATTTAGAATGAGGAATTATGAAATGCCTCTATGCATGGGTTAATAGTAAAATTAGCATGTGCAGTAGAATAAAACACATTCTACCCACTATAATGTTTCATAGTAAAAACTAATCTAACAATTAATTACTTAAACTCTACAACACATGTAACTTGCTTTTTAAGAAAAGCATTCCTTGTATCTCAATTTATAAGAGACAAAAGCTTTTCCCATAACTTAAAATTCTGTAAAGAAAATTCCATTACAAACAACACTGGACATTAGAAATATATTTCTTATATATACAGCAAAGGAAACCACTATTAGTTACAATGAAATGCATTGCCCATATTCCTTTTTCCAACATCAGAGGAAATTCTGCATGAGTTGTCTTTACAGCTTCCCAACCACTGCAAAATTTTCTCAAATATCAGTGACTGTAACAATTTCACTCTTGCACAGATCAGTAAGCTTACCCTTATATTAAAATTTCTCTTCAATGCACAGGAAAGCTACAAACAGTCAGCAAAAAAACTGTCTACAAAGAACAGATTTGTGCTTCCTTTCCAAGCCACAAAATATAGAAATTTCGGAGCTGCTTTTTTCCCCCCCTCCATTTTAATGAAACCTTAAACTCTGCATAATTAGAAAAATTTCTTTCCAGTTGTTGCCATAGGGATAGTGAACTCTTAAAGGAATACACAAAGCACAAATTTCTAATGTAACACTACCTTACATTTCTCAATTGATTTGTAATTGTTCGACTTTAACCTTACATGATAAGTAATGCTGAACAAAAGCATTTCGAATACTGGTTTGTTTTAAAGCCTAAGATTTCCCACTGTGCATGTATTTAAGTCCATTCCAGATGGGTATTTGGAAACTGAATTGAGTAGAAGGCATTCCAAAGACTCATTACCAAATGAAATAAATGAAACTGTTTTACAGCCACACAAGGGCTTAGATATTTGCCAGCTTAGAGAGTAAAAACCATGAAATACTGCAGGATTTTTTTGAAAATGCTAGAAATATACTGTCAGGCACACATGACTGAAGGAAGCCCACCTTAGCAGAATGATACCTGAATACAAAGAAATGTAATATCAGCTCTTAATTATTCAACACTGTGCAATACACATACCAATATGCAGAATTACAAAATTTAAAAGCAAAGCATCACAAAATTCTAACTAACTACTCCAAGTAAGGGAGAATACTTGTCTTTCCCCACCCCCAATTAATAACATGAGACTAAGAACTGAAGCTGACATCTAAAACGACAGAAAATCAAATCAGAAAATAAATTAAAGAATCTAATTGTCTGTGTACAGGACATTGGATAAGCAATAGGAGAGCCAAAGTTTCAGGACAAAGAATGAAAGCATTTTTATGCTTTCTTTCCCAAGGAGACCCATAGTTACATAGATTCAGCAAAGCTACATAAGAATTATGTAATTAATATTAATTAATGTATTCATTCATAGCTACATAAGAATTCTTAAGAAATTGCATATTATCTCCTGAAATCTTAAATCTCTTCTTCAGATCTTTTAGTTTCTTATCATATCTACTAAAAAAAACTCAATTTCATTTCTTGTAAGACTTGCTCCCACCTTCAAAAATAAAGGTTGAATGAACTGCAGGAACACCAATGTGGTTGAAGATGGAAGCAACTATCTCAGCATTACACATATTCCAAGTAGACAGCATAAATAAACAGAGGATGTCTTGATTTTACAGTTCTTCAATTTTCTAACGATCCATAGTAGTTTAAATCAGTTTATGTAAAGAATAATATATTTTACACAGAACTGTCAATACAGGTTTTATAGACATATTTTGACAACATAAACGTATCAGAGCAAAACCCACAACTATCCTTTTCTCCATTCCACAATCAAAGTGTGCTAATAAAAGCTGTATCTATGTGAGGAATATTTTGCCAGCATAGTACAACTGTACCTAGAACACACAGATTAAGCTATAGTTTCACAACACTTTTTCCACTGCAGTACCAGCTTAAGCAGTCCTCATTCCTCAGCTGTGCTGGCACAACTGTTTGTGCAGCTGAGCAGAGAGGCCGGTCAGGGAATCGATCCAGGTTAAAAATAATATTTTTCTGATGGTAAATTCCACAATCTGCTTTGCTGCAAAGCCACCTGGCACATTAACTAGTTATACCAGCACAACTGAGGGACAAGGCAGGAATAAGAAGCTAAGGTCAGGGCAGCCCATGCCAGTGCTGACATGGAAAGAAATGCTCATGAAACTTCACTCTTGGTCTTTAAATGTTTTGGCATTCCCTG
Organism: Daphoenositta chrysoptera; assembly: GCA_013397915.1. Classification (NCBI taxonomy): domain Eukaryota; kingdom Metazoa; phylum Chordata; class Aves; order Passeriformes; genus Daphoenositta; species Daphoenositta chrysoptera. Next base: position 1,078,489 of record VZRO01008377.1, on the reverse strand, counting down.
ATTAAGTGCATTATCCAACTACTGCAGAATGAAAGGGAATACTAACTACTACCTCACAAACATGTTAAAAAAAAAAGGAAAAAAAAAGAGGTTTCCACCCACTTTTCAGGAAATTCTATGCAAGGACTACAAGAAATTCTCTTAGAAACTCATTTAAAACGGAAGTTTCAAACTGCCTCCCCCCCCACTCCCCTGCCACCATAATTTCCTGTCTGTGGAAGAAGTGTATTTTATCATTTACTTTTTCTTTCAGCAGTTAACACACAAAACTTGATCCTAGGTCTCCATCTTTTAGACAAAGGGGCAAAATGTAACTGCATCTGTCCTCTTAACAAATCCTAGGCAATGAGAAAGGAGGGGAAAATAAACTGTTAACTATGATGGTAACAACTATTTACAGCACCTTTGTATGGAAGCAAATTTTCTGTGCTCTGATAAAGAAACAAGACTAAAACAATACAACTCATAATACTGGCTATCCTATTTGTGTAAGACCTACACCCTAGCTCCTTAGTAAGATTCTAAGCTTCAGCAGCAATAGGACAAGACTTTCTTTCTGTTAGTGATCTACTTGACTCCAAGTTTATTCAAAAAGATGTTTACAAGGCCATGAAAAGGGATGAACCCTTGTTGTCTGTGCACTATTGATATAAGCACTTTTTATGTTGGGGACGAGCTAGTGGCATACAAATACTCAGGTTTATGACTACATGGATAAAGCTTCCAGACAGAAGCTGGTTCCTACCATGTCAGTGTGGCATGGAGCCATACTACACACATAGGGAGCACACATGTCTCACTCACATCCAAAAGAAGCATCCCTGGCACATAACCTTCTACTTCCTGCTTGCTACAGCACAGTTTGTGAGAGTATTGCAGTTAATATTGAAATAAAGTATGCTTTTATTTTTTCTTTAAAGGAAAAAACCACTAATTCTGGGAACATTCTATTATTTCAGTTTATAACTGATTCACACATACATCACACTTAGGCAAGTTTCGGAACATGTATCAGAAAAGTCAATAAATTTAATGTATCAGTCCAAACGTTTAAATCGAAAATAAATCAAACAGCTATGTCCAACTTTTGTAGCTTCTTTTTATGAATTTGCTTCAAAGCATTCATGAGACATTTTTAACACTACTAACTTGGAGAATAAGGAATAAATGTATTTTTCTTCACCTGTTAACTTCAGATGTCTATTATGAGATTTAATTCAAAGTACAGCTCAGAATTTTTGATAAGAAACACTATTATTGAAGAATGAGCCTTATAATACTAATTTGGAAGAATTTTTAACACCAAATATACACCGTACTGTTTCCAGCCATGGCTGGGCAGAAGGTACTTCTTAAGAGATGGGTCATGAGGAACAGATCTTGCTTGGTATTTTGATTCTTTATTTACCTCCCAACAGATACTGCAATACAGCAAACCAGTAACAACAGTAAATAAAAGCCTGCTGACTCTCAATTACTTCTTAAAAAAACCCCAAAAACAAACCTCAAGCGGGAATGAATACAGTGTCAAACACTGCCAGGCTTAATTAAGGTTAAGACAAGAATTCCTCTCTTGCCTGAATAACAACTTAGCACAGAATCCGTCAGACTGGAAGGGACCACAGTGGGTCATGTGGTCCAACCTCCCTGCTCAGGCAGGACCATCCTGGAGCACATGGCACAGGATTGTGTCCAGATGGTTCTTGAGTATCACCAGGAGGGAGAGTTCACAGCCTGTCTGGCCAATCCATTCCAGCTCTGTCACCTGCACAGTGAAGTTCTTCCTCGTGTTCAGGTGGAACTTCCTGTGCATCAGTTTCTGCCTTTTGTCTCTTGCTCATCCCCTCCCAGGCGTTAAAGTTGTGCACTTCCAAATCTATTCAAATAAAAACTGGCCAGAAGCATGCACTTCTTCAGCAATTAAGAGACACAAAAGAATGATAAGAAGTGCATTTGTCACACCTTGCCCAAATGACCCCAAACTATTGATCATCCTGTGGTATAACTACAGTAGCCCATATCCTGAAGGGAACACCACACTGAAGTCCAGAGATAGCAGTCTGGCTTCTCATCTAGTCTGAACACACCTCTGCAGGGGTCAGGTTTCACTGTACTACTGTTACAGTATAAATTCTGATAAAAGCATGGTCAAACTGTAGCCTGTGGGAGCCCACAAACATACTTTATTTAGGTACTTGTTCTAGCACCTTACCTGGTTTTGTACTACTTTGCTAGAGTCATGAATTTTGGTGTGACCAAATACATCACCCAACACAAGTACTACCCGTTTATCTTGTACAAAAAGTAAACCACTTTATTTAAAAATACACATTTCCTCTTACATAAGTCTTACTCTACCATTATGGTAACACAGATGGGCCTAAATTAATCTACCTTCTCAGAAGATCCTACAATGAGTAGCTGATCAAACAACAGCAGCCTGCTGTCACTCAGGGGCTCCTTTCTAAACACCACTCCAGAGTTGTTTTGGTAAGTGTCCTGCACCACAACTTGTGCATACAAAGGCCTTAGAAAAATCGTTTAACAGGACATTATCTAGTAAAAGCCAGCAAGTTACCTTCAGTGAAGTTTCTTCAGCTGTTTATCATATACCAGCCATTTTTCCATGCCCTCACACCTCCAAGCCAGCCAGGCTCAACAGGTTGCTGCTCCCGCCAACCAGAAGAGCTTTACTCTCCCTTCTCCATCACAAAAACTTCTCTGGATCTTCTGCTCACTGGACACTTGGAAAGGGGAAGTCCATTTGCTGGGTGATCAGAAAGTGATGATCTGGCAGGTAAGGGACAGCCTGAGTTTGTCTATAGCACATGGAGCTGGTTAGCAGAGGGACCTGAGAAGTGCCAATACAAGCCCACGTGCAGGGGAAGATACACTTTGTTTGTTAACAGGAGGGAATTCTTAGACTGCTACTGCATTATCTCCAGTGACAGGCACAAGCAAAATGACTGCTGAACTCTCAAAGCCAACTAGCATGTTGCTAGTTATAAATAAAGCCACCTACTGTTACCATCAACAAAATTAACCATATCAATATTGCTTACAGAAACCATAAAAAGTTGGTTTCTCAAGTCCACCACTTTCACACACACTTTTAAAGACACTTGGGCCTTTGAAAATAAAACTCTTAGCTGACATTAGGTACCTTCTAGAATTCTTGGTCTTGCATCACTTTGCAATGAAAATATAGTCTGAAGTATTTTACTAATGTGAAGTAAAGATCACATTTTTGATTTCAAGCTTTCAATGAATCTCCAAGGAGTTGAAACAAACTACTCCATTGTTAGCAACTGTGCTAATACCCATCAGTCTGGTAAAAGAACAGAAAACCAATTCATCTGTCCACTAAATTCCTTCAAATTTGAATTAAGTCCCCTGAAGTTGAAAATCAAGTAAGGCAGGAAGCATGAACAAAGTAACTGAGATGTACAGGTGTCTGGTAATTCATAAAGATAACAGCTTCAAGCTTAGCACCAGAGTGCCATGGAGATGCATTAGCTTAGATCTGTATTTCATCACTCAATTGTGAAAACCCTTCAGAACACCAAACTTTCAGTTGGGTAGTTTTACATTTTTAACTTTATGACATGTCAATTTAGATTAATTGTAGTCATCAGCAGCATGAAGCTGACTGGAAGTGTTCGGAATTTCTGTTTTCAAAGTAAGAAACAGTCATCAGTACAGATGACCACATATAAATGGGCTCTGGTTTTCTGAAAGACTTCAGAATAAAGTCTGAAAGAAGAAAGAGAGGAATTCGTATCAGTACAATTTATTTTCCTTTCACTTTGTTTCATTCAAAATAATCAGTTATGTCAGCTATGTTCTTCAGCCCTTAAGGACAGAAGATTGTGTTTTAAGAACATTCAAATTCTAACTTCAGGACTTGGCAGCACCACACAGCTCACTGCAAAACCACTGGAATTGGAGGTGTTTTTTTTCCTACTTATTCCTGTCATCTCTTCATGTACATCCTACCAGTGAACAAAAAAATATATTCAGAAACCAACACTTTAATTACCCTACATCCCTTTTTGTCTTATCTCTCATCCATTAAAGAGCAATCTTGCCAGTCAGCAAGACCAAACCAGGTAAAGATGTAGTTTGAAATAGGTCTGGCACTGTAGGCTGGAAGAAAATGTCAAAAACAAGTATAGAAAGAGCAGAGCACAGATTCACTTGTAGGACACTCAGGTAAATAAAGAAAGGAGGAGAAAGGTCCTGTGAAACAACCCACATTTGAGAAAAAAAATCTCACATAGCAGATACCCAGTTTAAACTGCAGATCTCTGGAGACATATTGACAGATGAGTCAATATTGCCTACTAGAAACAGTCTTTGACTACCCTCTGTTGTATTCCTTTAACTTATATTGATATAAATCCTACCAAGGATTGTATAAAACTACAACATTCTCCATATAAAAGTCCATATGCCTGCCTACAATGACTTGCTGATCCAGTTCTTGGCAATTACATCTGCTCTGGAAAGATAAGTTTTACTGGCTTCTCTGATAAAACTTTTATCTACCGCAAAACATAAGACACCAGCATAACAAGACTCAAAGCTCAGGCTCTCCCCCTCTAATTCCAGCATTTCCAACATCTTAAATTTCATTTTTTAGGTCCAAGAAAGATGCAGCTGAGCTGCCAAGAGAAAACTGCTGCCTACATGAAGCTGTATGATGCATTTAACATGTAGGGGATAATAACAACAAGGAAGTCCCTTTTTTTGTCAAGAAAAAAAAGTAAACAAACATGATCCTCACCAAGAAAAGAGGAATAAAAATTTCAGAACAGATTATCAGAGGACACTTCCCCATGAACACACAGACTCATGTTCCTCACTTGCTATTTGCTCAAATAAAAGCAAATGCCTGCTTTTTATGCATGCCATTAAAGGTAAAAACCAAGTACCTGAAAGCTGTAATCATGGTCCCTTAACAGAGCAAAGATACTTATAACACCACTGTCCCTAACTGCTGAAGAAAAAGGAAAGGAATCAAAAAACTTCTCCCTTATGAACATCTGTGCCAGTCAGGTTTCTTAAAAAAAAAGGTTAAAATACTGGTGTCAAGAAATTACCAGTTCCTTTCACTCATTTAAAAAGTGAAGGAAGAACTTTGAATTGGAACTGGCATGAGATGTGAATCTAACCATAGAAGAGATTCAATGAATTTTTTAAGCCTAATAGAAAACCAGTTTGTTGAGAACATCCAGGCAGAAAATTAGGTTCTCCAGCTTTTCAAATAAAAGTCTCTTGTCTGTCTTTACACGATTCACACAGACTGTATTTCTTTTTGTTCAAGAGCAGCTTCAATTACAATGTTTCACTACAGATAATAACCATTTCAAAACACTCATAACTACACTTCAATCCAGAAAGTAAAGTCAGTATACTGTTTCACCCATCAATTAAAGTAAGCCACAAAAAATCGTTATACGTGTCACAGTCTAAATTTTTTATCGAACTGAAAGGCAGAAGTCAAAGAAAAGTAGGTGTTTTGCTAAGGTAAAAATTTTGATTACGTAGAAAATGATTGGCTAATGCAATCAGTCATATGCTTCTCCTATTTTAACAAAATATAAAGCAGATTTGTTCTAACAGAGGCAAACAGTTTTGGTTGTTTTAAGTATTTGGGGACACTTCCACCCAAGAGTTTATTCACAGGGGTCACCTTCTGAGAACAGCAAGCTCAAAGATACAGTAATAACCAAATGTACAATTAAAAGATATGCTTGATGATGGAATGGAACAGATCTTCTGTGTGTTGCTGTACTTCATTTTACCTACATTTTCCTGAGAAAATGGCTACAATTATTAAAGAAAATGCCTTGAATTTTTTTGCTAAGATTCCAATCCAAAGTAAACTATTCTTATTTCATTTTGCCACGCTTCAAAGTTTTTGCAATTACACTTGAAACTGGGACAGTACATCAAATGCAACTCTCTCACTCTTATCTGGCACAACCTTGTCCTGCACACTCCAAAATGGTGAAATCTCTTATGGTTAACTCCCATTCCATAGAGGTGGGTAGGTGGAAAGAGGCTAATGAGCAAAGAAAAATATCCACCCACTCCTTGGAAGTACACTGATCATTTTCAAAACACTTCCACCTCTCACAGTATGATGGTATCACCTATCACTACCGAGGAGCCAAAACAGTAAAACGTGTGCCCACTATCAGACACTCAGGTACCATTTAGAAAGCCCCGTGGTCCTGTTTCCCACACAAACAGATGGGAGCAGAATGAAAGGTCTGAAGCAGCTGGGCCAGGGAATATCTAGTTAGATAACTAAGCAGCCAAGTACCATGAACTCCAACTTCCCTCCTGTTCCCTAATCATACACCAAGTAACTACAGGGCAACTTCTACTTCCTTCTCATTTATGCTGTGTGACTCACCTTGAGAAACATCTCAGTTTATTTCATGAACTTTGAGATTTGATTTAATTTCCCAGCAATCTTCATGGTATTCTCTCCTGATCAAGGAGCACAGAGGATTGTGCCTCACACACACTTTTACTTCTGGGCTGATTGAATACTTTCTTTTACTTCTGGGCTGGCTCAGAATTTTCTTTTCCATTCTTCCACTCCTCACAAAACTCAAACAATTTCTTTAATTGATGGGAGAGGTGCCACTGGTAAATCCAGTGTTTGCGTAAATACCTACTGGAAGCCAGACTGGCAAAAAAATAAATTCCTCATTCATCTTAATCAAGGACTTGACTTGTTTACCAATATATCATTTACTCACAATGTTTCAATGACAGCAAGGCTGGGTATTTCAGCCACTCCTTAAAATGCTGTTCCAAAACAATTCAATACTGCCACTGTCATTCCTCCTGTTCCCAGGCATGCATTCCCCCTCTCCCTCCCCTTCTGTGAGGGCCCAATTCTGGCACCCATCTGAATCTGCAGCAAGCCAGCTCATGGAGCAAAATCAGGACAGGGAATAATGTCATGTTAATTTTCTGCCAGTTTAGCTTTAAGTCAGATGAACGCCAGGGTGAACACAGGGAAAGAAGCAGAGCCAACTTACACTGATTTACAAATCACACCCTGAACATTTCCTAAGGACAATCCTGGAGGGGGGAGAAAAATCAAGGTTGTACTCAACACTAAAACAGACTTTTCTGATTTTATATTACCTTAGCACTAGAATAAACACTGAAAAAGTTAAAAACCTAGTCCAGTCACACAAAGCTGCCTCTGGCAGCTGTGACAAACAAGCAACAACGCAGGCCTGTAGGATAAGAGGAAGGAGGAAACACACAAGTTCTATAGAAGCAATGCAAAAGGGTAAATAACAGCAAACCACTTCCTGCAATTGGTAGCGGCTAACTGGAAACAACTGTGTCAAAAGGCAGCACCTGAAGTGAGAGGCAGTGGAGAAGTTTCAGAAAGATTGGCAGGACAACACCAAGAGAGAACGTCCCACCAAGAGTTAGGGAAGAAAAGACCTTTAGCTATTTAACACAGTACCATAAACAAAACAATGGCCACGGAACTCCCCTTTTCTGTCAATCTGTCTCCTCTAGAAGGGCGATTGAGGCCCTTGGATACAAAGAGTGTCCATATTAGGGAGAGACTCGCAGCTGGCTGCCATAGTTTTAGGCTAACAGAGCTTTACTTTGTATCTGCAGTTATCTTCACCTGTGAAACTGCACTGGCAGAAATCCCTGGGGTAATGGTGGAGGACTTTTGACAGCTGCCAGGAAAAAGGGGAAAGAAAGGGTGAAGTGTGGTCATTGAAAACTAGTTGTTGTTTTCTCTTTCTTCTCTATTAGTTCCCAAACCAACACATATAAGGACAAACCCAAGAGCACGACTGCAATATTTGGGAGGAAGCCTCTAGTTTCCACTTATTTTCTGCCAAATTCATAGCAGTAGACAAAAATAAACAAAAATCCATCCATTAACCTGGAAAAAACCCTCCACCAACATCAAGATGAGGTAACAGACACTGATAGGCACAAATCAAATAGAAATACTCACAGAGATGCCCATACAATTTAGTTTTCCTGTTGCTTTTCTTCCAAGGCCCTATTTGATGCACAAGGAGAGAAAAGTAACAGACATGTCTAAGCAGCTATTCCTCTAGCTCCCAGCTAGTTTCCCATACTTATCTTCTTCTAGAATAAGATACAGATCAAGGAACTGATAATATATAATTTGAAAACTTGCTGGTTTTTTCTAGGTTTCCCATGTTTCACTGTGAACTGTCTTCACGGAAGACAAGAGTGCTAGACGTTCTCCATCCTTTTATTAAGGAAAGAAAGATGGGATCACTGCACTCGCTGTTATGTAGGGGACTAACACCACTGATCCTTCTTCCTGCATTTTACTCCACACAGGATTTGGGAGAAGGAGATCAACAAGGAAAGGGGAAAGGAAAGCCCGAAGAGCTGAAACGGCTCCAGCATTCACAGCTTCTCAGTACCTATTGCTTCCTGCTGTTCCAACCTTTAATAGAAGACCACTAACCCTTTTACAAAGTAACCTATCATCTACTTTTTTTTCTACATTACCTAAAAATCCTTAAAAGAACCCTGACACCAGATACATACTAACAAGACAACTAGCTACTAAGAAGGAAAAAATTGTAAGTAAACTGCTCTGAAAAAGGTGGACAAGGAAAGAAACAGAGGGAAGTTGAGAAAGAATAGAAAAGATGTCTCATGGCACCAGGCAAGTAAAGAGCTTTTAGCCTTGAAAGGTCTTCTACTTTGTCACAGCACTTGGGAAGAAAAACACTCTCACAACAGCAGTAAGATTTACACAAGACTAAAATTCACATTAAAAAATCCAGAGGACTTGCAACTAAGATTTTGTCCTTGGGTGATTCCTGTTCCAGGCCCTCTCCTGTAAAATGTGAACAGAGAAGCAGAAGAAAAGTGCAGAAATAAACCACTTCTATTCAGATTTTACTTTCTACTGTGTTTTCTGGATATCGTATCAGCTGATAGCCTTTTATTAAGGAAAAAAAATTGAAAATATAAAAGGTACATATAACTAAGAAGCATTGTTAAACCTTGGTGTTAATCTTCTCATCAGAGATATTGCCAGATAGTGGGTATTTTCAGGAAACTAAAGAAAGCTGAGAACCCATTTCATAAAAATAAAAATTAAATAAGTCCATGGTGGTGACTTTGCTAGTCTGGATAGCTCCTCACAGCTTTGACATACTAATACATTTCTTGCATTTGCAACAAAGATAAGAGGCCTGTTAATAGAAGTAGACCGACTTTTGAAAGATAAAATAAACAGTGTCACACAGATAAAGCAGCAAAGGACTTGTAATTATCTGGCTCTTTATTTCACAAGAATTCAATTTTTCACTCATCCCAATTTTCTAATGCTTGTCCTGCAAAAATAGTAAGCCATCGGTTACAGGCAGGCATAATTAAAAAATGCAGATGGGGACTTTTGAGAGGAACTGGCAAGAACCAGATATTAAAAAAAAAAAAAGTCTCATGCCTTAATTTTGTGATATCACCACTGTTTCCCCCCATAAATAAACAGCAAATTAAGTACTATTCCTTCCAATTACATATAGTTTCATTCTCACAAGAGGTTCAGAAAGGATGACAAAGGAGTGACAATGAATTCTTAAGTTCACAGGGCAAACAACGCTGCACTGCTAGGCTTCTCCTAGTGATTTAAGTCAATTTAAAATCCTAGTCAATCCATATACACTGGAAAACAAAGCTACAACAGCCAGAGAAGCTAGCAACAGTAAAACATAAGATGAGAAAGGGCTTTTGAAATCAGTGAATTTTGACAGTCTGCACAGTCACTGTAGGCATTCTGCAGCATTCATTGATTTGGCAGTGTAAGGTGATGACTTGCCCTTATCACAAACAGGCAGCAGCAGCCTGAAGTCACACACACAATGTTGAAATACTATTTTGTCCAAGACTCTTAAAAACATCAAACATGAAGACAACTTTTTTTTAACTAACAAGAGCCCATGCTAGGATAACTCTGAATATTTTTCTAGCTGAAGTATCCTTTTTAGTGTGAACTATCTTATGTTGAGGCAAGCTGCAGGTCTCAATCTCATTTGCATTGGCAAGAATTTCCCCACTCATTGATGGGGAGTGGAAAAAACATTCCTGAGAGCTGCCCCTGGCTCTGCACTGAAGAAACATAAGCTTCAGCTTGGCCTGTTCTTTTGGCCAGTTTCAACAGGAAGGAAGCCTGCAGCTCCATCAACTCTGCTAACATCATTAGGTGGTACCTCGACTTTAAGATACTCTCTTGTCATAGCAGAACTACTGGCAACCAAAACCCGTAAGAAATCAAGCAAAACCAATATAATAAATGCACCCAAGGAAACAAGAAAGAAATCACAGCCTAAGATTTAGCTTGAAAAAGTGGTTAGTATCTGCCCACCTAGAATTTGTACATGAATGCCAGATTAGCAACTACTGTTGAGTTCCAAAGTCCACCCAAAATCGGCAACTGAAAGAAGGAGAACACCTACAAGCTGGTTTTTATTTACTCATCTTTAAATGAAGCTTTATATTCATTAATATGTTTGAATAGCAGATTATAATTTGAGAGATTCACTAGTTTTCTCTTATAACCATTGAAGGTTACAAAAGACTCCAACCCTGGGCCACAAATAATGCTCCATTGTAGTACACAGGTGAAACATGAACATCTTTACAAACCATCTGTTTTGCTATCCTATTTTAACCACATTTTTCCTCAAGAGTCAACAAGTGCTGCACCTTTTCTAAACAATTCTCTCAATCTTTCTTTCCATAGTTTACATAACTCATTGCACTTATCTATTAGCCACACTTCCACAAGTTTCAATGGGACCTGAATTTCCTACTGCTCTGCAAAACTGGACTACAGCATTTAAAGATCAGAAAACCTTAGAAGAAACTAACCATTTTTATTGACAAAGACTGCTAGGATTCTTGCAGACACCATCATTTAAAGCTAATTAAAATACAGCTGCTGAAAGCTTTGAAAGACACCTTGATTATGTCCAATAAGAGGATAAAAGTTACTGTTACCACCTTTCATCCAGGTAGGTCACTAGTGATGCTTTTACACAGTGGTAGAATCCACATATGTGGGTTCTGTGGTGAAGTTAGTTCAACTAATTCCTGTTCTACTTTTTGAAGGGCTAGCTTTTAATTTACACCATTTCAGTGTTTCAGTTGGTGACTCTGTGAACAGCTGCAGTGCCACAGTGCAGAGGGGCGATTCCTTGAACTGGTCTGCTTCTCTGTCATAGGACAACTCTTAGGGCTACAGTTTCATGAGGGGCTTTCATCATCCAAAATACCAGTTTCATTAACTCTGATTTCTTTTATATATCTGTTCTTCTGGGTTTTTTACCATATCTCAGTTTTGCAGAAAAACCTATTTGTGGGCTTATACTAAAAGCACACCAGAGAACTCAGGGGAAAGGATGGCAAATCCATGTCCTGTCACTGATGCAGCGGCAAACAACGCCCTCAGTGTGAAGTTACAGGAGATTACCAACCTGATCTAACAGCTCCTCGGCACTCCAGGCTTGGTCTCACCCACGGGATCACCTAAGTTAAACAGCAATCTGCCTAATTTTCTAACCACCCATACATAAACTGCCCTGGCTCACAGACAGATGAGACCAGAACAAGAGACCAGCTGCTTGTGTCAGTGAAAGCAATCTTCCCTGTTCAGTCACAGCAATCTTCCCTGTTCAGTCACAGCAAAGTATCAGTGGCCCCCGATGCTCACAAACACTTGTGTTCTTCCATTTTTTGCTCTAAACCTCCTATCTCAAAGCCATTTTGTTATATTACTCCAAGAGTAATTAATTTATGCAGAAATATGGATAAAACAGCGAAAGCATTCCTTTCATGGCAGCAAAGGCATATTTTTGTATCAATAAACCAAAACTACTCACTCAAGGTTGCAGCTCTTCCAGAAAAATAACACCATTCTGTGCACTACAGACTAGTGCAGGGTAACTGCACGACACTTGCAATCTCTGTTTGCAGACTGCTGCATTATGGAAGGATGACACTCTTTCATTCATCCAAAATGATGCAGCCATGCTGGTACCTTTCCCAGCTTTGACAAGATCAATATCATCAGAAAAGCGAAGATACCACATTGGTAAACTGGTATTTTTCCTCCACAGTATATATATGAAAGCACTACTGGGAGAAACTGTATTTTCCTTTTGATCTGGAAACCACAGGGGTTTTCATCCCCATGCAGGGGAAAAAGAGAAACAAATAATGGGTATTTTCTCTGAACCTTGCTGCTTAACATATCACCTGCTAGACACAAGAGACTGGAAAGAACAGGAATTTCCACAATCCAAACGACAATTTTCACCTGCTGCTTACAATTTGTTTTATTTTCCTTCACCAGATATTGTGGAAGCAGAACAAAAAAAAGTGTTGCCTTTTATGCATGGAAAAGAAAGATCAAAATGTGCTTTTTGTAGAGGTGCAAAACGGAATCCTTCAGCAACCTTTTTTACACGTACAGTCATACTAAGTTTTAACTCAGATATACAACAAAATAAAGTATATTTATTAAGACATTGCTTGTGGCTAAATTTTCCTTGTATTCAACTCACGCTCCAAGTAAATAAAAAGTTGTAATTCTGAGTGAAGCCCCAAGTGTGTCACAGATATGATCCACTGTGATAACCTGCAGCTCTCAGCTTTGAGACACTGAGCTCCACCCTCAACAGATACCAATGAACACAAGCTAATGAGGGTCTAACTCAAGTAATTTCATAGCTCTTCTACGAATTTTCCAGAAAAATATTAAAAGTCATGTCAAAATATCACTAAATTAATTACAGCTATCAAAGATAGTTTTTATTAATTTTTAAAGATTGGGACAATTAAAAAATGACTGGAGAACTAACAGGCCTAATAAATGAAAGGTAACAAAAATACTTTGCTAAATGTCTTTGTCTAATCCAATATATGTACCTAGGTAAACAAATTTATTATTCATCAGACTACAAACTCTTCTAGGACTGACACATTTAATAAATATTTATACACTGCCTTGCACAAAAGGGCCTAATCCAGGTTAAACTCCAGTCAATACAATACAATAATCTGGTATTAGTAGTTATTCCAGTAAGAGAGTTTTAAATACACAGCTTGTGACATGCATACAAAATAATCTTATCCCCATTTACTAAAAACAAGAGTAGTACTTAAAAAAAAAGAGAGCAAGCCACCAGATTTTTACTGCTTTGTATTTATCAACCTAAAATATCTTTTTAAGTACACTTTTGCAAGCCCCTGGAGATTGTCTGTTCCCAGGCTTAAGGCTGTTAGACTTAAGAAGACTCTTTAGGAAAGATAACCAACTATTCATTTTAAAAAAACAAATGCTTGTTCAACAAATGGAAAGTTGCAGTTTGAACCAGTTGAATGAATTGAAAGAAATCCAAGTACTGAACTCAAGACCTTTTTTTTTTTTTTCTATCATTCTCTCAGGAAAGCCTAAATGAAGCAGGGGCAAACTTAGCAATGGTACTCTGAAGGAGAGACAAAATGGGAATGAAATGACAAGTGCTGAATGGATCTCTTAAGAAAGGTATCCAAGAAAGATTAGAACAAAAAAGAATGACAAAGCAAAGTATAAACAAGAGGGCACTAATGCTTCAGCTATAAAGTATAGATCAGCATGCCCAGACAAGGTAAAGGGAGAGGATATGAATGAACTTATTTCCTCTTTTCTAGCTCACCTACAAATATGATAGGATGTCAGTAAAAAGGTGGTTGGAGGAGATAAATTCTGCATGGCACAGATTTTTTAAAGAGTAAAGAAAAAATTAACAGGAAAAACAAACAGAAAAAACTATGAATGCTGTAAAAGGACAGGAGAGTACTGCAAAAAGAGATCTGCAGCACAGGACAGACCCAGGGAGGGAGACTTCAGTTCTCAGGAGTTTAAACACAACATGAATTGACAAAAGATACAATTACAGACCACACCGTAAAACTTATATATTTTTTTAATTGTGTGCTTTTTTTTCCTATATATAGGTGAAACAGTCCATTTTTTTTCTACCTGGGGAAATCAGGCTTACAACTTACACATGGAAAGACTTTTCTGCATTTCTAGTACAAAGCAGAAATCGATTTCCAAAACCCCAACAGCTTCAGGAAAAGAGATGATTTATCTGAATGTACATGTGTCACAGCTTCTGAGACATCAGATCAGTAACTAATGTCTGTTGGGTAGTTAAATTTTGAAACTCACTGTATTTTTTTAGTTACTTTACCCTGTTAAAAAAGACATTCTGAGAACACACTGATAAACGGATGGATCAGCAAGAGATTTTACACACAGTGCCATTTCCTTTGAAAAATGCATTCTAAAACCCTGGCTTTGACAGTCTCAAAGAGTGATTCCCTAAACATATTTATGCTTGATCTTTTTACAAGTAACTTATGAAAACACCTGATAACAGTAAAGCACATTCTTGAACAATAAAGATAGGCTGCAGCAAATAAAATTAAAAGGTTGCTGTTAAAGAGTATTTCCCATCTGCAAGTGATTTCTTATCCATTTCTTCTAGCATTATGGACAAAATAGAGGTATACCAGGCAAATATTTATTTCATTACTCAAAAAACTCCATAAAATCTTTAGTCTGTAATAAATCTACATTAAAAAGCAAGTAATTTCAGGCTTACTAAAACAATTTGATACTACCATGGCTCACCTTCATATATAAATTAGTTAGACCTGGGAGTACATCACATGTACCACTGCCTGCAACAGCCCACAGGGACACGACTGAATTACACGACCAGCATGCAACCAACACGTAAGTCACATTATCTAAATAAACTGTAGCTATTTATGATGTAACGATAAAATAATGCTTTTGATTATGTATTTTGAGAAAAGCCTATGTCTTAGGCACTTAAGTAACTCCCCCTTACTGATGCACATTCTTGTCCCATGCTGCTTCATGCACTGTGTCAGTCTGGGCACTCCTGTTCAATCAGACCCACAAACACACGAGCAGGCAGCTCAAGAGGCTCTGTAATGAGTGGCAGCAACAATATCACCAAACTTTTTTTTTTTTTCCCCAGTTTTCACCTTCTTAAGAACTTATTTTAATGTGATTTTTGTTCAGGGCACCGACCCATAAATAGCAAAACTAATGAAGTCCCATTTCCCATAGATTCTGTCTCAGCCATGCCCCCGTGCTCCAATAAGTCACATTCCACCTCCATCCCAGATTCCCATTACCTTGCCACTCTCTTTCAAGCACTAGCCACAATGCACTTCACCTCTCATGTCCTTTAACCACTGACTGAAGAAAAGAGCACTGCACTTCACACCTGGTTCTTACCCCACAGACAACTGGCAGCTGAGTACAGGTACCTGCTAAGTTCATGCACAACTTTCCTCTAAAGAGATGATCTTAATGAAGCCATCCAACAAGTTTAACTTTTGTTCAACATTATTATAATGTAAAATCTTTCACACCTTGCCCCTTGGCTAATTTCTTTGCTGAAATGTTGATGAGCTCAAAATTTACTGAGATACAAGATTAAAGAAAATTTGATTGCTCAAGATTTGTGACTTTAGGAAAGCAATTAGAGACAGTTTATACACTACACAAATATACAAAACCAGCAACTATTTCTTTAAAAAAAAACCTACAGAGAATAGGTGCATCTCAACATCTTAGCCACAGGAGAATAGCTGATTCTGAACTCCCAAACTGCAAAAATTTATTTTCTAGCATGTCCAGTTAACTAAGGTTTCTTAAAGAAATTCCATTAATGTGGTTTTTTCCCCTTTTAATAAGGATTTGCATCCTCTGATAAATTTTAAGTGCATTTTAAAGGATGTACAAAATCTCAGATAAAAAGGGTTCTACAAATTTTGTGAGAACTGGCAGCTTTGTAGAAAAAAGTAACTTGAATTCATGCTTTCAATGAGAGTAAAAGCAGGTGGAGTTCTGCCTTCTCCATTGGCAGCCCCAGAAGACCCACCAGCCAGCACCACATAGCACCAGATCTGATTAATTTTGGAACAAGCATAAAATACTTTGCATTTAAGTGTTAATCTACCTTAAGCTAATCATCAAAGTACTGAGCATATAAAGTAGCTTTGTCCCGTTTTTGGCAAATTCTAGCAAACCTAACAATATCATGACTAATAGGTACACAGTCCTGGTTGCTTGAGTGATTATTTTTCAAAAACTCATATATACAACCTACAGTTTTCTTTTGCCACAGAGTATTCCTAAGTTAATGCTTTTCTAAACACTAATGGGAGCACAAGGTTTAAATCCATGCTGAAACACGGATTTTTAAATAATGGAAAAATTAAATTCTGTTCATAGTACAACCAGGATCTGAATGAGTTTTAAACCACTCATCATTAAAGACAGTGAAATCTGATCTTCATCTGTGCTCAGAATAGAAAAGAGCTACACATTTTGCATATTGCTACAAAAATTGATTCCACATAGCATTTTTCTAAGAGTATAATGCATATTTTAAACGAAAAAAAATGTCTTTTTTTGGTAAAATTCTCTGACTAGGTATTAACTTACAATTTATTTAGCACATTACCAAATTATGCTTGACTTCTTGCAAGCAGCGAAAAAAATCTAATACATTCTAAAAATATTAACTATTTAACTGCACCTTAACTGCACCTATGGCAACAAGAATATCCCAAGTGATGCCATTCATCCAGCAACAGTCATGTTCCAAGAATACTATACACAAACCCCACAGATCTTTTAAATTTACTTATGTCAAGCTGTTTCACTTGGTTTCACTAGAATCCAATTACTACCAATTAAGGAACACCACCTAAAGGCAGTGTAAGAGAAACCAGAAAACTCAGTAAACATCTGTATAGCATTTGCAGTAATTTCTTGATTGAAAGTTGAGCTTGCTGATCAGTTCAATAAAAATAAATCCCTAATTTTACTATAATTAGGATAAAGGTCTACAAAAACTCCTGTCAGGGAAAGCATCAATATTATGTCAGTGATTTTTTGGTAAGCATTCTCAAGAGAGGGTGAAACTGAAACAACTATTATACTGAAAAACTCCTGATGACATTGAAGAGTTTATTAAAAAATATGATCCAATTGTAAATCTGACAGCTTTCTTGCTTTCACAGTTGCATTTAAATACGTGGAATCCCAACCAGACCAGGCTGCTAAGCAGGGTTCAAGATACATTATAGCATCCAGCAGCATTTCTCCTCCTTAAAACAGAAAACACACACTTCCCCAGTTGAGATAACCTACAATGCCACTTGAGCAAGAAAAACCCTTCTTGAATCACTGTATACATTCGTGGTAAAAAAGTTAAATTTAATTTCCAACATTTAAATATTTGAGTTTTGAATACAGCTTTAAAAAAATCCAGTTCTGAATCACTGGAATTTTTGTTCTGTTTTCTGTAAAAGCACCAACAGCAACATCGTTCAGCATTCCGCTTGCAGCAGTTCAGAAAAGATCAGCCTGATCCCGCAGTCCTAAATTTACAGTCATTTCATAAACTTGAGGTCACGTCTGACCAACTTATTTCTTCCAGAGTTTCCAACCATGGAGATCATGATAAGGAGGCGGCACTTGCAACAGGATGAACAATAACTTAGTTTTATGTTTCAAACTACACTCTCACAAAGAAATGGTTTGCCAATAGCTCTTTAAGCTGCCTAGCAAAAAAAGAAAAAATATATGTTTGCTGAGAATCACCTCTTCAAAAGATGACAGGTTTAATGCTACAAGTCTCAAAAAACATACCAGTTACCTCTTAACACCAAAAACCATTACAAAACAACACAAGACCTTGGCCTTCAAAGCAATGTTATGGTGAGGAAAACCACTATCTTCGTCTGTTCTGTCACTGCTGGAAAAGAAAAGTTTCTACCAGGACACTGTCATGGAAAGAGTGCCCAAGAGTGCCCAATTTTCAAGAATTCTTTTATTGTATCAGCAGATACAAAGGAAAAGAGTAGAACCCTTTTGACTTGTCCTATATTGAGGAAGATAATGGTTTGCATTTCACAAAGTCTTGAAAAGCTGGCAAAAGCAAGGGTAGCATAGCACAGCATAGCAAGATGGCACTGCCCCCACATGTAATGATAGGGATGATGCTTATCAAGCATCTCTTAAACACAAAATTGGGATGACCCAGACTGAGCACCAACCACCTTCCTTACCTCTTCCCCTTTGCAGGCTCTCTCCCCTGTGAAGCACCATGAGAAAAACCACCCAGATCTTCTCAGTTTTTACAAGAAAATGAGACTCAACTCAGGGTTCATTCTGCTGCAGCACAAACCAAGGTCCTATCTACAGATAAGTATCTCCACGTTTTACTGTGGATAACAGTCACGAACGACTGAAATTTTCATTTAAAATGGAGAGCAGAACTCACTGAAGCTGATGACACGTCTCTCCTAATGTGTCAGTGGAACTTCCCTCTTGCCAAAAGCAGGTATCAGAATTCTGGGGTTTGACAAAACCCAGTAACAACAGTATAGGTAAAGAACAAATAACTGAAATATGTATGTGAAAGACAAATGCCTACTTATCTGGCAAATCAATAGCTAAGCTGAAAATTATTCCTGATTTCAGCAAATTGTGGCCAATTGTGAATATAATGCTATTGCTACAGTGTCATTAGCCCGCCTTATAAAGTAGTGCATGAACAGTACCATTTTGGTGGGTAAAATTAGGACATGAACTAACTTAAATAGTCTAAGAGAAAGGTTCTATCTGACTTATGCTGATGTTTAGAAGGCATATATTAGAGTATTGAAAATTAAATGCAGTACCATTTTCAGCATTCTACAGGTGAACTTCAGAAACTGCTTTATTCATTCTGTATCAGATATCCTACACTTATGACGGCTAGAAAACCACACGTGAAACCCACTCCTTGCTAAGATGCATTCCTTTGGAATTCCTGTTTTATGTATGTGCTTACTAACATCAATACAGAAACACCCACAGGTCTTGGGAACAAACCAGGCCCTGCTGAGCCACCAGGCACAGCACAAAGAACACCAGGCTCCTGCCCTGAAGGCCTTGCTACATCTACCAGGACTGAGCATTCAGACTTTTCATACGAGCCTTCCAATGAATGAGACAGAGCACTACACACCTCTGCACGGCGTTCCCACGTCTCTCAGAAACCAGAAAAGGGGAAGAAAACGAGAAACAGTATGCATCTCCTCTCTGCAAACCCCCTCTTATCAGAACCATTTCAAGAATTTCTACTCGACAATTAAATTGCCTCGAATAATGGAAACCGACGTCCCAAATATACTATATATGGAATCGAGCCCAGCCAGCCCCCGCAGAGACACGGGGCACCAAAAGCTCACACCTCAGACACTCGGGTGCTCATCCTCAAATGGCGGAGTCTCGCCCAGCGCGCTCACACCTGTCACCTGCCAGGCGCCGGGCCAGCCCCTCCCTCCCTCTCCCTCTCCCGCTCCCCGTCCCTCCCGCAGCCAGGCGAGCCCGCTGGCAGCTCCCGCCCCTCCCCGGGCCGCCGCAGCCCCCCGGTCCCTCCCCGCGCCGG
>VZRO01008377.1:851739-1058161 GCA_013397915.1 Daphoenositta chrysoptera | reverse complement strand
GCGGGACACCGGGCTGTGCGGGAACGAACGAACGAACCCTCCCTGCCCTGCCGCCACCGCTGCGCCCGGCCCGGCGCCAGAGGAGGGAGAGCGGGAGGCGGCGGTGGCGGGTAGGTGCGCTGCCCGCCTGGAAAGCGAGCAGGGTCTGCAAGGGCTGAGGAAGGAAGGGCAGCATCTGCAAGGGGGGGAAAAAAGCCCTAAGAAAATTAATATTAATTGGAACCCTCCCTCCTCCAGTTTATCTCCAAAACGGTTGTTTCGAGGGAATTGCCAGACGCTTTCTAGCAGAAATAGCAGCCCTTTCTCCGCTTTGCACAGAGTACGGGATTTCCATCATCCCTCTGAGGTAGAGCTGTAAGTAATTATCTCCCCAAAATGCCGCCAGGCGAGCAGGGCCCGGTATGCTGGTGAGTCCCTCTTCTCCTCAGCTCCACCAACTCCTGCGGAAGGTGTTGGTGTCCCTGGCCCAGCCCACCACAGGCATCCTTAATTTTAGTGGGGTATCCAAGTAGGTCTTTGTATTTCTGTAGTTTGGGAAGTTTCATCTTAAATGAAAAGACAAGTTTCTCACGATTTCGTAAAATCATCCAGTAAATCAGCTGGGTTTTGGGGTTGTGATACCTCATACGATCTACTCGTTACGCTCCCTATATTTCCTTTCTCCCTGCAGTGAGCAGGTGCTGTCCATGTTGTCCAACAATAGACAGTCCATCCATCCATTCTTGTGTCCTCTTACTCTGAAAAATACAGTCAGACACGGAAATAATTTTAAAGTCATGTTTATCATCTGTAGCTAAGGGAAACTCTCCAAAACCCTCCAACCTAGAATGGGGTCTGGCAAGGAATGGGATGTGCTGAACCTTTCAGCTTTCCCCATACAGTGGGACTGTGCTGAAATCAATACAGAGAAGGATTTTCTCCACCACCTTAACTCCCACAGGCACCAGTGATTTCCAGCACACGCCAGCATGTGAAAGGCACTACAATGGCCAGGCCATGATAATTTTAAACCTTAAAACTAACCCTTGCACTATCCATTTCAGTGGTGTGACAAGAGAGAGCTGCACTTTCTTTGCAAGACCTCAGCTGTTAGACTGGCCAATTAACAATTGCAACAGCAAATGACATAAACTAATAAAAAATCTAGCATGCTGTTGGCAGGAACTAAATTACTTGTGACAACTTAGGCTAAGTGTTCTGCTACGAGAAATAAAGTCAACTTTGCCATTGAAACAATGGATATTTGCAGAAATGATTGAAAATACATTTTCCAAATGAAAGCATTAACAAGTGAAAAAAATCCCTCTCAACTGCATGTACTTAAAGCTGTCAGAATCCCAAGGGAAGCAACTGCAAGGACTGACTGCTTGGAATAGGCAGGGAGAGAGAGCACATTGCACCAAGGAGTCTAATAGTGAGTTGTTATGCTGTGGGTGGGGGAAAAGATAGAAAAAAGGGGAAGAGGAAGACAGGTTTTTTTCCTTCACAAAATGTGGAAATATAGGGGTGTGTGTCAGTATGTATATACATTCCAGTAAGAATCAGTTGTTTTCGTAAGCTGCAACAGAGAAGTCTGCAGTTCTTTTGTACATCAGCAGCATGGAGCATGAAACACGTGTGTCCACAGCTTAGTACTCAGCCTGTCTTATGTCAAGTTTATACAGGGTTGAGAGTCACTGATACTTGTTTGTAAACAAAATAGTATTTTCCCAAGCTAAGACAGAAATTATGAGACAGTTCATTACAAAAATAGGTAATGGGGCATCTAGAAAGAGGATGCAGTGGGAACATCAGATCACAGCTGTACTGGGGGTTGCCCCACTCTAAATGTCCAAGTACATTAATCAAACTTTTCTCTTTTGCAACCTGTGCTGTAGGCAGTTCATGGTCTCCCTGGTCATTCCTCAAGCACCCTGCTCTTCTGCACTTCCAGCACAACTATTTCAAACTTTGTTAAGCCATTCCTGACCTTTCAGGCAGATAGGATAATATACTTACACGAATATGTTTTGTTTGCAAGAAACTTAGTTTATTTTGCTAAGTTTAATACCAAGTTAAATATTTGACCCTTTTGCCTACAGTTGCTAAAACAGGGCTTTACCACAGGAAAGTGAGACCACCTCCCACTGTGCTATCAGCAGAATTTACTGCAATGCTTAAGCACTGGGTTCATGTGGGTGAGCTGTGCTGTCCCTTCCCCCCTTTTCCAGGCTTCCCACACCACATCTGGGTCTGAGCCCATTGCTAAAGTAGCTCTTCTCTCCTCCTATAGCAGCTAATTTTGAATCAGTTTTTAACACCTTTCCAAAATAAAAAAACAACTATTTAGGAAATTGTGGTTTTGTACTGAGATTCAGAAATGAACTGTTTTCCTCTATATCTGAAAAAAGAGCTAGGCAGATCTAAGAGTAAATTCTGTGTGTAGCTCTTACCGTGGTGCAAATCAAAGCTCAGTCACCAGTGAGACACAGGCCTTGCTTCTTTCCCTGAAGATTTTAGAGATTACCCACCTTTTTGCCATAAAAGTTCACGTTTTTTAAACCTTCATCATATTGTTTATATTTTTCCCTGCTAGAAAATGAAATTTTAAACAGGATTGGGGAATTATTCTAAACATGTTGTACAGAAAAGCTATTTCTACAAAGTACAGTCAATTTCATCAGCTTGCTACTGACAATTCTGATGCTGAAATTCCCTGAGAATGCTCTTTAGAAAAGGTAAGAGGATGAGTCCAGTTAAAATTCACAACAACTGGCATAATTATTTCTGAAATTGAATTTAAAAGTCGTCTTCCACAGTGTAAGAAAGTAGTATTGGCAGCTTTAAAGACACTTTTCCATTGAACATTCAACTGGCAATTTATTTTTCATTCTTCTAGATAGGAGGTCTGTCAGTCCTGTTGGGAGGGTGACAAAAACAGAAGTGGCATTCGTTGGCCAAGGACAGTCCTTGCAAGCTCCTAGTCTGAGGTTGCAACCACAGCTTCTCCTACAAAAACAATTAGAATTTAAATTAAATCATGAGAAGGAAATACAGAAACTCACCTTGTTTCACAAGAAATTTCACACTCTGTACTTCTCCCAGTCCACATGGAAGTTACCAGCCGTGTGCAGTTATGAAAAGCTGTTGTGCCCTGGTGTTTTTCTTTGCAATCTGCAGAACACAAACAGCTCCTGTCATTAATGTTGAGACTCCCTCCTTTTCCAGGTTGCTGCTGTCCTTTCTTCAAGATAGCTCCAGCTTTTTCCCTTCCTAACAGCTCGTCTATTTAGGAGTAGAGCGCAAACATGACATTTGAGATAAGGATGTGATTAAGAGGTGCCTTAGTGGTTCATGAGTTCTAGCAGCTTCACAAGATTTGGATAAGGCCTTTGCTGAAGGAAAATCCATTGAGATTTTGAGGACAGCCAGCCTACCCAGGCTTTTCAATTGTAAAAGCACAGGGACCTGTGTTACAGTGGAGCATTATTGTAGTCTATGTAGTAAAATGACATACAGAAATAGCATGTTTTTGAGACTTGGTAAGATTTTTTTTAATGCAGTAAAAAGCCACACTTCTTTATATTGATCATGAGCATCTTAGGAGAATGTTTACACTTGAAGGAAAATATCTTTGTCTACCCAAAGCAATTCTGAAGTTTTTTTCAATAATTGTTTTAAAACTGGGAAAGATGGTCCTATTAAATCAATCATTTGAGTAAGCAGGGAAAAGTGCATCCTTGACACATCTTTCAGTGCTCTGAATAAGAGAATTAAAAGTGTGTGAATAAAAGCTCATATGTTCATATGACATACAGTTGAGTCAGTATCTACTAGGGAGACAAATTTAGTATTTCTTAATGCTACTGTAAACCTTTTTTATTGAACTATTTTATGATAATTCAGTGACATAAAATATAAAAAGCCAAGACCATTTGAGGCTTCAAAATACTTCATACTTCAGGAGAAACACAGATTATGTTTCTTTCCAAATCCACTGTTTCTTATGCATTGTGGGAAATGGAGTAGAAAGTAATGGTAAAAATTTATTTCCGCTTTTCTTAACATTTATATAATACTGTTATATAGTTGCTGCATGACACCTTTAGTCTCCTGCTGGTCCATCTTTATTCGAATACTTTTCAATCACTTGCTTAAACTTTATGCTGTGTTGAAACCTGAGACAAAGAAAGGATTTAAGTGTTTCTGGACAGGTATAACTTGCTGAGTTGAGACAGGAAACCTACCTTGAAGTCCAAACAAATGACTTCCCTGTTCCAGATACAAATCAGGCATGAATGTTTTCATAGTAAAAACCCTTGCAGAATGTCTCACAGCTCTTTCTTTTCCTAGCTACTGACTTTAACCTCTTCTGTCTCAGTGACTTCAGCCAAATCCCTTTCTTTTACACATTTTGTAAATGTGAGAAATGAGACTGCAAACTGCAGTATACTTAATCTCATTATAGATGTTAACACACAAGGTGTGATAATTATATTGTGTTTAAATTTCCCTAAATGTGCAGGAGGCTGTTAATAGGTGGCTAGTATATTTTTAAAAATAACCTGAAGTACTCTCTAAACCTAAATGTTTCATGGTATTAGATTTCTCTGTCTTCTTCTGGCCTTCTGCCCCACCACTGTATTTGCCTTATCACCCAATAATAAAACTCTCTGAACAAATCCTCTGCCTGCTATTAGGGAAAATTAAAGCTTAGTACAAATTCTCTGCATTCTTTCTTCTCTTCAGCTGCAGTACTTGACAGCTTGCATGGTACAAATGAAACACACAAAGCCCTTAAGCCATCCCACATTGCAAAAAAGGGAACTCAGAACTTTCTAATGCTGATAGGTATCAGAGTCAATTTTGAAGAAGAGGCGTACTGAATCCCCCTTTTCAGTGGAAAACTCACTGGTGTAACAAACCAGAATCAGTCATGTGAGCTTATATTTGCACTGTAGCAGTTTGTTTCCTTCTGGGTCTCATGCAAGCCCTTGTAAGGATAAGGCAGCTCTGATTCCAGGTCCACTGTGTCCTAGGACTGTCTGAGATTGCCAGCAGAAGTGAGAATTGCAGGAATACATTTCACTATGTAACCAGTTGTCCTCTAGCTACTGCATCAGTCCTCAAGTTCCTGTTCTACTTGTGTGACTTTCGAGTTCCAATTTGAGCTATGTTTCAGTCATAATCTCCCATGGTTTCACCTCTTCTGTGGGAAAAGATCACCCTTGTGCACCCAAAGTTAAAAATGTTTCAGTATCATAGAACAAAATATTAAGAAATACTAAACTTCCAAATCATCAGCGCAGTAGCATTAAGAAAGGTCATCTCTTTGCCAAGGTAAAATTCTCGACACAACTAGAAAAACCAACACAGAAAAGAAGGTGGTCCTTTGTTAAAACAATCAGCTACCACCGCAGCTGTTTTCAGCTACTACAATGTCACACAGAGGTAGAAGAGGAAATTGTGGGAAGTTTGCTAGGACATGCATGACATACATCTTTAAAGGAATGCATTCATGTCCAAAAATTTTAGTGTTCACTTGTTGGCACTTTTTCTTCTCAAGATCTTCTGATACATAACGAAATACCTTAAAACTCCACAAAACTCTGTTCTTGTTTCAGGAGGGCATCCATTCTGCAAAATACACACAGCCGTCTAGATCATAACCCAGAAACTATAACCACAGCTAAGCCAAACACAAATTTGTACTTAGATTTAGGCATAGGAAAGTTTTGTTGGCTTTATTCAACTTGCTTAAAATTAAGCATATGTTTTAACACTTTACTGGATTAGAGCCCATGTCAGCAAAATAAATTTCTTGGGAAGAAGTAATAAAAATGTAGCTTGCAGTGAGGGACAGCAGAGCCATTCACAGTTACAGAAGCTTTAAAACACTAGCTGGTATTTATATATTTAGAAAAGAAATCAGGCATTAAACAAAACATTTTAGATAGCAAACTAATTAGTCTGCTACAGAAGCACTTACTTTTTTTTTTTATTTTCATTTGAAGCAAAACATTTTTTTGCATCCTTGCATCCCCAAAAGCAAATTGATTTGCACATCAAGGAAAAACATTTTTTGCAAGCACAAGTTTCAAAAGCAATTTTCCCACTGTTTAGTAACAGCCTGGCTGTTCCAGATATACCATTGCATTCCCTGGAGAAGAGGACAGACAGGAGGCCAAGCTTTTTAAACACAGTTTCATTACACACATGCACCTGAATTTGCTCATTCAAGTGTACGTAATTGCATACATACTATAAATGTCAGCTAACTGATTCTCTTGTATGCATTGTGCACTGAGGTGTATTTATTTTAATGCTAAGAATCTCTCTGAATATTGATGTTGTAGGTCTATCCTTTAGAGAGAACTTACATCATTCTCAAAACCAGAAAGAATACAATTCTACCAGACTGTGTCCATGTTAATTTTAATTTTTCCAGCAAAACCTTTCTGTTGCTAACAACAGTGGGGCAAAGTATGAATTCTAGTGTAGCTGTGGCATTTGAAGCACAGGGCTGTCTGTCATCATTCAGAACTGCTCTGTCTTGTGTGAAGGGCCAGACCACACTTCCTTCAGGAAACACAGACCAAGGAGGCCAGTGCTGGAGTTGCCCTCTGTGCAACGAGGAAACACTTGGATTGAATTGAGCTCTGTCTTGGGTGGATGATGAGCAAGTCAGGAGTTCATGGGTTGGGTTTAAAGAGCAGACTGGTAAGGGTGACCCTGTGTGGGTGTTTGCTGCAGGCCATCTGGTCATGGGGAGGAAGTAGATGAGGCTTTTTACAGACAGCTGGAAGCAGCCACAAAGTCACAGGCGTTGGTTCTTGTGGGGGACTTCAACCACCCTGACATCTGCTGGAGGAACAACATGGCAAAGCATGAGCAGTCCAGAAGGTTTCTGGAAAGCGTTGGCCACAACTCCCTGACACAGGTGGTGGAGGGAAAAACAGGTAATGGTGAGCTGTTCAACCATATCCTAACAAACAGGGAAGGCTTTGTTGCAGATGTGAGGGTTGGGGGCAGCCTTGGCTACAGCAGCCATGAGATGCAGTGTCTTGCATGGAGGAAGAAAGGCAGCAAGTAGGAATGAACTGTGCATTTCAGGAGAACTAACTTTCAGGGACCTTCTTGGAAGAATCCCATGGGAACTGGCCCTGCAGGGAATATGATTCCAAGACAGCTAGTCAATATTCAAGCACCACTTCCTCCAAGCTCAAGAACAGTGTATTCCCAAGAGCAAGGATCGTAGAATTGTACAGGTTGGAAAAGACCTCTTGGATCATTGAGTCCAACTGTTAACTATCACTCACAAGTCCAGCATTAAACCTTGTCCATAAGCACCAGATCTACACATTTTTTGAATTTCAAGAGACTGTGATTCTGTCACTTCCCTGGGCAGCCTGTTCCAACCCTTGAGCACCCTTTCACTGAAGAAATTTTTCCTAATATCCAGTTTAAACCTCCACTGGTGCAACTTGAGGCCATTTCCTCTTATCCCATCACTTGTTACCTGGGAAAAGAGATCAACCCCCACCTGTCTACAGCCTCATTTAAGATAGTCCTAAAGTGTGATAGACCTCCATTTCTCCAGACTGAACAACCCCAGCTCTCTCAGCTGCTCCTCATAGGACTTGTGCTCCAGATCCTTCACCTGTTTTATTTGCAGAAATTTATGCATGGGAAGTTCCACCTGAACATGATGAAGAACTTCTTTACCATGCAGGTGACTGAGCACTGGAACAGGTTGCCCAGAGAGGTTGTGAAGTCTCCCTCCTGGTGACATTCAAGAAGTGTCTGGACACAATCCTCTGCCCATGGCTCTAGGATGTTTGAGCAAGGAGGTTGGACCAGATGATCCCCTGTGGTCCCTTCCAACCTGACCCACTCTATGATTTTGTGATTCTGTATTTTGAGGCACCAGTGGTCACAGCAGGACTCTGCATTAACATTTTGGCACTTCCCAGCAGCAGTGGAGCTGTACCAGGAACCCTCTCTCTAATATCCTTGCACAGAAAATGTGTTAGACTTACACAATAAGTGTCATCTACCCCTTTAGCATTGCTTCACACCTGAGTCACCAGGCAATGCATGTGCATTGTATTTTCTGCCTTTTCAAAGGGAAAAACCTTCATTCAGAAGACATAATAATTTGTTTTCAAATTAGGTCTTTTACTCATCTTTAGTAGCTGTGTCCTTACAGCCACTCTTCCAAAGGTGCAAGGTTGCTGAGTGCACAGCCTGCAGGTGTTTGTGCTCATTCTGCATTCCCAGCTACAGCCCCAGAGCCCACTGAAAGTTCTGATAGACACATTTCTAGTTTGGGATTTTTTCAGGAAGTAAGTGTCTGGGCTGACAGTAGTGTCCTTACAAAAGGGAAGAATGAAGATGGATCTTATCTCACCCTTCTGACACATGAGGGAATCCACTGGAAACACCAGCCTTGAGACACAGGCAAAACAGGTTTCATTACTCCACTGTTAATAAATTCCTGATTTGATGGGGTTTCAATCTTCAGGATCCGCAATCTTCTTTTCATATCTTATTTGCATGGCCCACTGCTCAGTGAAGACCTGGTCATGGTCCCAATGCCCTACAGAACAAACAAACAAACAAACATTAAACAATAAATTTATTGACTGCATGAAACTTATGAGATCACAGATGGTAAGAAAAATGGATCCAAATGAATGCTTTCTCCAGTAATCTGTACAGGCAGTTATGGGACTCTAATTAGTAGGGTTTGTTAAAAAAAAAATCCAGTCTTCTTCCTAACCCTTATGTCAGAGGTTGCCTTTTCTTCAAAATTCACCTCTTCACCAACTCTTCTGAGGTTCTTCATTGATTTCTGCAGTGTTGTATACAGATACCATCAATCAGGTTAAAGTTTTTAATAATTTTTAAAATTGCACACTTCTAGTAAACCCCAGTAATCACTGTGCAATCCATAATATCATGGATAATAATGACACATAGGAGTCACCTCTCAGTTCCACTGTATGGCTGTCATCTGCTGCTGATGGGCAGAAGACCTGAATGCAAACTGGAATTGTGCAGGTTTTGTGTTGAGACAGGAGTGCAAAGAAGCCTTAGCACTCACCTGCACATTGACTGAGAGTGTGGGAGAGAGGAAAGTTTGATTTATTGGCAACAGCAGCAGTGTTGGGGCTAAGTCAAGCTGGGCAGCCAAACTCAGATGTGCTGACCTGTGAGAGAAACCAGCCAGGGACCAAGTTTCGACCTGGCCAGAATCACAGCTCAGGTTCACCAACAGTTAACTCAGCACTGTGTGTTTAAAAGAGCTGTAGTAATGGAACCATAAAAACTCCCACCAGTTGAGATCTCAGTTTGGGAGCTTCCTAATGCATTACATATTTTAAAGTTTAATCATCAGCCCTTCTCCAAGCAAAACTCCTACTCATTTCAGTTAATCTTCATCAGAATCTGTCCCAGCAGTAGGCAATGCTCTGCAGTTAAAGCAAAAATAAGTTTCTAATCACAGAAATGAAGTTCTGAAATAGTCTTCCAAA
Source organism: Daphoenositta chrysoptera (assembly GCA_013397915.1). Lineage (NCBI taxonomy): Eukaryota > Metazoa > Chordata > Aves > Passeriformes > Daphoenositta > Daphoenositta chrysoptera. The sequence continues at coordinate 1,048,646 of VZRO01008377.1, read as the reverse complement.
AGTAATGGTGAGTGAAAACTAGTTTAAAAAGGTAATAAACATGTATTATTGCAGCTGCATGGAACTAATTGCAATGAACCATACAGGTCTCATCTGGTTCAATTTCCTAACTACCAAAATACCTAGTAGTAACCTGAAATTTTTACGTGCATTGAACTGTTATTGATTAAAGTAATTGTCACTAAATGTTTATTTTAGTGAGACCATCATCCTCAGAAATAAAGAGAAAGATTTAAACCAATGTTAGTAACTTTTTTATATAAGTAATTTTTCAGCTTGCTTATAAATACTTGATGCCCAACAGCATAAACAGACTATGTTTCTAATTTAGAAAGTTTCAGTTTAATTTTTGGGAGTAGTATTTCCATCCAGAAATCTTGCTACAGTACTATGCACAAATTTTTATTCTGAATAAGAAAGGTCTACAAAGGCAATACATGATTAAATCACCAAAGAACCTGTGCATTTTTGAGGCAATAAATATTCAATTAGTATGTTTCAAGTATGAATAGTACTCATAGGAACTTTGGGATTTTACAAATCAGTACTATTATATCCAAACTAGCTTTGATCAGCTTATACAGGAGAGAAGAAACTCCAAAACAAAATACAAGAAATGACTCAGAAAAGAAAGCAGGTTTTAGTTATTATTTTGATTATGATTATCCTAACCCTGAAAAAAACCCAAAGGAGGATCACAACAAAATAAAAACAGGTGTGAAAACAGCTAAGAGATAGTGTTAGGATGATGCAGCTGAGACTCATAAGGTACCTGTATAAAGAGCAAGTAACACATGTGCTGCACAACAGTTAAATATTAAAATGTCTAAGTCAAGATGTGCTAAATAATTAGTTTCCTTTGGGTTGTTCACCTGTGATAAAACATTAATTTAATTTATCCAACTTTTAGTTTAAGAATGTGTAAGTCATTAATTTTGAGTTGTGATTTCATCTAATTTAATCTACAGCCTTTCTCATACCTGAGGTGTAAGTAAATTTGTAGTTTGCAGCTTAGACAATGCAGCTTCAAAAAAAAGAATTACATAGACCACATGGCTATGTAACTGAGCAATTTAACTACAAGTGCTCTCTGTTTCTAAGAAAATTATATATATGTAGTCACCCTGAAGCAATGTAGTGATGAAGAAACAATACCTGGTATAATTTCAGAGTGGAAACAAATAGAAATGTTGTAAAAGGGAGGAGAAAAAAACTGTTGCACAGTGTGTAATTTTTTGCTGAAATGAAAGAACATGCAATCATCAATGATGCAATAAAATAATAGTGTACAGTGTAAAAATACCACGCATTGCAATAAAGGAGTTGGCTTGCAGATAGTACACCTACATTTCCTGTAAGGGCTTTTGTATTGCAGTTGTCTTTCTCAGATTAAGAACTCCTTCCTGGATATCTTGGGAGACCCAGTGCCTTTTATTCATATGGATTTGTAACAATTCCTAGAGAAACAGTAAAAAGTGGACAATTTTGAAACTGCAATAATTAGATAAAACTTCTAAGAAAAAAATCTGTGTATTACACTGGAAAGTACTTTTAGCAGTATTGTGGTGGCACAACTTCTAGGCACTGAAATTAGGCTGAAAATAGCTATTGAAATATAGTAGAGTTGCAGTATCCGTATCAGTTTACGTCTTCAGATAATCCTGTGCCCTGCCTCTAAATATGCAGATCAGATAATCACTGTGTTCAAATGTACTTTTAAAACATTTTGCTGAGCAGAGCTCCAGTGTCACTGTAATGTAGCTAGCAGAGATACCTTTTGTTCTGGTTACCTGGCTAAGTATTAAGTTCATACAACTTTTAAGCTTTGTACTTAAAATATCAGTAGTTAAAAAAAAAACCAAAAACCAACCCACCTTGTTTAAGAAACCAGTTATGTATATTAAGCGGCCTCATTACTGTGTTTTTTAAACAAATAATAAACTTTTTAAACTCCACAAAAGTTGGAAGTGCTGTAAGCGTTAATTCCTGGTTTAGAGCTGGGTAAGAGAGCATTTCAAATGTGAATCTGAAGGCTCTTGCAAAAACCCCTTGTGGAGCTGACTAGTGTAGATTGATTGACTAGTGTAGTGAGGTCTTGTGTTCATGGCATAACTCCAGGTATTATTGGGCAAAATGGTTCAGAGCATCATCCCAGCTGCCATGCTATGCCAGACCACCCTGTGCAAGCAGGAGCTCTTCCATCTGCCCTAGAATAACCCATGCAGAAGTTGAGGCAGGAACACAAAGCTGCAGGAAGTACCAAGCAGCAGTTTGTGGTGCACAGCTACAACCACAGCTGGCTCTGCAGCCCATCTCAAAATAGAGCCCTCATTAATCAAGATAATTTTATGAGCAGAGTTCTTTCCTGTCTCTGCTCAACACGTGGTACCTGGACTATGGTGGCAACAGGTGCCTTAAAGATACCCCGCTTAAGAGTGATCAGCAGATACTGAAAGCAGTACCATGTGTCTTTAAATCACATTGCACAATGCACAGCAGTCACCTGAGTGTGATCTACAGCAAGTACTCTTTATATTCCTTCCCTGGCAAGGTAAAGGGGGCATTGTCCCGTCTTTATGGCAAAGACAGAGAACAAGAAGTAAGCAAGAGGTTTCTATCAAGTGTAATGCCTGAAATTCTGTTAATAAAGTCATTTATTGAGGACTGTAATTCCTAACATTTAATTCCGTAGGAAGATGTCTACCTTTAAAGTATTTACTTATTCCTGTGGTAAGAAAAATAAGTGCCATCCACCTAACATGGAAACATTAGAAATGTCTTAATGAAAAGGCAAGCACCTAGGACAGCACAGAAACAAACTGATTTGTTACAAGCAGATCTACATGTAGAAAAACCTCCCCAAAACCACAAACAGCAGCAGAATTAACCTGGGCAAAGGCTGGGTCCTTCCCCCTGCTGCAAAACAGGTTCCTTGGAATGCATGAAGGAAACCTGGTCTGAATGTAAGCACACTGGGAGCATGGAACCATTGGCTTTTGGCATGCACACAACACCAAACAACCTGAAAACACAGAATCCCCCTCACCTCACCAACAGCAAAACTGGGAAGCAGGTCAAATGCAACACCGCATTATTTCAAAATGCATAACAGTTCCATTACATTAGCGTTTTTTCTCTTCCATGGTACTACTCTCAATGTAACATTTCTCCCTTCTACTAGAATAATCTACAACTATTACTCAAATTCCTTTAGCTTCCAATATGTGGAAAACAAAATAAATTAAATATACTACTCGTGTTTACTGACTTATTTCTACCAGGGTATTCTCCCTAGTAAGTTCCACTCTTCCACTAAGTTCCACAAATCTGAGATTGAGATCTATGAACAGACAACTGTCCTTGTTGTTTGTGCTTCTGTGGTTCCCTTTAAAACTCAAAACCTCTGCCTTTTAATTGTGTGGAGATTTTTTTCTTATTAACAGCTTATTTAAAACATTTCTACTAAGGACCAGTTCTTGCTCATCACTCACACTAGTTTGTTTCAGTTCTTTGTTTCAAAAGTGCCTGGCTGATCCATGTTCTCATCTTCATGAAATGTTCCTTTTCTAAAACAGGAAGAACTTCAGAGTAAGCAATGTCATATTAGGCTTCACAAAGAAGAGTAAAGTCAGCAAGATACAGAAAGTAATCTTGCCCTGTTCAGCACTGGCTTAAGTGAACCTTTCTAGACAGTGAGTGGAACAAAAGCATTGCAATAGCTGGGGTAGTTCACACAGTCCCACCTTTGGAGATATCTACAAAGAGCTTAATGTTCAAACGTGTCAGGAATGCTGTAGGGTATAGTTCATTCCTCAGGGAATAGATTAAACTGCTTCTCTAAGTCCCTCTCCAGGCCTACTTCTATTACATGTAATTCTGGTTATTCAATAAAAATGTGTACTTAAAATGCAAATATTTTTATTAATTTATCATAATTTTTATCCTTGTGATGAACTCTTTCATCTATTTAAAACACTACCATGTTAGATAGATGCAAAAAAATGCTGTCCAATGTAAACAGGAAAAAACATCTGCATTCTTACAGAGCCCTATGGTTCACAAAAGGTTATACCTCTCTTCTCTACATCCTCCTTCAGAGTAGCAGGTGATAAAGGAACAAGTCGCTTCATTTTTTAATGTTCTTTTCATAACATTTATTTTTTAATGTTATTTGGTATTAGAAATGATCATCTCAGGAATTATCAGTAAGAAGACTGGTTGACAAGTATTCCAGTTCCTGTATTCCAGTTTATAAAAAAGGGTTGGAAAGGATTGCCTGGTTCATCAAGACTGTGTCCCTGTTATCAGAGTCAGCCTTGCAGTCTATAATTTATCAAACTTCAATTTGTTTGCAAAGTTCTGTCTTAAAATGCTGCTTCTGTTATACTGACTGGGCAGCTTTTCCCCTCTCCTCTGATGTTTCAAAATTTCTGATGTTTTTGAAGTATAGTTATTTAGGGCAGTTTGTACTACTGTGTGCTTGTGCCAGCACTGACTTTTGTGTTAAATATCAACTTTCTGTCCACCAGAGAGGTGGATAGCAATCCTAACCTCTCTTTGGTTTTAGGTTAAATTTCTTTTGCCTCTTCTTTAGCCAGTCCATTATCCACCTTTCATTTTTTCCTACTGATTTTCATCTTTAATACATTAACTTTTCTTTTCCTTGATGTGTTCTTTGACATCCAAAGCAGTTGGGTCTAATGCTTTCCTTATCAGCAAGATCTTTACCATTGGTAAAGACATATACCTCATCACTATGATATAATCTATTCCTAAAGTGTATGTTGGATGTTATTTTAAATTTTTCTCAATATCTTTGGTTGTATTTCCTTCAATATTTACAAGTCTTGCAGAGGGTTGAGATATGATCAATGGATCCAACTGCTTGCATTGTAGTCTTGCTTCATCCTAATCATAGGCACATATTTGCTATTTATGCCCTTTCTTTATTATCTGACCAAGCCAGAGCCTCTTATTCAAAATCTTCACTTCTGGATTCCATTTCACATGCTAATTCTTCAAATATAGTGATTATTTTAATGTATTATCTCTGCCCCACCCTTCAAATGAGCATATTCAGGTCTTTCAACTTTGCTGCTATCTTAGGTGTTCTCATTTTCATTTCTCAATGTTAAACACCCTTCTCCTTAAATTGTGTATTTCTCAGTAGCTTAGAGGCAATTTTTTGCCTCTATTTTTACTCCCTTTACTTGTTTCCGTGTGCTCTCTCTCCTCAAATTGTTGGTTATTGGTGCTTATTTAACCCAGCGGACACCAGCTCCATTTTGTGTAGTAGCCTACAGCACTCACCAGGAAGGAACCAACTGGGATGTGGAGTCCTCCTCAGCCAGGGAGGGTCCAAGTCACTCCTACATGCATGCTCTGATCAGGAAATTCTCATGCAGGGCCTCCTGCATCCCACCTGGTTCCTGAGTTACTGCATAGCTCAAATAAAAAAAAAAAACAAAAAAACAAACAAAAAAAAAACCCTCTTCTTGGTACCCAAAGTGGAAGGAGGAAGAAAGAGCTTGTGTTTAGAGCCCACTGTCAGAGGTGTTGGCAGAGGTGGTGCCTGAGGTGTAGTCCCCAGGCTGGTAGTGCATTTCACTCTGAGGGGGAGCAGGACACAGCACTGGCTGTCTGTACCAGCTCTTTGTGGATCAGATGCACAAAAGTGGATGTTCCAAAATGAGATTCACAACAAAACCCTGAAAGAATGGTAAATCTCAATCCCATTCACAGTTCAGTGCCAACTGATGGTGGGGGAGAGAGAAACCTGCCACTGTGGTGCAAATTAGATAGAGAGGCAGGCAAAGAAGCTTACCAAATTACTTCTTTAGCAACAATTTGCTGATAAAACAAATTCAACAGAACTTAAAGACAAGTTTTATGGCTGTGAACTACATGACTTTTCTAACCACTTCAAACTCCCTAACCTCTGCAGCTTGCCTGTCTGTAAACGAGCAGTATCACCCTAGCAGAGTTTATGTAACTGCTACTCAATATTGCAGTAAGCTTCCTCCATCTGACATGTAAAACTTCCACCTGCTCAGTCACCCAAGTCCTGACTTGAACTAATGACTTTTGATACTGCCGGGCTATATTTGCTCCCAGCAGGCTGATAACAAAGTGTACAGAGGATTGCCTGATTCAATTTGTGTTATAGTCTGAGATAACAATTATTTTACACTGGCTGTTACTACTTAGCAGCAGAATCAATTTGTTTCTTGCTCTCTAGAGAAGAAGGAAAATGCAAATGCAGTGAGAAGTCTATGTGCTGTGGTGTTTTAAAATGCCAGAGAGCCACTACTGTATCATTAGCTGTAATTTTAAGCTTTGACAATGCTGTCAATGAGCCTTGGTATTTTGTCATTGCTGTACTATTTGAAAAAATCTGTTCCTCTCCACTGGCTTCTTCTTTCATCTCTGTAGTTGGCAGCCTTGTTATTTGTTTTTCTCTCTAATGGAAATTCTAGAACTACTGGTAGAAAGAAAAGTATCGCTGTGAAAAATACATGATTCTCCCTCCTTAAATACATCTCTCTCTCTCTCTCTGTTCAAAAATTAGGACTTTACAATGTAAATGAAAACTGCTTCCTCCCCCTCCCAATTTGTTCCAAAGGCAACAGGAGCTTTTAAGATCTGTTTCTCCCTAGACTTACCACTGATATAATTTTGAGTCACTGTGAAAAGTTTGTTTCTGTTCACTCCCTTCTTTTTTGCACAGAGATGTCTTCACAAATCTCCTGTTATCAGGCAGTGCTGAGAGTAGAGCAACTGTGGAGTCTTTAAATGCTAGCAAAGATGATCGAGTTTGCAGTGATAAAGTAGAGGAATAAACAAAACATTGTAGCATGCTTTAAAGATTCAATCCTGCTCTGCATTTGAGCATTTTCTGTGCCTGATCCACACAAAATAAATATAAAGTAGGCCAGCAAGTACAAAATAAGTCTGTGTATTCCACTAGAGCAGAATAAAGCAGCTCACAGGCTTTCTGTTTAAGCACTTGTAATGCCCTGGTTACCGGGGAGGCTTCCAAGCTTCTGAATCTGGCAATTTTTGTTACTACTGTTATTGCTTATTTAGTCTTGCATTCTTTTATTTAATCTTTAATCTATGCTTTAATCTCCCCTGCCCCTCCCTTAATGCATGTCCTGTTCCTGCTACTGTATGCAGAATCAGCTTTCTGGATGTTTCCTCAAAACATACCACACAGCTCACCTTGCTACCTGTAGATAGCTCTATCTGCTCCCAAACAACTTCTATCTAAAGAGAAATGAAGAGAGAAAGAGCTCCATTCTCCTTGCTAGAAGCTGGTCACTGGAAATCCATACCAGCAGATCCACAGACCAGAAGATCCTTGAGAAAAGTGGATTTGGCACTGCTGTGCTGAATTCAGTGTATCCATGTGAAACCAAGCCTCTCGGATGAGCAGTGATCCCTACCTGGTGAATTCAGGTTGGGGCTATGAGGAGCAGCAGTGGAGAAGCTCAGCTGCAGCAGTGGCAGCCATCCTGAGCAGGTGACAGCAGAACTGGAAAACTAGAAATGCCCAGGCCTCCTCAGGTGTGTTTTGTGGATGGCTCATTGAATTCCACTTCAGCAATGTTTTACACTTTCCTTTTCGTGTGTGGCACAGTACCAAAGGAGCAGCATTTTTTAGTCAGTCTCAGAACTGCAGAAGAGACATGGGGTAGAAATGGCAGCATCACCCTGGCTTCTCCTGCCTCCCAGGTAATTTACTGGTGTGCACTCAGCAGGGATTTTAGGCACAGGTGGTGTCACAAGTGCAGGGGTCCAGTCCCCGGTGGATACCTTAAACTCAGTTCTTCCAAAGAGCAACTGGGTACTTCAGTTCCAATCCACAGCTGGTTGAATAACCAAAAGAATAAGCATAAACCTTGCAGGTGGCTTTAAGCCCATCCTTGGGACTTTGACTGGGGCGTGAAAATTTCCAAGAAAATGCAGAAAACAGAAGTTCATGAACAATGAGAAGGCATCATGCACAAAATGACACAAAGTCACATGCCTCAGTGCTAGATTTCATTGTCAGGGCTCCAATTTAGATTACAAGTTTGGTGGTACTTTAGGTAACCACACAATCTACTATTCCCAAAGTTCTCCTGCCCCTGTTCTCAGGAAGAATATGAACAACAGGAAGATAGGATTAAAACAAGTAGTGTGCAATGAAATGCCAAATTATTCTGTTGACATTAGCAAGGACTTCATAAGGAAAGATTTTATCTTGTCAGAAGAAGAGTTTTGTGCCCAAGTTACTTCTAAACTGTAGCATATATCTATGTCCCATAAAGAATGGTGTGTCTGTAGCCAAAGGCCAGAATGAGTATTTAAGAGAGAAAAACATAAACATATCAATGTGAAAGAAAAGGACTGTGGAATAAGAAAGAGTTTGCTTTCCATTCCTAGAGGCACAATGAAACTAAGTGCTTTGCATGAGCTACCCTGTCAATAGCTTAAAAAGATTAGGAGCAGGGCATTCTTTTTGTGCATGCGACCTTTTCAGCAGCTTGGCAAATAAAATAAATAAAGAGAATAGGCCAACTCCAGAGGTGGGTTTATATTTAAACACAAAGTTTACATTCAAGTTTCTAGGAGAAGAGTTGGAACAATGTGAGGTAAGCTTGGATCTTCTAATTAAGATCAAATTACATAGTATTTTTAGACTTTAAAACTTCATGTTTTGACCCAAAATGCAGTTCTAGTTTTGCTTTTCTCTTGGATCTATTGTGAATTATTAGCACTTGACATTCTATAAACTGGGTCTGGCGTAGACTTCAATGGACATAAACCCAGAGTCAGAGTGGGGCTGCTGGGTTGGGTTTTTTCTCTTTTCAGTAAACACAGATTTACAATGTGCCAAAAATTCTACAGACCCCTTCAGTCCAAAGTCAAGGGGGAGGCTTTCAAAACATTCTAGGCTTTTTTATTTGAGCCACCTTGTAGCTTTTTGTGTAGGCATTCCTTCCCAGCAAATAGCACAAGAGCTAGCATGCTGAACAAATAAATACAAAAAGGTTACTGAGTGTATAACACTTTCCCTCCAAGCAGCCTCCCTCTGCCTTGCATGCACACACTGCAGGTTTGAATTGCAAGCGTAATCTAATTCCCACAAAACAAACCAACCAAGGCCTGCAAGGATTCAGAAAAAAATATTATTGAGTCATGGCAACTTGTTTCATGTGTGAGCTTACTGAAGATATAAAAGCTCCAGAAATAACTTCTGCTTGTTGAAACCTTCATTTAGACCTCACCTTAACATTCACAAGGAGCTCCTGTGCATCTTAACCCCTCCACAAGGAAAGATTAAAAGATTACTCATGGAAACACCAAGTTCATCTTCTTGTGAGTTTTTCTGACTTGCAGTAAGTTTCTAATAAATGTACTTAGCCCTAGTGGCATCTTGTTCAGTGCTCTGGTTTTACACCTGAGGCAAACATGACTTAATAAGGCAAATAGTCCTGTGCAGTAAGGTAAGGTTTTTTTCCCTAATCTTAAATATGTAAGGCAGAGTTCGTCTCTTTAAAAGTGAAAAAACCAAACAGTTCTAACAAAAAAGTTGCTTTGGACATGCTTTTTGCTAGCATACATCATGCTTCACTTACAGTGTCACAAAGCTACACCTCTGAGTCTCAAAAACCAAGCTCACTTTTTCATAACTTGCCTTCTCTGAAGCAGGTAAACAAATCCAAGGAATTAAAACTACCCACCACTTACCTTAAGTGGACTTGGTTCACTGTAGTAGAAAGATGAACTTTTGTGCTATAGAAGTCTTTTGGGTTCCTAAGGACTACACCAGCAGTCTTTAGCTTAAAAAAAGAGAGAAATAGAAACGTCATTACCACAGTTTTTCACAGTACCATATCCATACCCAAGGGTCACAGCCAGCCCAAGTGCAGTGATAAGAGGTGATCTGTAGCACGCTGTGCATTGTCATGCAGAAAAAGCCACTTCCTCATGGACATGCCCAGAGCCCTGTTCCAGCTTGCACAGGAAGAGAGGTTAATGGGTTAAACCTCCATTTCCACTGCTTCTCAACAAGGTTATATGAAGGCTGAAGGTCTTAATGAACTTTTTCTAAGGTTTTATGTCAGATGTTGGCTTCCTTCTTTTTTTTTTTTACATGGTTCACAAATAGAATTCAATCTTGGGGGGAAAAAATATTTTTATAGAGCATAAAACATGCATGTTTAGAAAAATCTGACCTAGATTTGAAAGTTTCATGTGGAATTGATAAAAGTAGACTCTTCTTGGCTTTTCTTCCTGCTATGAAAGTGGCATTAGGGATTCACTGTATGTGACAAAGATCCTTTATCTACTACCTAAAGCACATTCACCATCTCCTCTTTCTCCAGGAGACCATTCTCTCTGCATGTCTGCTTGTTTGGATGGTGGACATCACTGACAGGGCAGCTGTGACTGGCTGAGGAAACTCTCTTTTGCAGGAGTCACACAATATGATACACCCAGTGACTGGAGAGAGTGGCTGTATGCACAGGAAGTCCTTAGTGTTTAGGGTTTGTTGTTACATTTTCCCGTGAAACCAGAAATGAAAGAAGACATAGTAACCAAGGACCTTTTTAAGTTGGCCTTATGATCTAGAAATTCAGTGTTACTCTGGGACTTGAAAAGAATTAGTAATATGTCAGACAATACAGGTATATAAATAAATCCTACACTTTTAATTATCTCTGTATTCACTCCTATACTGTGAATTTTCAGGTAAAGGACTGGTAGGGACCTATCACAGTGCAGCACAGGCATTTAGAAGTAGTGCTCTCCTTGCTTAAGGGATAAGGATGTATCTTAAGGATGTGAGATCTAACCCATTTTTTGCCTGTCAGTAAAAGTAAATACTGCCACTAGTATCTTAGGGCAGACTTCTCATCTCCTTTGCCGTGGTAATGTTGTTCAATGATTTCTCTCACGACTTTCTCTACATTAGTTTTCAGTTTCATTTATTTTCTCACCTTGTATATTTCCCAAGGCTCAAGCTGCTATTCTTCCTTTAAACAACAAAAATATTAATTTTATTTTCATTTTCCATTCTCTCTCAATTTGAGAGAAGTTATCAACTTCATTTCTTCCCACTGTGTTTTCTACTTCCCATTTCTCTGTCTCAGTTCCTGGCCTTTGTTTCCATCTCATCCCAGTCTGTAATCTTGGCTTCTTTTCCTTCTCTCACTCCTTGCTTTCACAGCCTCTCTTCTTGACTTTAGTTCAGACCATTGTCACTTCAACTAACCTGCTAAGCTCTCTGAGGATACATAAATATATATGCACACACACTTTGTTGCCTAACTAATTGCCATGGCCTATCTTGGGGTTCCCCCCATTCTCCATGATTATTTCAAGTGAACAGTCACTTTGGGACTCAATGTGCTAAGGAAGCTGGTTCTGAAAGTGCCCATAATAAAAAAAACTCCTTCAACTTTTCCCCTTCCACAGTCTGCAACTTTAGCCTGTCAGAGCTGTCTTTCAACCTGTTAGTGTGCAGATAACCTGCTCCCTGACCTGCTGTACTGTGCTGGTAGAAGTCTCTCCTCAAGTGAAACCTGTACATGATAACCACATTCAAAGGAATTTGTGAGAAACACGTACTTTCTCCCCAGCTGAGATTTTCTGGGGTTTCTGATCCAGGCAAACGAAGCACTAGCTATGAAATAGTCTAGTCCATCGTTCACATCAGTTCTCGTTGTCTCTCTTAAGTGATCCAAGTCATCCATTTGGGTTTGTCCACTTGCTGCCTTGCTGCATCCTCGAGCCCAGGGCTCACTGGAAAGGCTCTGTTGTTCCTGGCTGCAGTGGGAGCATCCCTACTGCCATGACTACAAATGCCCATTGCTATCTTGTCCCCACGTTCATCTCAGCTGTTCAGAGATGAAGGCCACCCCAAGAAGAATTAGTAGGCCCCAAATTGATCCTTTGAGCTCAGTGTAAATACAGCCTGGTGGGAGAGAGAGCTGGATCTAGTCCTTAATCAGGCAGTGAGCACAGTAGTGTAGCTAAGTATAGAAGCCACTTAGTTTACAGTACAGTGACCCAATAATTATGCAAGATAATACTGTATGCACTTAGCTCGCCTGTACCATTCAGAGCACTTGCCAATAATACACGAGCACATTTCATTATCTCCTTCCCCAGCTCAGGGCTCTCTATAAACAGTTTGTTTTCTCCCAAGATTGCTGGAGCTATGGCACAGAGCACTGTCTAGGTATATTTAACCCCGTGGATCATTCCAACATGCTTCTTTAAAAGAAGATCATATTGTTTTTCCTGCTTTCCATTTTTGTAAGCCTAGGCTTTGGCTGGAGGGTACTCTACATATCTGGCTGTAAATAGACTGCTTGGAGCCAAGCAATGCGGTGCCTTGACTAATTTCAGCATTCACTTAAGCTAAATTATTTATGATACTCTCTGCACAGGCTTTTCTCTGTTGTTGTTGTTTTAATGTTGTAATCCCAGCCAGAATAAAGGGATAATTTGCATGCGTTTTCAGCTACTGCAGTAGCTAACACATGGTTCTGAAAACTGAAGCCAACTACAATATATTCAGTTTTAACTGAGTGGCCAGAAAAGGGAAATCTTGACATGCCACTAAATCATGTCCCTAATGGTGAGAAAGCTTAACATTTTTACTTAAGCAGCTGAAACAACATCAGAAACATTTTCCAATGATACAGTTATTCACTTGTATCAAGAGCTCATCACCTTTGCTGCAAGAACGTAAATCAGGAGGATGTTAAGCTGTGAATGGTCTATTTTCACCTCTATGGTGATATTATGAGTCCAAGTTCATTGCCAGCAGAGCATGTCTCCATAGTCATGAGAATGTAAAACACCACACAGGCAGAGGGAAGAAATACAACTGTGTTTTTCAGGAGCCTCTGAGTTTCCAGCAGGCACAAGGCATAGCAGATAAGAAAGAGAATAAAATTTAGAAGGGAGTGCAGAGCAGAGAGGTACCTCCTTCTCCACCAGCTGGTGGCTTGCCAAAGAAAATAACAGAAGTGGGGATTAGAGTTTGCAAGGTTGTGCATTAGAGGAGGGCTACCTATTCCCTGCCTTTTCTCCTCTGAAAAGCTGCCATGTGGGGAGAAACATTCCTTTTATTATTTATGGGGACAGCCACTCTTGTTTATTATGCTCATGTTACTATGCTGCATGCCAAGTACAGGCCCTCTTTTTCACAGAGAGGTTTTTCTTTGTGCAGAGGGGGGAAAAAAAGAAATTTAACACACTCCCCCCCACCCCCCCGTTTGTAGGGTTGGTGAGGAAATTAAAGTCAGGGTACTTAAAGGAAGTCTTTCTACAGAGTTGTGATTTTGCTTAGAAAGGTGGCAGAAGCAAAGCATTGCAGAGGCCTGACACCATCGTGCTCTGAGGGATTAGCAGGAGATCTGCTTGGAGAGCATTTCTGTTTGCCCCAGCACTGCTCAGGTAATCACATCCCTTAACAGCCCAAGGAGTGGAGAACTCACAGCAGAAGAAAGATTAAACAACCCATAATCTGAACATCAGTATTTGTACAGCTTGTAGGAGATGGATATTTTTCCCCCCCTCTGGGTTTGGAACAATGTTGATAGGAAAGAAAGCAAAACAAGTTTATTCCTCACTCCCTTTATATTTTTTTCAAGGCAGTTGAAGGACAGCTGACCTATTTTCTGAGTTTAGCAACAGAGCAGGCTCCCCAGCACCTGATCACTTCTTTGTGCCTGTCCCCTGAAGCATGTTTAATGCTGAAAGGCCTGGCCCTGGTCAGCGATTGCAAAGGAGGAAACCCTCGGCTGTGCTTGGACTGCAGCCTTCGTACTGAATGCAGGCAAGGATTTGAAACAATCCACTGAACGCAAAGTAAATCCCAAGGCAAAGGGAAGGGAAACCAAGCAACGGGACTTTCTGTGGTAGATGGCAGTGAATTTATTGCCTGGCAGTTCACAAACTGCCTACAGCTGGGGGAAATTGCTAGTTCAATTCTCCCACGTTTAATGTGATTACTGGTACTGGTTCATAGGCTTAATTTCATTCCTTTGAATTCCTCTCCACTAGCAAAAACAAACAATCAAACAGAAAAAAAAGGTGCAATAAAATCTCTCCAAAATACAGAATGTAAAAGGTATTTTTTCAAACCAGGAAACTTCACTCATTCTGTCTTTGGGGTTTTTTCTTATTTTTAACCAAATTATACACAGAAAGATCTTATTCTGAAGAATAAATCTGCCATGTTGTAAGAAAGGAAGAGAACTCTTTCTCCTTTCCCAATGGGGTTTTTAAAGATAACACTGACAGATGCTCCTTGAGTTTAGAATCTAGGAATTAAATAGTTGCATATGGGAGACAGCAGAAAGATGATATATTTGCAGTGGCTGTGTAAAAACCCAGCTTAGTTGGATGGTGAGAGAGTAGAACTCTGTCCTCAGAACAAAGCCCCAGAGTTCAGCATTGCAGCTTCCACACAGAAGCTTGGTTCTTCCAGGAAGGGCTAAAACAGCAAACACATTAAAAGAGCAAAAAGACCCCTATCTCACACATAATTTTTCAGACTTTAGCCTTAAAATACAGGATAAAGTCACTTAGTTTTGTTTCAGAAACTGCTTATTGCTTCACAATTGGCTTAGAATAAGATGCTGAGCAAACACTTTCCTGTTTATCAGCAGCATAAATACCATGTGAAAACAGCAATACTTCAGGTGGAGCTTTTTTCTTTATTGGGCATGGTCTGAGTCACAGGACAATTCCCAAGAGCCAAAAGAAACATACCATAAAGAAATGTATTCCAACAAATCACATTTTTTGTGCTATGAGGCTGCTATATAATCACTGTAAACAAACTATAGGTTTAACATGCCAATTTACCCTTGTTTGCAATAAGTTGCTGAGCTTACTTGGATTTCACCCTTAATATGGTATTAATACTTGTTGCAAACAATGTATTTAATGCCTTCTCAAGGCAGGTTATCGAATCAAAAAGAATTATAACTTCCCATGTTCTTTCAGACTTGCTGTGGTGAATTTTGCAGATATGGTTTCTTTCAAGGAAAGAACATGGATGTTCTATTTTTTGTTTTTCTCATAAAGAAGCAGAAATCATTGC
The DNA here is from genome assembly GCA_013397915.1 of Daphoenositta chrysoptera. Classification (NCBI taxonomy): domain Eukaryota; kingdom Metazoa; phylum Chordata; class Aves; order Passeriformes; genus Daphoenositta; species Daphoenositta chrysoptera. Next base: position 1,033,534 of record VZRO01008377.1, on the reverse strand, counting down.
TTTGTTATAAACAAAACATCTGATATATGGCAATGCAATATTGCTCTCCTAGTGTCTGTACTGCCCTCCAAGCCTGTTGCAGAATGCAGTTTTACTTGCTGATTTTATTACCTGTTAAATATATCTTTTCTGTCGCTGAGACTGCCCATTTGACTTAGTTTACATCTCACTCTGCAACTACTTCATTATTTAAGCATTTATAATTCTGTTTGCCAATGACTGTCTCCATGTTTCTAATTTGTTAATTGACATTTATAACATATCTGATTATATTTTACTCATTGTTGGCTTAACTTACATTGAATAAACCATAAACAGTTCTTACCAGTTATCAGTTTAGCTCATTACAGGATTCATGTTATGCCATTGTTGACATAAAGCTACAGTTAATAATTCACTTAATTCCCTTCAGCTTCACCACCACGGCAGGCATGGAGTTGTTCTCCTGCTGTTGGTATCCCTGACTGCACAGCCCTGCCCAAGCCAGACATTATTCAGCAGGTTTAAAGATGAATTATTTTCCAGAGATCTTTTTTGTATCATCATCATCATATTCTTTCATCCTATCTCTGTCTTCACCTAATGAGCATCCCACCAAGTCCATTAGCTTCCAGGAAATTACTTTTATTTATATCAGGAGATGTCTGGGCTTTGTGATCTCTACCCTTCTGCTGCATCCCAACATTCATGTCTCACTCCAGTGCCCCAGCAGTCTTAGTTTCTTTACTCCTTCATTTCCTCCTTCTTCAGGCTTACTTCTGGCTTTCTGCACTTGTTGTAGCAGCTGAGCCCTCACAGTCCTGCCCAGCGCCACATTTACTGCAAAACCATTGACCCCTGTGTTACTCAGTCCTGACATTTCTACCTGCATTCCTTCTACTCAACAACTTTATAACATTAGTAGTTACTGTATTCTAACAGAGGGTGTCTGCAGCCTCTTAAAAACTTCCTCCCAACCTCTGTGTATTTAAAAAATCACAGATTTCCTTTCTGCTGTACTATCTGAGATTATCTTCCCTCCAAGTATCTAGACTGTCTCACACAGAAGTGAGTAGGTGAGGAAATCTCTTCCCAGCCTCAGTGGACCTCATATCTTCCCTCCTTCCATTACATTTTGTCAGTTCTCTCTCAACCCCTCCACACTCTCAAAATAGTACAAGACCACACACTTCTCTCCTCAAAGTCCTCCCAAACTTTATCCAGTGGTATAACTGGTTATCTAACCTATCTTTTTGTTTGTTTGTTTAAGCTTCAAATCTGCATAAGTTCTTGCCTTCACAAACCCTCTCCCTTATCAAAGACCCATGTCGGTGACTCCTACTGAAGCCCTCACTAGGAAGGAAATGTACCCAGGCTCCCAGAACAGTGGCAGGACCTTGCCCTTCCAGCCGAGGTCCTTCCTGCCCCTGCAGAGGGGGTGACACAGTGTGGGGTGCCCGTCAAACTCAGCAGAGCTGCTGATGCCCAGCTGGGCTGCTGGGGCACTGCTCACACTCCCCAGACCTGCAGTCTGAAGGTACAGACACACCTTCTCCAGAATCCAGTCACTGGCCACTCATGCAGGATGAATATCAGCCTTTATTTGGTCTGAGAAATGCCCCTTTCTACTCCAAGAAGAAGGGATAAAATGGTATCCCCACAGCATGCAGAGCTGAGTCTTTGCCAGCAGTTTTTCAAAACCCTCCCTGGTTGTGTTTGCTCATAAACGTACCCCAAAGGCTGGATGTGATTTTATTGTATTGCACTTCCTGGCTCCAGGTCGGCTGACTGTGTGCCGGGATTCCTGATGGAAGCAGTGGTATCAGCTGCTCTGTTTGTAAATCGTGCTGCAGCATGTTCTTACGATCGTCCTGGGGAAGATCTGGGCACCACTACAGTACTAATAAATGGTCAGTAATAATAAAAATAAAGGAATAAACTATAAACAAATAGCAGCAGCGGGAGCTGGCAAGAGTCAAGAGACATGAATGTTTTCTTTTCTTTGAGTTTTTATTAAAGTTAGTAAAAAAATTGTATATGAGGAATCTTTTCCAGCAGAAAATGCTTCTTTTTTTTTGCTTTTCCCAGAGTGAAAACTCAGCATACAGAAACACAAATGCTCCTACGCCACCATATTCAAACTTAGTCGATTCACAAGTATGTTCATCAACTGAAACAAACCATTTTAGGCAAATGCAAACATTTAATGGGATTTTAAAGGTGATCCTTTAAAAATGTTTAATAAAAATTATAAAAGTTAAGAATCCTCAAAGCTTAATAATTGTATATACTGTCACACAGACCCGGTTGCACAGCTTCTGCTAAAAATTTGCAACCTCTTTGAACATGTTGAATACATAAGTGTGTGTGCATGAGTGCTTATGTATGTATAACTATATACATATACCTACATGTACTTAACTGTTTCATGGCCTTAAAAAATGTCATGAACCTCTCAGATGCCAGCATTCACTGCACTTGTCCTGAAGCAAAGTTTCTCGAAAGACAGCACCTGTCAAGCACTCACACTCTTGCTATCACTGGGTATACAGAGCCCAAATGGGTTGGTATCTGTCAAAAGTTCATCTGTCTTGAAATGAAAATGATAAATGCTTTGCTACACTGAAAGAAGAGCTGCTGTTTTTTCACTCTGTTTTGCAAAGTGCCTCAGTTTGCAGCTTTTCTTGCAGCAGAACCCTGTGAGGGCCACCCATCAGCCAGGCTCTGTTCTGTGAGAGGGGTGCCTTTTCTCCTCATGGACAGTAATAATTTATTCAGTGGGAATTGACCAGTTGGACTATTCTATTGGGCATGGACTTGGCCCCATTTGAAAGCTTTCCCCATATGTCATCAGCATATCTATCTCAAAGCAGCCTTAGGTGACTACTTCATCTCCTGTCTGAGCCTTTTTTGGAAGGGCTTCTCCAGAAAAATCCCACACAACAAATTTTCTGTTACCAGGCACACATTGTCAGAGATACTCCGTGTCTTCTACCAAAACACTCTTCCTAGTTTTATTCTTTCCTTGTCTTTCCTTAGTGTGTCCCTATGGGATAATTTAACTCTTTCTCAGAACTCTGGACACCAAAGAAAACGTTACAGAAGTGATGAATTTTACATTTGCAACATCAGGATATAGACCAAGTCAGTAAACCCAAAACCCCAACCAAAATTAGGACTAGAATTCAGTTAATCAAACTGCTTCCTAGTTAATCTTTTTTTATTAGAGCACAAACACAGCAGATCTTCATATGTGAGGGATCTCTGGGAATCCCTGTGGCTGAAGGCCTTTACTGCCATAAATTTGTATCTCCGTGCTAGGTACATTACTTCCCTGGCTCCTTCACTGCACACCCCTTTAAAAGCTGTGCTTCTTCCCTAACACCTGTTTGCAGCACCTATTTTCTGCACAGCTACAGTGAAATGACACGTTTCACCCCTCAGCTGCACCTCCTGGCTCACATCTAGTTTTTTGTCCTTGTAGAGGGCAGGGCAGCTGTGATGAAAGTATGATTGCAGCAGCCACTACTTAAGAATCTGGGAGACAAATTAAGATTATCTGAAAAATTTGTTTCAAAACCCACCTTCTCTTGGTTATACATTATGAAATTACAATTAAAAAAAAAAAAACAAACAAAAAAACCTAATCCCAAACATAGTGACTATGGATACCTGCAAGGTGAGATGAGCTGGGGCAACCCCCAAAGCTGGAGGTATCTGGGTAACCCATAGGACAAAGTGTCAGTGTCTGAAGGCTGGGATCCCCAGGTGCTGAGTTTTAGGGAAATTCCTTCTGCAAGTACAGAGCAGCTCCTCCTTAGCAGTCTGAAAGCAGCAGAAATGGTCTTTTGGCTGGGGAAACCAGGTTGCCACACATTCTAAACATATATTAAAAAGGACTTTTGTAAGGCTACACCCTCATTTTTGAATAGTTAAAGCATAAGATTAAGGGACAGGATCTAATTATCATAATTATTATGTGAAGATACGTGGCTTAGTTTCTCGTAACCATTTCTTCAAAAAGGAGCCTCTGAGACTATTTTTAAAAGACCTTTTAAAAGTAAGTTGAGTAATTTAACAGGGGATCTGTTTATTTCAAAGACTTTGAAGCCAAAAAGTTACCCTAAAAGAAAAGCTAGTTTTCACAGCCACAGTTATGCCACATGGGTCCTAGAGGAAACCAAGGCAAAAGGCAGCAGCACAGCATCAATGCAGCCACCCCATTCTGGGCCAGCAAACCCATCCAGTGGGAATTTGAGCTGGTGTTTATCACTTGGCTCTGGAATAATAATCTTAAGGTTATTACACTATTAGTACATAGCAAGAAAATGCTTCAGGAAAGACTCTTAAAGCAATTTATGAACACTGAGCTTCCAGGGAGCCCAGTGAAATTCGTGTTAAGAGTTTTGGAGATAATGAAGCAAGGTGCTGTAAGTTTAAAATACTCATTCATCATCACAGAAGTTATTTAGCAGCAGAAGCCCAAAACCCAGAACCCTTTCTGATGCTTGGTAAGCCTGTAATAAATGTTATGAGATGACAGAGGGTTCCTGAGGTAGGGGCCAGGAGCTGATAAGGCAAGAGTTGCATTCCAGCCCCCTATCTCGTGTTTACTTCAATCTGACCACTGGGCAGCAATCTTTCTAGTGGAAGGAACAGAGTGCAAATCTCCTTCTTTCCTTCATTCTTAAGGGCCAGGCTCCATTTCTGGGCAGAACATGAAGGTTTCCCTTATCAGGAGAAATTCCCACATGGCACAGCCTGACAAACAGCTCAGCCATGTGCAACATGCAGTCATGTGCTGCAGTGAGAGGAAGAGCTGGTGGAAGGTGCACTACTCTGCAATATCTCAGGGACAGATAATACTGTAATGACAACAAAATCAAGTCTGAATGGTCTGGGAGCTTTACTGAGTTGTAGCAGAGCTCTCCAGTTGGGGTAGTGTGGTGACAGAGATTGCATGGTCTTCATAGATCAGAGCATTCCCCAGTGTCTCAGCCTGTGCCAGGCAAACAATGCAAGTTTTAAAGTCTCTAGAAAGTGCTTTCCATGTTAAAGCCACTGGCCAGGGTTTCTCATTCTGTTTTTTGAATGCAGGAAGGGATGGCATCTCCTACTGGAAGCAGAAATAAGTCTTGGCCTTACGAGGAATTGTTTTTCTCAGAGCTGAAAACAAAGCTTTTTTCTAAGCTGGAAACCTTAGCAAAAGCATTGGCACCCTGGAAAGGTCTGAGACAAAGGCCATTCTGCTGTTAATGTGTTCAGACTGACAGTGCCAGCCCCTCGTAGAGCAGGAGGTGCTGAGTGTCTCAGGACATCAGCTGGAGGACATGAAGGCTCTCACCAGTCCAGGGCCCTGGGATGCACTTTTATGTGCAGTGGATCCAGCTGGTTTGGTTGATCTCACTCTATCCATAGTCTATAAGAGCTTTTGCTCAGCTGGGAAGAAATTCTCCTACTTAAAGTTCTGTTCTGGCTCCTTTTCAGGACCAGCACTGGAGGAGCCCCTGCCTGCATCAAACTATGATGCAGAGTCACTTACATCTGCCCATCCTCTATCTAAAAAAGTCCCCATATCAGCTACTGTGTCCTAGCCAGAAAGGAATGATGTTTTTGTTTAATGAATGTGGTACATTTTTGCTACTCTTTGTGGATTTTTGTCAGTTTATCTCTCTGAGAGGGGAGACCTAACTTTTCATCTGTATCTGAGTTTGTAGAGATTGGATTTGATTTCAGCAGGAGTCTACAGGCTCGTGCAACACTGATAAATAATTAGGCATATTCGAAAGTGCAAATAGCAGCAATTTTCCTTTCAGATTGTACAGTGGTATCTGTCAGGCTTTTCCAAATGTGGACACAGGTGGGATGCTCTAAAAACAATGGCAACTGCATATTCCTGATACCCTTTGAAAAAGTCTACAATATCATCTGTTAAAAAGCATCTGGAAAATCCACCTTAAAAAAGCCACACCAATGAAATGGCCTGCCAAGCTTCAGCTTCCCAATCCTTCCATTATAAAGAAATTTGCTTATGGTGCAATTTACGTAGGCTCCATATTCCAGAAAAAATACATCAAGTGGTATCAGGTTACTAGAATCAGTCCTAAAGCAACTGTTTCCTAGAAGGGGAGGATAAAAAAAATGAAGCAGCAGCTTGCTTCACACTCAGTAGGTCATTGTGACACAGATCTCTCAGGAAAGCAACAGGAACATGAGAAATGATAGTGGGTTTTTGGTTGGGGGTTTCTTTGTTTGTTTGTTTCCTTATGAAAACCTAACGTGGTGACTAAAAGCAGAGGAAACACCCACTTTTCGAAACTGAACTGGTATCAGTTTTTCAGCAAGGACAATGTCTCTGGCCAGCAGTCTACCTGCCACAACAAAACAATGACAATAGTAATACCCTTTCCTCTTATTCATGAAAATTATTGGAAAAAAACTTTGTTATATATTAATCTTCGAACCCCCTTGTTTGAGAGCTTTGGTGACCAAAATCTTTTGACCCTCTGTTTGGGATCAAAGAAGCTTCCTGAAAGAAGATCTAATACTGCAATCTCCCACTCACCATGGATAAACTTGTGTTCTGTCTTCCAGCAGAAACTCACCATTTCAAAGACATGATCTGACATAACAGTAAAGAAAAGTTTTACATCTTTTGCTGAACTCCTTTGGTTTTACTGTAAGGGAAGCAAATATTAGCAGGAGCCAATGCAGCTGCTATAGAGGGTTTAGTTGTTTTGTTTTTTTTTTTAAGAAGCTACATAGATGCATGAAAAAAAAACCTAAACCACATGTTCAGTTAGTGGGAGTTAAAATAGTTTCACTAGAATCCACAATCATATGTTAATCAGCTGAAAACACCAATTTTTTTATAGGGAATTTTTCCTTACTTTCCCCACTTTTCTGGGGCAGAAACAGCAAGCTCAGATGAAAACTTGAGCGCAGACAGTTCCTTATTTCAGAGATTAACCTGAGTACCAGAAGAGCACTGTTACACAAAGTGGAAGTGGCCTACTTAATGACTGTGACTCATTTCCCTCTTTCTTTAGGCTGTTAGTTAGCTGCCATGCCCCCATTCCCCTCACCCCCCGAGGAAGGGATCTTGTTTTGCTGAGCATATGTATAAAGCTTTAAATATGAAGCATTGCAAAATATTCTCTGGAGACAAAGGTGAGCCTGAGGTATCTGGAGCAACATAAAACTTCAGCTTCACAGGAGTCCCATTTTGGCAGGCAGTAACTGCAGTTACACAGATGTGTATTATATTGTCTTACAGGGTAAATCTAGGCAGGCATGTGCTTGTTTGGAACATTTTAAAACATTAGATCTGCAGAAGGTACTGGCTTGTCTACTTTCTCAGCTGATGTGATCACCTGCTCCCATTACTTGACTTCTTGAGCACTAAGAACAAGGTGATCCTGAAGAGGTGACACCCATGTGAGGTATTTAATTTACAAACTGGCAACAGCAGTTGAACTTTTAGAGTTGATGCATAATGAGCTTGGATAAATGTGAGTAGGAGCATGACACTGGTCAGAAAACCTGACCGAGGCTGCAACCTGCTTGTGCTATCCAGACTTGCCCGTGACTTTTATTCCTGTGGCCACAAGAGCCCAAACATGCATTTTAGTTTCAGGATACTTCACTGTAATCCTCTCATGAATAGTCACTATGCATGCAGAGGAAGAGATTAAAAACCAAATGGTTGACTCACATCAATCTAAGGCCTGGCACACTGCAAACTCATTAAGGAATAGCTCTCCAAGCTTCCCACACGAATACTTGCCATGTGTGACTCTGCCCTTTCTGAGACTCCCAGCCTGCCCCTCTGACTTGCAGCTGGGTACCCCATTCTTCCCTCACATCCAGACCTTCCACCCCCCCATATAAACTCTCGGGAACCCACCACATCCTTGGGCTGACCTGGTTTCTGTCTTGCCACCACAACCACTGGTAGGGCACTGTCTGTTCTGCTGAGCTGTACAGCCACAGATCTGTTACTGCTGGCAGACCCAGGGATGGGGCTGAGTTCCCCTTTGCACAGCTGTCTGTGCCTCAGAGGGGAAAGGTCAGAATCTCTGCACCACATTCTGTGCACACAGCCCTTGCAAAAGCAAAAGGAAAAGAAAGGCATTGGTACACTTCTCTCTCTTGTCCATCTGGAGCCATTGCTTTAAATAGGTACTGAGAGTCTTTAGTACTTTCCAGACTAAAAATAGGTAAAAGCCAAGACTAGGGGCTAGAACAGCCTTACAACAACCAGTGGCATTACATAGCACTAAACTGAATGAACAAAGACTTTAAAAAACATCTGTATGTCTCTTGAAGTTTTTTACTAAAAAAGTGCCTGAGACCACGGTTACTTTCTTATGTTAATATATATTTACCAGCTAATTTCCTACATTCAATTTACCTTTTTAGGAGTCTATGTATAAGATTGAAATGTCTTACAGTATCTACAAAATTGCTACAAAACATCATATTATATGGTAAAATCATCTCTCCATTTCAGTTTCTCTTTCTGCCAGTGCTTCATGCTTCTTTACCTCATCTCCAGCAACCCTTTCTGAAGAACTTAATTATTCTGTCCTTCTCTGATGACCACAGCAATCTCCTCTATGGATCACTTCTTCCAATCATGCCTTGTGCAACTTTTAAGGTATTAAATATTAAAGCTAAATAAAAACAAAACAAAAAGGAAACCAACGCTAAAAACACGGCCAGAGACTTCTCTTTACATGGTGCTCTTTCACCACATATGTTCAGTGCCAAGCTGGTCTTAAAATAAACTTCCTTTGATGGTTTATATCCTCCATCCCCTGCCAGATAGCTCCCCTCTTATCAGCCTCTTTAATTCTTCAGCTGAGTTTTTTAGTTATCATATAATATAAGAATCTAATTTAAAAGCAATCAAATTAAAATACAAAATCACTGAGTAAAATGTGTAAGAGCCTATGCTGAGGGTGTGAGAATTTGGAGATTGCCAAAGTGCTAGGAAAACCAGATACACAACCAAGCCTCAGTGATGGGCTTAGTGATATTTTCAAAGTGGTAGTTTCAAAGACCTTCTCAGAGGAGATTTTGTTGCAACACAGAAAGTTCCTGAGCTGCTCAACTGAGAGAAAGCCTGAAAAAAGGCTTTTCTTTTCTGCCAGCACATAGCGGGCAAGAAGGAATTTTGTTTCCAAATGCTTTCATTTCTGTTTTGTCTCACTCTAAGTTTTATCTGTTTTTCAAGCTATGGGATCTAGTTTCTCTTAAAATAAAACCTGGGTTTGTATTTAAAAGCTCTTTTACAGTTTTGAGAACACCCAACTTAAGAAAAAGGTTTACTCAGATCTGCCTCAACATTCTAGCCAGCTTGGAGTCCTATCACACCATCTTAGATTGTGAGGAACGCACCTATTTTCAGTGGAAAGTAATAAGAATCAAGCATTTCTAAATGCCACACTTTGTCAAAATGCCTTGCAACTTGTAAGAGGCTCCTGTGTCCCGCCTTCAAAGAGCTGTGGTGTTTTTGCTTGGGGAAGAGACACTTGCTTCCTCCAGTGAAACAGGACACAGATTCTGTCTCAAAACTTTCAGAATAACCAAGATACAACACTGTACAAAGCACACATCAACCTTTTTGTCTGCATTTACTTGCATGACTCTTACTGATCTTTGCTATCAGATGAGGTTTATATATTGTATTGCAGCGGGGATTCAGAATAAGCAGCATAAGGAAAAGGTCATTGGAGGAATGAAGAGATGGATCAAGTGGCTTATTCAGCCAGTTAAAGACAATGGCTCTGGGTCTTACAATGCCATTTTTGCATAGAAAGTAAAAATGATGACTCCTGATGCCTGATACACTACACAATTCCTCAATTTGTAAACATGGAGTCATTTGTACTGGGCTCATCACCATCATATTTGACTATGAGAGCCTTTTTGTTTTTACTTGGCAGCATCATATCCAGTTCAGAGAATGGCTGGGAGTATTCCATTTGTTAACTGAAAAGCATATGCCTTTTTAATATATCTGCATTAAGGCAGAACATTAATATAAAACTAATTCAGGTTGGAAGGGACATTTGGAACACCCTACCTCTGCTGCAGAAAGCAGGGGTAACTTTTAAGGTTTCTTAAAGATTCATCCAGTTAAGTTTGGGAAACCTCAAAGGATGCATTTCATTTCAATCAGGAGTTCCCTGTTTCAAAGCCAGTCCCCTGCCAGGACTAGTAATTTCTGAGTATTCCTACTCCAAAGACATTCTTGAAGATCAAACAAATGTGAAGCTCCTTCACAGTGCTCTATGACAGCCTCACATGGTACCCTGAAGAAAATGAAATCTGCTCTCCTAAAGACCAATATAATCACCCTGCCTTCCTTTCTTTCCTTATGGGCTTAAATTTTATCATCTCATGGTCACAGCAATGTCAAATTGTAATGTAAAGGCAGGTTGCCAGGTAAACAGTAGCACAGTCACAATATCAGCTTATTTCATTGTTTCAAGGCAATCCTTTATGTTGCAAATATCAAACTCATAAAAAGCATTACTGTGATGTGATGCCAATGAGAGTGACTAGTGTATATCTTCCTGTTACTTGTCAGTCTAGTTTTACCTTGCAAGTTTTGCCCAGCAATGAAATTGTTAACAACACTAAACTGAATATTGCTGCATGATTTAAGCAATAACATGCCATTAAGATGAATGGCAAAAGTTCAGATCTTTGAAGATCTTGCTCCACCTGCCTGTGGACACCTTTGTATTGCTTATCTTTGGCTTGCACTTTCACAACCATCCTCACAGCCATTTGGGAGCCAGCAGGACGTTTGTGAAACATTAAAGCCAGTGGGTAGAGAACAAAGGAGCATCCTCTGTGGGACAGACTTACCTGGTGCTGCCTGTGAGCCAGCCCAAACTGCCCACACAGCATGTGTCCACATGATTTAGTCACTTCTCTTGGGTCATATACTCCCTTGCGCCTCCCTCCATCTCCTCTAGCTTTTCATAATTGCTTTAAAAGCCATTTGTACAGATGGAACAGCAGAAAAACTACACTTAGATACGGCATTATCTCACTTGTGAAAATAAACACATGGGTAGAGGCTTCTGTACGTATGCACATTCAAGTTTAATTTAGTGATTCGTGTTTTCCTACTCCTGCCTTGTTGACATCCATATAGATACTGCCATTAACAATAGTTTGGAAACTAGTGAGCATGAGTTTATGAATAGAATTTCATTGCTGTACTATTTGTCAGTACTTCATTTTACATGCCATCCATAACATCTCCAAACCAGAATCTGGTTGACTGAATACGTTTTGGTGTCAGCTAATATTAACTATTTAATTTTAGAGACATAAACCATGTCTCCACTAAGGTGTGGTCCGAATGAGGAGTTTGAGGAAATCAAGGTCTTGATTTGATCAGGGCAGGGAGTTACAGCCAAAACACTTCTAATCTTTTCTTCAGTTTGCCAAACAAGATGTTGCTGTATTCGTATGCACAACCGGGCAAAAAACGGCCTAGAATTTCAAGTTACTTCCAGTGTATAGACCACATGTAAACCGAAATGCAAACATGATGAAACAGTAAATAAAAGCAGGAGAAATTCCCAATAGCATCCTGAAAAATATTGACAGCTTGGCCTTTCATGCTTCCTCTCAAAGTGGAAGAAAAGCAGTCTGTTAAGAAGTAGCTTAGTAGACTCCCAGCTCCTTTTCTCACTTTTCAGACTGTGGTTGAGATCTTAAAAGTTATTCATGCACCTGACTCTTGTTTGAACTCTTCTGGGGGGTCTGGGCCATGGTTTCTACTGTCAGGGTCATATAGATCTCTTTCGAGTTCCTCTTACTTGGGCTCCCCTTTTCTTTTTTATTGTTTTTCATAATTTAGTATTTGAGTTAATTATTGTTATTTTTATCACAGCAGCATTTGGGTTTGCCAGTGCAGAGCTCTGCTGATTATATGGACACAGGCTCTCCTCCTTCCCTCATCCATCAGTGTGACTGAGTGGTGCTCCTGCAGCCTTGCCAACTCCCATGGTAACCATAGATGGATCGAAAGCCCCAACTTTAAAGAGGTGTCAGCTGTCCCCACAACTCACCTCTGTCAATGCAATAATCGTGATCTGTTTTGCTCCCAGCAGCCCACAAAATGCCTCATCGACATCTTAATCTCTCATCCACTGCACTGCTCACAACTTTCAAATCTATTATTGTAACATGATCCTTTGAGCAATTGCTATTGCTTTTAAAACCAATTTATTCCACACTCAAAGGCCTCTAAACTCCCATAATATTAAGACTGGTGCCTGCACATTAAACTCTCGTTGCTAAAAAAGGTCTTAGAAAACTCCCTGGTTACACGTTCAAGCTGGTTCAAAAACAGTGAAAAGAGAAAAGGAGAGAGGCACATTCAAATTACACTTACTAGTCTATCTTCCCAAATTGAAAAATTACCTCTGTTCTAAGCTACAGACAAGCAGTTCCCCACACACTTGTGCAGTATAATGGCTGTTCAAAAGCTCTTTCTTATCATTACCCAGTGTAAAACGCTGATCTTGCACAGCAGTTCTGAAAACAGAAAGTAGAAGGTTTTAATACTTTTAAAAATACACTTAACACAGTATTGCAGTTGTTGTTGGATGAATTTAAACTATGAGGGAGGTACAATAACTCCATTCCCTGAGCATTTGAATCCCACTTAATAGTTCAAGAGTTCAGAGGAACAAGGGCTTACGCAAAGCCCATCTGTCTGTCAGGCCTTTCCCCAGGTACCCTTGAATCTGGTGGTTAGTTTCAATCATGTTTGACAGAGCAGAAGTGTCTTAAAACCAGTTTTACAGCAATCCATGTGGGAAGGGGAAAGGGGGAAGAGAGGCACCCCAAACCACTGCACTTCCATTTGGCAAGGAAGAGGCAAGCAGAAGCCAGTCATTACCCTGTGGCTTTGATGGGCTCTAGACTTGTCCTTGCACACACAGCCTCTTGCCCACCTATCTGCTAAAAGTGGTAAATGGTAAAAATGGTAAATAAAAAGTGGTAAATATGAGGAAATATTTGAGTTGAGGAGCAGGATAAAGTGAAATTATCACTATAAGGAAAGATGCTAAGGACATAGGATGAAGCAGATGTTTAAGAGAACCAGAGAAAGAATCATTCTGGGGACATGGGAAGAACCTGGGGATATTGTTATGGGGAAGTCTTAAAATTCCAAGAAGACAGGGTCATTTTGGTCAAGACTATAGGAGACAGATATTGCAGCTATGCAGGAAACCAGAGCTCCATATTTATGTCTCTTACAGGTCAGTGTGGAGTGTACTAACACACACGGAGATTACTTAGGACCTCATGAAAAGGATTCAATCACTCACTTGTGGCATTTCACTGTATTGGAAACAGGACTGATTTCAAAGCTAGACCTAAATGTATAACTACACTGATACAGGAGCTTGGCCTTGATACTACTTTTAACCCCCCCAAATGGCCTGAGGTAAAGTTTGCCACCCCATCACACTTCACTGTCCAACTCAAACTGTCCACATGGCCTACCAGCTACTGTGTGACAAGAAGGACTCTTGGTCAGGCCCCCTCAACCATTGTTATGCTCCTAAATGCACGTCCTGGGGTCATGACACTACACAGGCCGGCTGCTCCCTGAGGCAGGGTGATCCAGGAAGCAATGGGAACCCAGAGCTGGCAGGACCCAGCCTCCCCAGACAGGGCCCGTCCACAGCTCTCACATGAGGCGAGCAGGACAAGCCTGGAGACGACATCTGGAACCAGCCAGGAGCCCAGGTCATGAGGCAGTACCATGGAGATGAAACAGGTCTGAGGTCAAGCTGGAAATTCAGTCCAGGTCAGGGTTAAGGCCAGGCCTAATGATGGCCAGAAACAACAACCAGGCTGGACTAAGCCAGGATATCGATCTGCTGGTTGAGGTCTGGATCGATCAGGCCCACAGTGAGAAAAGGTGTAGCCACAGACACGGATAAGAGAGCAGCACACCTCCATTACTGCTCAGCCAGGGCCTGATGGCCCTGGGTTGAGTCGAAATGAGGCTTCTTGGCCCCGTGGGTGAGGGTATGGCTGGAAGCTCCAGCTGAAGCTGATCAAGGCTTATTAGGGCACTCAGGGGCCCAGCATATGCAAACTTGATGAAGATGGGACATGGCTCAAAATGGTGGCACAGGGCATTTGAAGCTATTCAGCAATTACAGATTACCAGTGACAGTACCCCACAAACAACAAATACATACTTTATTCTGGCCCAGAGGCTCGTGTGGCCAGGCTGAAAACGTGCATTGGGGATGGCTTGCTGCAGGGGTGGGAGTTGCATTCTTCTGCTCACGCTGTTGTTGTCTTTGCATGTCTCCTGTGAAAACATGCTGGGAAAATCAGGGCTAGTGTCTTTTGAGCTTTAAGACTTCCTTAGACCTATCTGAGTCTTACTTGAGACAAAACCTAAAAACACAAGAAGCCCACTTCAAAGAGCCAATGTGCTGCAAACACACACATACAGCACACACATGCACCCATGGTTTATTGCACTTGGATCCACAAATGCAGCTCCTACGTGAGGCAAAGCAGACAAGGGTCTCTTCTTGGGACTGCTTTTCTACTGCAGTTCATTTTGATGTCTACTGAAAGCATAAGAATTATATCAGTACTCTGAGAGTGATTATGCCAGCCAGTTGATAATATGAAAGTGACTAAGTTATGGCTTTTGCTTTCCCAGTGTGAGCTCCAGAAATGTGAGAAAATTCAGGCTGAGCTGAATTGCTGATTCTGTTATTAAAAGTGCCATGTCTCCCTGTCAGCCAAACTTGGGGCTCAGCAGAGTGTTCACCATCTGCCCCCTGTGCAATACTCATAAATGTTGCAATCAATATAGAATTTGGGATGTGTGGGCAATACTGGAAGGTAAAAATATCCTTTCTTTGCCAGATATATGTTAATTGGTTGTTTCATTTTGCACATATGGGACAGTAAAATGCATTTGTTTTCTTGCCAATAAAAGAACATTTTCCTAACTCCTTAGTCACAAGGTATCTACAAAAGGAGAAGGCTCTAATGTTTCCTGTTGGGTTTATGGTTTACATTACAATTCATACACAAATGCTTTTTGGCATCTAAATCCTGAGCTAGAAGTATTTTTAAAATTATGTCCTGAAATAGGAACTTCAGAACACTGTGTCGGCATCTGGCAGATATCTCAAGAGTGTCATGAACTATTACTACTTGAGGAACTTGGCAGGCACTCCATGAGCCTTGTGTACCTTACAAGTGTGTAGGAGTCCAGCTTAATCATTGAGCATCTGTATAGCTGGGCTTTGTAATGGGCATATGTCCACCCACCAACCTCAAAAACACATGGTGGTATGTCTGGATTTCATAGGATACATCTAAGCCCCCTGAGCAATGCTCAAACACGAGTGACAGCAGCGCACTGTTTTATAAAAGCAAGCATTTCCTCGGGACAAACCTTGAATCACTAATCAGTCTCACTGCTCAAAGAACTTGGCACGTGTGTTTCCATCCCCATGTGTTTTACAAAGTGCTGATACACATGCTAAGGCTGAAAGCTCTTTATAAAGTGTTTGGGATGTCACGTACAATAGCGTTTCCTGGTAGGAGAGCACAGGAAGCATTTCTGGGGCCCTTGGTGAGGCACCAGGGAAGGCAGTGGGCCCCTGGTGCTGACCACCATTCTTGCTCCAGGATGGAAGAGGCACTCACTCCTGGTAAAAAGTGGCGCCGTGGTGGGACTTTGCCCCAGTGTAGTTGACTTTGTAGCCATGACTGCTCAAGAGCAGTAGCAGTTGTGTTTGTAGAACAAAATTTGCCTGTAAAGCAGGTTTATACATGTCTGCTTAGTGAGACCTTCACAGAGGTCTTTTGGTGGGAGTTTTGTAAGTGATGTCCTTCAGAACACCTCTGGTCTGCAAACATGCTCTTTCTGGACAAACATTTGCTGCTTTAAGAAGACACATGTACCATACACTTCCCTATGGTTAATGACAAGACAAGACTTTTGCCATTTCTGAGGGTCTTCATGGAAAAAGTTGCATAAGTCTACACAAAAATGTTAATATTTTTTCATGGTTTACTCATAATTCCGGCACAGAAACCACATAGCTCCAGCACAGAAAACAATGGCTTTGGCACTGCCTGAGCCAAGGAACTAAGGGCTGCAAACCCAGGAGCCCCACTGGGGCGAGCAGCAGCACCAGAGAGCCAGGAAGGGGAGTCGAGGCAGATCACCAGTTCCAGCCTGGGCGTGCATGCCATGGCAAAGCATAAGACAGCTTTCCCCAAATGCCTCAGTGACATTTGATTCGTGTGCCTTCTGCTTTTTAAGAGAGCATGGAAATCCCCCAAACTGGGAAGGCTCTGAAGTGCAAAAGGACAAAGTGTAGACTGTCAGTCCCAGAGCCCACCTCCTGCAGAGAGCAGGAGAGCAGTACAAAACCAAAGTGTCAGAAAGGTAGGGCCCACGGTGAGAGGTGAGGGCTCCTCTCAGTCCTTATTTAAGACACCAGCTTTGCTGAAGCTGAGTGCCTTATCTGACCCATCCTCTCCAACAGGCGCCAGTCTCTGTCCTGGGGCTGTCCAGCCTTTCCAGTAGTTGAAATGAACCAGAATAGTCCTGTTGTCTGTCCCCTGAGCTTCCAGGACCAGGCAGGAGGACTCGTCCCCTGCAAGCCCTTGGCTCTGGCATTTATTGTTTCTTGACACAGAGTTTGAACAGTTGTAGAATGTGTCGCAAGACAAAACTTTAACTCTGGCCTTTATTTAATTTGACACTGGGTGAGGCCTTCATTCTACATGTTTCTTTAGGAGATAGAAATGAATTTGGTCTATATTATTTTTTTTGTTCTGTACCAATGGTTGGCATTGATTAGTTTCATTTTATTCACTATAAATGTTAAAATAAACAAACCAAGGTCCCAAGTGGTGGTCAGGGATTTTGCCAGACCATGGGAAGTAGTGGGCCCCGAGAGGCTCTGAAAACCACCCAGAGAAAGATCTGAACCAAGCAGGGATAATAATCTGTTCCAGAAAGTAGAAAATATTTTCCAGGAGACTTGGCAATTGTGGCTTAAGATGGAGAAATAGAGAAAGAGAACGATGGATAGAGAGAAATTGCTGTTTTTCCAGGAAAAATGGAGAAGTCTGAGAAAAGAGAAGCTCTGTCTGTTGCAGCATACTCAGCCAGAAAGAGGGATTGCCTTTGCATCTCCAGAGATGCAGAGACAGTTCTTTGCCCACCTGTGGAGTCCAGACAGGCAAAAGCTGGAAGAAGTCTTTGTTTACAAGAGAGGTGACAAATAAGGCTGGCAGATAAGAATTAAAAAACTTAAACTAACCTGTACCAGTCTCTTAGACACACAAAATGATGGCTAGAGAAGTTGGTAAATCATCTGGTCTGAATTTCCTGAAGCCAGCTAACTCCTTGGGATGGGCCATTAGGTTTTGGACAGTCTCCCTAAGGAGCCAAATTACTTGTCTAACAGAAACTCATCATTTAGAAATGCCTGGAGGTTTGATGTGATGATAGTTTGATATAAAGAACCGACCACTTTCTTTGGCAATTTGTTTTAATGCTTACTCTCATTGTTAAACATTTCTGATTGTTTTCTCATTTGAAGGTGCCAGGCTTCCATTTCCAGCTATTGGCATTTGTTGCACATTTTTCTGCTAGATTAAGAGCTCCTTCATCCATGACATTTCCATGAAACATCCATGTTTCCTGCCAGGAAACATCCTCTGTAATCAAATAATTTCTCATTTTTTATAAGTCTTGATTAACTCAACAGAGTGTCTTCTCCAAGTCTTTGCTATGGCCTTTTTCTCTAGGCCCTGTTTTCAACACCCATGCCAACATTTCAACAGCCTCCTAAAATTGTGGCATTGAAACAGTATCCCTAATACTGTACACAGAAATAAAAGCACATCCCTGTTCAAACTGGATTAGGGTAATAAACTCTTCTATTTCTGTGATTTTTTCAGTTGCTGTCAGAAGCTGGCCTGGATTCCATTTACTAATGAGGTCCCACTCCCTTCGGTGCTTTGATGGTGTCTCTGGCTCACATGCTTCAAGTCATACTGATCACCTGACTTGGTTTCAAAGGTCAAATTATCAAGGACATTTGTGAAGCTTTTATCTCTTTTTACAGCAGAGATCAGTCGTGTGCCTCTCACCTGAAGAGTTTCTTGCCAATGCAGTGAGATCGATTCTGCCTCGGTCTTTCCTGTGACCTACAGCTGATGATTGAGATGCTGTAGTCAAAAAACAATTTAACTTCTTGTTGGTTCAGTCTGTTTTACCTCAGCAGCACTGAACAATCTGCTGCATATAGATGCTGCCTGAAGGGAACCAGCATGCGAGCTCTCTGGAGGGGCTTCAAGCCCTGTGTTAATCCCTTTGGAACAAACCACACAGACATTGTGTATCATTAGTTTCTTGCAAGAATGATATCTTGTAAACCAGTGTAGACTTCTAGTGACTGTGTTCCCATCTAATTTCATTAACAACTCATTTTTCTGCTGCCTAGGATCCCTTGTCAGGCAGACCAAGTTTCAGTGCTGTCAAGTATGCTGCTGACCTACTGTGATGTTGGCTGAACATTCTACATTGTTCTAGTGTCTTTCTGGTGTTTCAGGATTCACTGAAAATGCATATTTCTAGGCCAGGATCTGCTCTGTCATCTCTGTAAGTCTCTTGACTGCAAGTTTTCTAGATCTGCTGACTTTAAAAAAAATTAATTTTGAGTCAGTGTGTTTTAATATAGTCCTGCTTTATGAGTGGAAAGAAGGCATTCATGTTCATTAGCTTTCTGGCTTCCAAATACAGATAAGAATGGAAAAACTCTATCTTTTCTACATGACAATTAATCATTTTATAATTTTTATCTATCAAAGGGCCACTTACATCTTTTAGAATGCCTTGCATCCTCACAAAGTAGTCACATTGTTGCTCATGACAAAAATATGGCTGCCCCACTCTTGTGTCTTCAGCTGCTTTTTGCATCTTCCATGTTACCTAACCTCCAAACCTTTCTCTTATTAATGCATAGTTAATTTCACTTGAATATTTCTCCTGATGACTGGAGAAAATTTTCAGAGAGACACTAAAATATTCATACAGTCTGAAGTTCTGGCATCTGGGTCATGCTCAAAAAAATCTGTGTTTTTCAGTAAAGAATTCAGGCTCTTTTGTGATGTGCTCTGCTTTTCACTAAATTTTGAAAACCTAAATGAGAGCGAGTGTTGAAACTGTGTGGGTCACTGTAGATCAGCTTTTGGTCCTAGTTTATTTTCTTTTAATTCAAGATTTCTTACTCTCTTCAGTTTTCTATGAACATGTATACATTTGTCTTTAAGTTAATAATAATTAGTCTTCTATTTTTTTCTTCCCAATTCCTCTCATTCCAGGAAATGTTTTTTATGAAAATATGCCTACGACTCATCAGCAGTGTCTTCCATTTGCCCCTACTGGGTATCATGCTGCTACAGGCAGGCTACTATCAAGTTTCATCCAGTGACTAATTATCTTTCTCTAGCATAAAGAAACTGAAAGATTTACCTCTTTGGGCACAATACCCTTTTGTTAGAAATTCTTTTCAGACAAAGATTATCTTGTAAGGAAATCTTACCTCTTAAGAACTTTTTTTTAAATAAAGTAGTTAATCATACCTGCTCCTCCTCAGCTCTTCAAAAGTCTCCATCTGTGGCCTTCTGCTGGAAAAAAGAGCAAAATGGGAGGAGGATGGGTAGAGGCAGACAGATGGAGTAAGACTGACTGAGAGACAGACAGGGAACTTACCTTATGGACACTCTTCTCAGCCCTAATCTATTACCTGTATTTACCCCAAGCCCTGTTTACTTGACACTCTACGTTATTAAAAACCCAAAGCAGTATTGCTTAGACTATTTTCAGTGTTGAAAGCATCTTATTCAGTGTACAAATCTCTGATACTGTTGCAATTAAACACTATGAGGGATATAGTATTCTGATTATAATTCCCCTGATAGCCCTATGCAATGTAGGGTTTTTGGTTTTGTGTTTCCTGTAACAAAGTATTATCAGAATGGGGAGTACTTAAAAAAAAACCCAGTTGTTGTTTACTTCTGTCTGAGTTTTAAGCCCCATACTGGAAAGCAGAAAAAATAGAAAATGTAATGTAGCTCATCCAAATTTTTTGTGTAAATACACAGAGCTGTTCTGTGATGCCTCTGGCTAAATAGTTTCCTCAGTTGCTGTTGAAATTGAACATAAAATTGTCTCCTGTAGCCTGCATATCAATATTTTTTCTACCATGGTGATGATAGTTAGGGAGTTGCTAAATTCAAAAACAGGAACGTAACTGGATAAATAAACCTAGGGATCCCAACCCATTGAGAATTCGTATCCAGGTATTCAGCCAACTCAAACTGCAAATGTTTGTACAAGAAAAGGACTTGTATTTCTTGTTGTGTGCCAGGCCTCTCAGTAATTATGTTCCAATACAAAACTCTTCATTCACCAATGCCATGTACATGTCAGTGGAGCTCTTGCAAAACCCTTGAGCACTCCTGAGCTCAGTAACAAGCATAAGCTTGAGTCGTCCAATGCAGGTTTAACTGCAGCCAGAAGAAGCAGAAGTGGGTAGGTGATAGGAAAGAGGAGGGAGACAGGATAAAAGGTACAATTCAGGTACGAGGCAGCTGAAAATAAAGAACTTGTGGAAAAAACAAAGGAACAAATAACCTTAAACCCCAGCACAAGGTCATCTCCAGAGGAGGGGACTGCGTCCCTCACAACTGCTGACTAACTGACATGGGCAGAGAACACTCAAACACTCACATCTGGACAACTGTCTGGTTGACAGGACTCCACAGAGGAGGAATCAATGCCAGGAAATCACTCCCGATTGCAGATGTACAATTGCATTCTTCTCCCTGCCTCCTTCCTAAATCCTGAAGGCAGCAGGATGGGCAGGTGACAGCAGGGAGTGCCATCCGAGATGGTTATTTTATTGCTGAAAAACTGAGCGGTATTTTGAAGCAGAGATTTGGGTGGCCGAAATTAAAGGAACTGAGGAGACTTGTGAGAGCCAATGAAACCCTGTCACAATCCCTTACGCCAAGAATTCTGCACTTCCAAAGTAATCACAGAGCTGTATCCGTGAACACACATGGAGTGCCTGCAGGGCCTTGCCGCAGGAATAAGGAAGGAAGGGAAAGTCACTTACTGTGGACCAACAGTGTTTGCTGTCTGGCAGATATGGTCTGAAACAAGCCTGGAATTGAGAAATTTATCTATTGTGTCGTTTTTGTTTGTTTTAAGAAGCATTTGCCAAAGAAGATGCCACGTTACCAGGAAATGGCTGCTTGACACGATACCGTATTTTCTTCTGAGTTGTTCTGGACAAGTAACTGGACTGAATGCCTAGCTCCATGAAAACAATCGAGATCAGGCCTCCTGATACAAGGGAACCATTTTCCATAAACACAGGCTGCTTTTGAAAAATATTTAGGAAGGTACAGTAAGCATAAGTGACGCTAGAAAGACGGGTGCCAGGAACGTTTCTAACCTGTGTTGTTAAGCTTTTCTCAATATAAACTTCTTCATTGCATCCCAATGCAACACAAATGTGGGAACAGCCACTTTCTCCCCTTGTTTCACATGAAGCTGCTCTCTGAGCTAGATCCCAGGCACAGGGTGGTCCTTAGAAGATCCCAGTAAGAAGATCTCTCCATGCTGCATTGGGGGCAGAATTTGGCCCATTCAATAGTGGGGTAGAAAGATGGGCAAGCACACGGGCACACCTTTGCTTGGTGTTTTTATTTGGCTGGTCCCTCGGAAGAATGTAAACAATCCCTAAAATCCTCTTTTCAAGATTAGTACACTCATGATGTCCAAGGAGAGAAAAGATTTAACTGGCATATAGGAACAGTAAGAATGAATATGGTTGTGTATTTTGTGTGTCTTTCACATCTTGTTTGCAGTGAAAGAAGAGCTATTTGAGTGCTTTCCTGTGTTTCACAATAACTTCAAGTAGAGTGAGATAGTTAGATTTGACCTGCTTCATCAGGAGTCAGCTATTTCTGAAAATGGTGTTTGGCTAGTTTGCTCCAGTGGCTTATTTGGCTCGCTATAAAAAACGATCATTTACAGATAAACTTGGCAAATGTCAATTGCTTCCATTCTTGTCTGGGAGGTTTTATTGCACTCTTGAGAAGAGTGGCAGTTGGGTGAATAAGGCCTTTTAAGTCCCACTGGCAGCACAGAAGGCACTAAATTTGCCCTGTAACAAAGAGCAGCAATTTTCATGATTCTTAGAAGCCGAGCTGTCACTCGGTCTTGCGGGAATGTCCAAGAAGCTCTGCTGGATTGTTATTACCAGATTCTGAGATAACAGCTTTGAGGTGACAGCAAGTGCCTGCTGGTGTGGAGCATCCAGCAGGAACGTGTGGTGGGAGCAGTGTAGGTTGGGCAGGTAGAGCAGGCCACAAGAGCTGCAGATTCCAGAGGAGTGGAGGTGCAGGCACTGGAACGTGAGTGACAAAAGGCTACGCCACCCATGGTGAGAGGGACAGACACCTCCATCTGCTCAGCAGGGAGACCAGCTGCATAAGACCACGGCCTGGTGTCAGTCTGTCTCCTCTGCTAATTGGGTCTTTCTGAGCTAAACATGGCGCTGGCAGGCAAATGGAGTCCCTGGGAAAAATAGAGGGAAAAGCTTCACTGGGCTTTAGAAATTGGCTTTCAACCTTTGTGCACAGTAAGATTTCTTCCTGATACTACTTTAACAACTCAGCAAACATAAAGCAAATGAGCAGATGAAATATGGAGAATTTCTGAGATTAGCTAGAAATGAAATGGGAGCTGTGGTGTCTGTGGGGGAGGAAGCAGCCCTCTGTTGTAGCAGCTCCTGCAATTTGGTTAGCGTTTGGAGGGCTCCAGTCCAATCCCTGCTCTGTCACACCAGGGTTTACTGGTATGTTTGAGGTGTCAGTGAAGAGCTCATACCCCAGATCCCAGCCCTAGGACTGCTTCTGACTCCCAGCAGTTTCTTGTTATCGATGGAAGTAAAGGGAATAGGAGCCAGAGCAGCAATGCGAGCCATTGTGACTCTGAGAACGAGGAAACTGATCCCACAACAATGGTAGAAAAATATTTTTGATGCCAGCATCAGTTATAAAAATAAAAGTTTTGTTGGGGCACAAATTTGTTGGTCCTCTAGGATGAGTATGCTACAATAAAATACAGCAGTAAGAAATTACTGACTGCATTGCTTGAGATGGCACATGGAGAAGGGGGAAGGCAAGAGAGGTAATGTTAATAAATCATTGTCCTGTCCAGCGGGCTTCCATTATTCATAGAGAAGGGCAATTACGAAGGCATACCACTGTCCCGCTTCCAAAGTTTAACATTCCTGTTTGATATCTGATCTAGCAAACAGTGTTAGGAGGTATCCAAGCAGCATGCACAGCACTTTAAATGATTAAGGGAGCAAAGTGCTTGGGCACGTTGGCATTCTAGGCCATAGCTCTCTGGCAATTAAAGACATACATACATACATACGTGTCTCCTTAGGTATTTATTGATACAACCCAAACTTGTTTTCACTGAGAAGGGAAAACCACATTCCAGGCTCAGTGATATCAATGTGAAGTCTGAGGCTGATGCATCTCTGAAACAGGTAGGCTTATGCTGCTGAAATCAGAAGCTGCCTCCACTTCTTTCATTTCTAAAGCGATGATGGTGCTCCCACTGGACTTCAGCTCTCCACATCTAGGGAAAGGTCACTGAAGTACTGGCAAGATCGAGTGGGCAGTTCAGACACAGTCACCTCCTCACCCTCCACAAATAACAGGCTGGTTGGCTCCAAATCCAGGACTCTAATCCTACGGGACAGATTCCAACTTAGAGATACTTTGTGCCCAACTCAATGAGTGTAATGCCTATCCCTGAAAATAAACCACAAAGCTACAAGCTTACTTCAGCACAAAATTTCAAGTAGTTCAATTTCTGCATTAGCATGTGTCCCCTCCTGTTTCTCATGATCATTAGAGGGCTGACCATGAATTAAGAAACAAAAATATTTTATGTGATTGCATTTTATAACCTTGTTGTTGCTTTCTGCAATGGTTCCAGTAACCTCTGATAAATTGGAGAATGCTGTGCCATGAGTCAGAGCATTAACACTTACCTGGGATGCTTCTCATGGGTCTTGGGTATGAGCTTGGCATCCTACCTCGACTCTGAAGCCCAGCTACAAAATAGGGATACAAAGACTGATCTGATTCCCTCAAGTGTGCATTCCTCTGTGCATGCATGATGCAAAACACAGTACCAACACTGGAGTTAACATCTTCTAGTGTTGTACACTGGCAGGTGAGAAAGGAGTTAGATGGACTTACTGAGATAGATTTTTATAGATATGTACTGGACACAGAGTCCAGTATGACTGTATGAACCGAGTATGAACTGGGAGCTGAAACATCACGTCGGCTTCCCTGACCTTTAGACTTACATTTTTATTTATGGTTTGAATCACCTTCTTCTCCCCCGAGCATGGTCAGGGTTTAATCACTTGAAAGAAGAGGACACTCAGAGCAGCTCTAGCAGTGACTGGGTAAGGATAAAAGCCAGGCAAGATTTGCAGGGAGAGGTACTTACTGTAATTTCCTTCTGCTTTTGAATGTTTCAACTTGCCACTTCTGGGTCGCTTACCAAACTTCTTGTAGGTTCAAAACTAATTTACAGAGCAGAGAGAGAGAGTTTCCAGGAGCCAGCATCTCTGTATTGCAGGTCAAATGCTCTGTTGTTCATTTGATCAGTAGCATGGCCCTTCCCTTGCTGCTGTGCTCTGCAAGGGAAGCTGGAGTGGGAATACACAGATGGACATACAGGGTTTCAGCCTGCTAACTCTGAGCACTGAATAGTGCCTATCATAGTACCTCACATCAGCTTGGGTTGTCAAACTCACAGGCTAAAGGTTGTCATTGATTCTCTGAGCAAGACATCCATTGCATCCACCTGCTACATCTTGCCTGTGGTTTTTGAGGAGGACCCACAGAAAAGCCTCCTTCCTGGGGAGACCCACTGACCTACCTGGCCTGTGTTGATTCCCCTTAGTCTGTCTGTTGCGGATATCTTCTTTCTCACTATTTTAGCACAACAAAGCACAGGGCTGACTCTACTCTGAGGGACAAGGTCTGGTCCATATCAGCAAAAACCAAGGGTGGAGATCAGTGGAAGTGGATGCCAACAGAGCCTTCATCTCCTTGGCATTCACAGCCTCTGATGACTTGTCAGGGTGAGCTGGAACTTTTGGCTGAGCTACCACGGAGAAGTACTGACATGCAGCACCTGAATGGAAAGCTTTCATGATTGCAGAGACAAAGCTGTGGGTGCACCACCTCATATCCGAAAAGGATATGCAGTCTAACCCAAAGCAACCTCAAACTATGGACTGTCCAGGTTTATCTTCACTAGACACTTTAATACATGCAGATGCATGCATCCATCCACACACTGCTAATAAAACAGAATTAGTTTTCATACAAAACACTAAATTGAAGAAGAACCCTTTTGATATTCTTAGGCTCAGAAAAAAACTCCCTGAAAGTCTTAATTGTGGCTAACCTACTGTTCAAGATCAGTTACTCTGTCATTGGCTATTTATTTCTCTGTTGTATAGTGCTGCCACTGCTTCCACTGTGAAGTGCACAGTGCAATCAGTAGATGAAGATCTCGTCTGTGCTGCTGTAAATTGTAGATGTTCTGTGCTTGGGAGCTCAGGGCACACTGCTGAGCCTTTTCGACTGAACCCTCTAACAGACCTACCTGTATTTTAACAGAAGGCAAACCATTTTGAGTTATTCTCGCTCTTCCATACCCCAGGAAATGGTGCTGGTTTATACCTCATTTTCTCCTGTCAAACAGCTGGTTCTGCAAATTAGCCACTGAGCACTTCTGTTTTAACCACTGCTGACCTCCGAACCCCACAGTATTCACTCAATGGATATTTGGAATGCCTAAGTGAAATGTACCTAGGAGGAATGCAGGTATGAGAACTTTATTCCAGGCTGCAGATTATTAAATGGTTTTACCCAGCCAACAGTGGCAATTTGGTTTTCATCACTCAACATCTTTGCCTCAGAAGAACAAATGCACAAATTGAATTTTGGCAATGTGCACCAGAGCCCCATTCCAGAACATGTTTATTAGCCGTCTTATCAGCCAAAGAGCAGAAAGAGGCTTTCCAGAGAGGTTGCATCCTGTCCTCTTGAGCAATCCTTGAGTCATTATCTGAAGATCTCACATTTAAAATACTGTAATAAATGAAATTATTCATCATGAAATGGGCAGTCAGGCCATGGTCACCTTCTAATATCTCCGACAGTGTTCTCAGCGGGGGCAGTCTCAGTGAGCCTCCAATTTGAATATGGAAACCTTTTCCTTTTTTTACAGCTGTAATAGATCCATTGTGGCAGTGAAGATCTGTCTGGACTGGCTGTACTTTCTTGGAGGTATAGGCTCAATATTTTCCTCCAAGCTGTGAAGACTATTTGGAAAGTCTTCTCTCTCCACCATCCTGGGGACTGGACTCCCTTAATCCACCTTTACCTTGGATGGGCTTTCCACAGTCTGGTGAAGTGCCACCATCTGACCAGAGCTTCCCAGGCATAGACGAAAGCTCCATTACCAGGCACCAATACCTCAGCTGGGCACACATCAAATTGTTTTTGATGTCTTTTGGAAGAAAACACAGCAAGATAAGAAAGATCAGCAGGAGCTGATATTTTGGCTCCTGCATTACCTGGAGTGCATAGCTTGGTGCAAGGAAGGACTTTGTGTCTTCTAAGAAGGCAGGAGACAGCCTTTTCTGAAGGGAGGGTTATGGGATCGCTTCAATGAGGTCAGAATTTTACCCTTCTGCTTCTGGAAGCACCCTGTGGAAGGAGCTGCAACTGGAGATGTGCTCAGGTGAGAGACAAGGCTGCTCCCCTACTGCTCCTACACCAGGGATAGCAGTGGGCTGAAGGCACGATGGGAGCTGCCAGCCTCCTGCATCGTTTTCAGCTGAGGACATCTCTTCCTCAGGCCCTGCTCAGTGAGCTCCATGTTTCCAGACTGGCTGCAGAGTCATCGTATTTTCCTAGAAGTAATGTTCATAAGGAAAGGACTTCATGGAAAAACCACATGCAAATGACTTAGAGACTGATGCTACCAACACCTGTCATTCCTATGTATGTCTCTTTTTAATATCTCTTTACACAATGCTTATACAGCACAACTTCTATTCTACAATCTCCTTCCTAAAAGCTAGACTTTGCCAAGAAATGTCACACAACCACATGTAGAAATAGCCAGATAAATCTCCAGCAGAAAGAGATGAATTTTCTTTGCAATATTTGGTGGCTTGAAAGGTTCTCTCTGACCTTAACATCCAGGGGGATGCGAGCATCTTGTGAAGAGAGAAGGAAGTTCTCAACATGCTTGCTGCCCTTGGGCACTCTCCGATGCATGAGGCACAGCCAAGCCTCTGACCACTGCAGCTCCTCACAGTGAATGACAGCTCTACCTGCTTGGGAATGTGCTGAATTTCTCTGTCCTGATCAATTACATCCCACCTGCAGTGAATGACTGACACCCTGAGCCATTAGGTGCAGGACAGCGCTGTTTTCCTGCAAGGGTCAACACTACTTCTTTTTCCCAAACCAAATTCCAAATCTTGACTCCTAGCTTACACTAATTTGTAGTAACCTAAACAGCAGGACTCACAAAAGAATTACTTTTAAATTAAGTGTAAGTGAAACAACCTGTACTTGAGCTACAGTGATGTTAGCAACTTATTAATGCTACATGAATGAGATCCATGCAATGCAAGCAAGTACTTTGCCTCCTTCTTCCTGATAAAGCAGCTTTAACATGTTCTTCTGTTAGGTATTTGTTGAAGATGAGACTTAAAAAAACCTCCATAGCTATTCAGATCATCTGCCTCAGAACAACTGAGCTATGTGACTCCCCTTTCCTGGTCCTGACAACAGAATCTCTTTTACTTGTTACCCTCACTTTGTAGCTGGTGGATATCAACTACAGAAAATACGCCAGCTTCTCCAAAGTAGGTTTTGTTGGTAGCTTGTCACATTTCAGTGGTGACATGAAACTCAGTTTCATTCCTGCATTTTGGAGCAAGTTAAAATGCTATGTGATATTTAGGGAGCCTTTGTCCTTTAACTCATATGTGTTTGCCACGGTACTTAGGCAGCTTCTTTGGACACTGGCACAAAAGGGTTGTTTCTGTGGGAGGCCTGAAGTCCCGAATTCCTGCTCCTTGTTTCTGCTGTGCCATGGTGGAAGACACTGTTGGGCCTTGCCCTGCCCAGGTGAACCCAACACTTGCTGGTACCTCTGGCTTTCTAGCTGCTGCATGCAACTGTGCACTTCTTTCCATATTTCTTTCCATTCCCTTTCCCCCTGTGCTTCCAGCCCAGTCTTATATTGCCCATGTCCAAGATCACTTTTTAAGCAGCATCCAGGTGACCCAGGTCCTCAGCTCCCTCTAAGGTGTGTAGAGAGGCTGTTGTGACAGCCCTATACCTCTTGTGACAGTTGTTTCTCTGTTCCACCTTCAAAATCCAAACAATCCTGCTTGCCTCTCTCTGTCCTGTGGTCCCCTGTCTCCACCTCAGGAATACAGTGATACTTCCACCTGCTCCCTAGCTCATGGCCTCCAAAGGACTGGCAGAAGGCAGCAGTAGAAGGGCAATGAAAGGTGTGCTCCCCAGCAAGCAGGAGAGCTGATCCCATGGGGCACCCTTGCACCAAATGGATTAGATGACAAGAAAGGAAAAAAAAATCCCTTTAAGACCTGCAGCCTGCAGAGACAGAACAACAAACTGCCCAGGTCCTCCCTTCTGTCATCCCTGCAGGCCTGGAGACTGGCTCCAGCACAGAGAAGCTGGAGATAGAGGCTAATGGAAAAGGAGAGCCAAAGGCCTCCTCCTCTGTTCTGTTTATCCCAGAGGCCATGAAAAATGTTCCTTTCAAAGACAGACATTGCTGACACATTCCTCCACTAATACAAATTAGCGTAGGCCCCACACCAGATCCTTCTGGTAAAATCAGTGTATTGTCTCAGCTTCTGCTTCAATAGGACTCTCCCAGGTCTTGGATGCTGGTGAGCTGCTTTTAGCACTCAGTGCCATTGCTGTATGGTGAGTGAGATCTACCCAGGTCCCACCTCACTACAGCATTTCCATTGTCATGTCAGGAAAACTACAAGCAAAACAAAACATCTTTCAGCACGAATTGTTTTTGTTATCAGGCAACTGTATTTGCCAAAATGTCAGAGCAAGAGACAACCACTGCCACAGCTTGGGTGTTGCCTCTGGAATTTGGAAGGATGAAATCACCACACATCCCACCACCGCAGTGACCACCCTACTCTCTTTGAGACATTTCTGACTAGGCTCATATGACGTGGTTGCCTCCAATTAGAAGGGACTGGGATCAGTGAATCAGGAGGTCACTTCCAGTCCTGCAGCCCTTAAATAGCATGGAAAGAGTTAGTCTGAGCTTGCCAGTAGAAAGCAATGGTAACTGTTAAAAATGGCTCAGGGCCTGGAAGTGTGTGACTAGGGCAGGAGAGGGGAGAGTCTGGTCCCAGCTGCTGTTTAACTCAAATCATTAGCTTTGGTGGATCTTTATGATCCTTTATGATCATAAATCATAAGATTATGATACTGTCCTTTATGATCTGAGTAAGTTTGCCCCCTGGGAGCGATGGCTCTTCCCAGCCCCTGCAAAGCCCCGTGATCTCTGTGTCTATTTACTCATGCTGGCTACTGGCAGTCAGTCCGGGCCAGCAGCAGCACACAGACTGACAGACTGACAGAGTGACAGACTGACAGACTGACAGAGTGACTCGCTGCCATTAGAAGTGTCCAGTATCCAGAGCTGTATCAGTTGCTCTCCTAGGTCAAGATGGATGTACTCGTGACGTGTGTAATTTTTCTCTTTCCTGCACTCTGATTCTGTCCTGGGAACATCTCCTTGTAGGACGCAATAGGCACCATTGCATCCTCTGTGCAACCCTCTGCAGGGCAGTTAGAGGCTCAGGAGTATGTTTGTATATTGCAATTAAATGGGAAGGCTGCTTTAGGAGCCTTTGCTTTTTCAAAACAAACACAAAAGCCAAGCAGTCTAATAGTCTACCACAGAATGAAGCCCTTCCCTTCTTTCCCACAGGCATAGCCAATATTAAATAACATCCTCTTGTCCAAACTGGGACAGATCCCTCTTCACCTTGGGCACATGGAGCCTTGAAGGAACTTTGTTACACAGGATATTAGACCAAAAGTACTTATGCAGAAACATGTTTATATGGATGTGTTTATATTCACACGTAACTATGCAGCAGTGAGGCATTTTATGGTCTTGTCCTCTCTCTGTCTCCAAAAAAGACTGCTTTTAATGTCTCAGTGATGTACCAATTCAATGTTTACATCCCCCTCTATTGTGAAAGCAACTGTGTGATGTCTGACAGCAGTATTTCCTGTCTGTTATAAGCAGCACCAACAACTGATTTTCATTTCCTTAAGAAGAAACCCACATTTGTGGTCCCCAAAGGCAAAAAAAATGGTATAAAATGTGTTTCTCGAGGAGTAATTTCTGGGCATGATATGATGCCAGCCTGGAGCCCTGATGCTGAAAATTGTTCTGTAAGTTATTACCACAAGTTCCTCCTTTAGCCTGCAGCTGAGAGTGCACGTACTAATAACTCAGCAGAATAATACATGTGGTAAGATATTCAGTAATATTCAGCTTTACCCATGCATTCCTTCTCCTCTGTTTTTGTACAGAGTTACCCTTCTTCTTACAGTTAAGCCTGGACATATTTTTCTATTTTAAATTTTCCAATGATTTGTACAAGAGAGTATTAAATTGCTAAAGGGCATATTAAGTATTACTGCTCTGTTAAACTTGAATGAAGCAATGCAAGTCTGGAACGCATTTAATAAATCTGCAGCCCGATAAGGAAACTTTCTTCGCCGAATCTGACATTCCTTTGCACTAATCACCTACGTGAAAGAACTGCCTCTAATTCTTTTATTCTTTCAACTTTCTCACCCCAGAACTAAAACCAGCTGCAGGCTTCCCCTTTTCTTGGCACTACATAATTTAAAACCCTTTTCACAGGCTTCAGAGGAAGGTGTGCAGGACCTGGGTGCTGTAGAGGCTGCAGATCTGTCCACATGGCCTTGCTGGAGCACCCCTTGCTTACATTTTTCCAGATTTTTTTTTTTAGTTGGAAAATGAGCACATAGCACAGTCAGCTCTGAGGAGGGCTCGTGGTGAGTATGTGGAAGCTGTACCAAGAAAAGACCTACAGTAGTGAATGCAGGGGGAGGAGACCAAACCAAGCCATCCAAAATTGCCTGGGAAAGCTTGGAGACTTAATACTGAATATTTTTTTTTAAACTGATTTTTTAAAAATTGCTCTTTCACTTGAAAAGCCCACAGGTCATCTCGAGGGTGATTGACCTCCTTAATTTGATCCACAGAGGGAGTGGCCATTGGATTAGACTCCATGAGAAAAGAGTTTGTGAAATGTGAAACCATTACAGTGGCAATGTAAGGTGACAAATCAGTTTTAATGGATGACAACTCTTCTAGATGGCTTTGCTTTGCATTTCAGTTTCTTCTGGTAGAGTATCCCTTCACTGCATCTGTCCTTCCCACTTGCTGCACCTTCTTGCCTCACAGAGCTGTTCTGGCCTGTCTGCTGCATGCTACATTTATGTTTAGCATATTAAATGAACTAAGTCAGGAAGATTATGAAACTCATTTCAACAGAGATTTCAGCCCTTGTGAGAAGCCTGGATAAATTCTCAGGCCTGCTGATAAAACAGCAAAGAGAAAACCTGCAGGTCTCTATGATGAAAGCTTCAGCTTTCTCATATCTTATGGTAAATAGCCTTATTATAGTCAGCACTTCTGGCCCGTGACAGCCTCTTGCACAGCCCTAGACTCACTCCTGATCCTCGCTTGGAGGGAAAGGGTGACAATGGCAGAGCATGTACACAGCTACACTGGTACTTGCTGCCGTGCTCCTGGAACTGCTCCTAAAAACTGCTCGTCCACTTGACAGCCTGCCCAGCCGTGTGCCACCGCACCCAGGTACCACCTGGGCACTCAGCCTCATGCCCAGGAGGAGCTGGGGAACGAGAGATGAGGGTTAACAGGCAGAGAGATGGGGGGGTGTCTGCCAGGCAGCAGGAAGATATGACACCACCTTTTATTCAGGAGAAGAGAAGGACAAATGGTGAAGGCAAAATAGAAGCTAGAGGATTGATGGTTGAGTCCTGGAGCCTAGTGAGAGTAAATTGTGTGTCCTTCTCCTTTAAAGTGAATGTACAGTAAAGGGTACCCATGCTGGGTGCCAGACTGGCAGGACAGAAAAGGAAAGCCGGTCTGTGTGAAGAGGGCAAGTACTGTATTGACAGCGGGAGCACAAGGCTCCTCATACTTTTCTGATGACACGTTTCAACCCAGATCAAGCTCTTTAGGAGTGAGCTGCCTCATGTGTCACAACCCTCAAATCCTTGGCCTCTGCACTGAGACTACCAACGAGAATGCCAGCTATGATGCTGGGTTTATTTTCACTGGACTGAATGGACTTCCCTCTCATTCCACAGAGAGCACGAGACAGCTGTAAGTTAGCAACAGCTTTTCCTTGGAGAGGGGCCCGAGGCATAAGATTTAAACCACCTAATCTCTCTCTGTGCCCATGTCCCAGAATCTATGTTCTGTCCGGACGAAAATAGCGAACAAGGAACCGCAGGCGAGTTCACCTAATGAAAACTGCACATACCCCTTGAGGTGCTGCTGGAGGAGAGGTAATGGGAAAGGGGGAAAAATGGGGTAAGTTTCCTGTCTCAAGTGAAGGAAGGCATCCAGGTTTCCACTCCTGAAGTGAAGACTGGGTATGTTGTGCATCTAAATGCGCCCAGCAAAGTTAGGATTATGATCATGAACGATCTCTCAAGAGAGTGATAAGGTTTAGGCTATTAATCTTTTTTGGGCTTTGATGTCACCAGAAGAAAGGTACCATCTGTGTGGAAGTTTAATTTGCTCTTCCCACTGCCAAAAGTCAATGGGAATATGGTTTTGCAGGTTTGATGTTTGTTCATCAAAGGTTGTTACAGCCCCAGCTTGAAAACAACTTTTCACAGCCTCGGTTTCTTTGGTTGGCTTTTGACAGCAAGCTGTGTATTACCATTTCAGTACTCAGCAATGCGCTTCCTCCCTCCTCCTCTCCTCCAGCGCGCCTGACCTTTGCCAGATCTCAAGACAGGGCCGCCCCCTGCTTTTCATCTTCAAATATCCCGCCACATCTCACCCCCCCTCCCGCCTGTAATCTCTGGCGTTCCTCGGTGCCCGAGCGCTCGCTGCCAGCCAGACTCCCTCATTCTGCCGCCCGGCTCCCCCGCGGCTGCCCGGGGCATTCNGGCTCCCTCTGGTGCCCGCCCGGCTCCGGGCACGGGCCGAGCCCGCTGGAGCCGGCAGCGCCCCCGGGCAGCTTCGCCCCCCGGCTGTGCCGCAGCGGCACCGCGGCTCTGCCCGGAGAGCGCCGCTGGGCACATCGGCTCTTCCTCCGAGGCGGGAATTCCGGGGAAAGAAGAGTCCACCCCAAAGGCTCTGGGGGAAAGGAAGACCTTCACCTCTTGCTTGAAGAATCATTTGTTCGCTTTCCCCTGCTTCTCATTATAAAAGCTGTTTTTCCCAAAACAGGATGTTGGGCCAGGGGAGGTAATATAAACAGATGCATTCTTTGAAAGCTTGCGGTGCATTTTTGCGGAGCACAGGCTCTGCATTGGAAATGCAGAGATCCACGAGGTATGGGAACAAGGGACAGCAGCAGCAGAAGGACAAACCCTTCCTCTGACAAAAGTGAATCAGCCCAGAGCCTGCCTTGACTTTAGCACTTTTTTTTGAACAGAGGGCACAAAGTTGAGATTGAGAGGTGAAGAAAACCTTTAAACAAAGCTGATACTCGTAGCTTGTTATAAGAAAGCTTAAAACTGTATTATAGGCAGCCTCGCTTCCTTTTAAAAATGTGTCGGATTAGTTAATTTACACCAGCACTGACCATTGATGATCAGAACAAAAAAAGGATGAACAGATTCCATGTCTACTCATTTCCCCTCAGGCTGGCTCCAGCACTTGAAAGCCAGTGACTGCCAGGGTTATTAAGCAGTTTAACCTGGATCCACCACTTCATCTGGGCACAGGTTGAATCTTTTCCCTATTGCTGTGTGCTCCTGTCTTTTGTCAGGTGTGGGCTTTTCACAAAGTGTGCTGTGACCATCAGGGGCAGGGAGAGTAGAGCCAGAGAAGCTGAGACAGGCCTTTCTGCCAGCTCCCTTACGGATATCCAGCTGCACAATCCCTGCACCAGGAGCAGCTTTCCTCAACCCCTCTTGTACAGGGTTCTGCTCCTGATACCCCACCATGCATATCACCTCTTTTTTGGTTTCTCTGCTGTGGACTCTAAACTTCTCTTAAACCTTTTAGAAGCAAAACCCTTCTCTCTTTTGTTCTAAACCCCTGTGGAGTTCTAGAGGGCCACAGTATTCTGAAGCTATGCACATACACTTGTTTATGTTCCTGTACAGTGCACAAACTAAACACATGCTGACAGTCCCTGCAGTGCTGTGGTGGGAACTTGCCATTGCTGTGTGTGCCAGGCTGGTTTTGCTCCCCTTGGTTGTTTCAGATTGTGATCCCCTTTATGGTGGCACTTTCATTCAGGCTCCACTGGCCCTGAGCAAAATCACCATTTAAACAGTCTCCACGGCTGCAGTCCCGACAGACAATGCAGTGCTTCCCCAAGAATGAGCTACCAAGTGCTGGTGCAAGGTTCTGGGCTTGTCCACACAATTTCTCTGCCAGATTTCGCCTTGAGCAATGCAAATGGGAATGATGAGTAAGGGAGTAATACCTTTTGACTCACTGGACTAAAGCAAACTACTTTTGGAGGGACAGGCTGGAGAAAACAATGGATACTTGGGCTTGGTTTGGCTCAGTAATTTTTTCTGTTTCATCTCAACTGAAATGAGTGGCATGCACTGGAGAGGAAGGAAGAAGGGAAAGCTGGCTGTTCAGGCATTGAGCACTGCAGTCTAAGCCTCCTCAGCAAGAGGCTCCTGCATTTTAACCTACACTCAGTCCCTTCTTGCACAACGCTTCCTCTGCAAGCAAAGCATCTTTTGTTCAGAATCTACTGTTTCAATTGAACATTAACACTGTGAAGTAAACACAACATTATTATCACTGCTATTTGTAATTACTATTACTATTTGATCTTAAATATTGCTGGTAAGAGGAGTCTTCAACAATATGACATGTTGGCTTCACAGTACATAAGGACTGGCCAAAACCTGAATGGCTATTTTGAAGAAGGTGGGGATTACCTGTCCTGTTTCAAATTACTTGTCCCAGCTTACTATTTGGTAGGATCACAATGAAGCTTTTCTCATGGAAAATTTCTCCAGGGAAATTCTCAGGACCTCCTTTTTTATTTCCGGATGACGACAAACAAAGTGCAAAGTCCCCGAGTGGTTTAGAGAGCTACATTCAGCTGTCTTCCAATGGTGCCCATGCTCCTTTCTGAGCCTGGGACTGAAAGAGAAGGGGGGAGGTGGAGGGCGACGTGCCGAAAGCACTGAGCAGTGGCACCTCAGCTGGATTTTGAGGGGTCTGGGGCATTTTCCGTGGGGACTGGTGAGAGGCAGAGGAGCACAACTCCTCCCTGCAGAGCCTGTGTGTAAATAAGGCAGTGCAGGCGCTTGGGCTTGCACAGCCTGGCTCCGCCGCAGCTATTGTGATCCCTGTTATTCAGGAATTCTACAAAACCGTACCAATTCTCATAAAAGTTTTGCAGAGTAGATAAATACTCCACTCCAGCGCTCGCGGTGAGGGGAAAAGGAAAGCTTTAAGCAATGAGGCTGGGCCACACAGCGATCGGGCAGCGTCTGCCGCCTGCCCCGGCCCCAGCACGGCTCCGCCGCCCGGGCAGCTCTGC
Organism: Daphoenositta chrysoptera; assembly: GCA_013397915.1. Classification (NCBI taxonomy): domain Eukaryota; kingdom Metazoa; phylum Chordata; class Aves; order Passeriformes; genus Daphoenositta; species Daphoenositta chrysoptera. Next base: position 997,472 of record VZRO01008377.1, on the reverse strand, counting down.
CAGGGGCCAGGGAAGGGGCACCGTGGGACCACATCCATCCTGCAAGGGAAAAAGGGTCTGACCCTCCTTATGCTAGCAGGAGCAGCAGCTTTTGGAAAAGGGGCTGACCTGCAGCTAGATGTGTTTTCCCTTGATTGTCTCGGTAGGCTTTGCTGTCTACCTTGCACTTTTCTGTTTTGTAGAGAGGTTGGTCTTAGCTTTGGTCAGAGCTGTTCTTGGCCAAGGTTTTGCAGATGCCTCTGTTCCCTTTCCTGTGGTGAGAACAGAGAAATGGGTTGGGTCTCATCTTGCCTTCCTTGCCAGAGCTTGCTGCCGTAGTGCTCTACCTACAAGAGATGAAAATGCTTTAGGCTCCTTCGGGTTGACCAGTCCATGTCCATAAGGATTTAGAGAAAATTTAAGAAGAAGCCCCAACCCCTGGACAAAAAGAGGACATTGTATTTTTTTCTTGAGAAGCAAAAAGCTTTTTTAACTCAGAAGATATTGTTTTGGAAAATCAGAGCTGACTGCATACTAATTCCATTTCCTTCTCCCCATTTTGGAGTGATAAAGCATGCATGATGCTGCTTGACACTGATATTTATAAGACAAAGTAGAGGTCAAATTTGCTGAATGTTTTCCAAATTCCAGTGAGGTTTATCACAAAGAGCCCCATGCACAGACCCAAGTGGCGTGACTGACAAGGGCTGGATTGTGGAGTCATTAGAAGGCTCAGTTTCCAGCGAGTGCTGATGGGCCAAATCATGTTCTTTGGGGCAAAACCTGATGCAAAGCTCCAGCTGTGCAGAGGGACTCCAGGGAGTCTTCATGGCTAAGTTTCTGACATGAAACTCCATTGTGAGGAGCTGGGTTTTCATGCTCCAAGGAGCAGCACTGTCCTCCACCAGCACCATCCTGCCTGACGAGAAAGGGCTTGGAACTCAGCCCCTGTGGGGCAGCCAGGAGGCTGCTGCTTTCCCTCCCCTGCACCCTGACATCTCCCCTGGATCTCTGTGGCTTCTATGGAAGAGAAGCACTGCTGGGTTTTCTTTGCCAGCTTACTGTCCAAAAAGTGTAGGAAAAAAGTTTCTTTCCCACAGCAAGTGCTGACAGGACTAGCAGAAACTCGTCCAAGGGAGATTGGCAGAAGTGCCCACCAGCATGCCATGATTGAGAAACCAGCTCGGTGTCCCCCACCCCGCTCAGACTTTAGCCCCAGGGCTGCTGCTGACAGCGAGTGCCTCTGCTCACATCGGAGCACTGACACTGTGGAGACTTCTCTGCACCCTGCTGGGCTTACCTGCCAGTGCATTTCAGCCTCCCGGCCCAAAGCCAGAGGGGAAGGATTTGGTGTTGCTAAGCCTCAGTTATTTCGGCAGAGACAGGCCAGCACCCGCCCTAATACTCAGAACAGAAACTAGATCTGGAGCAGGAATGAAGCCGACACCTGCAAGGTGGGCTCAAAATCAAAAGCCTTCCCCCAGTGTCAATGTTCAGAGCAAGACTCAGCAGCTTGTGCATCTCCACAGACACTCAGACAGGGGATTATGCCCACATTTGTGCAGTCTTCCTTAAGATGCTCCCCCAGAAGACATAGGCAAAAGCTTCAACAATGTGTGCTGTCCAGGTAAGGGAAGGACAGGGAAGAGATGAGAGGAAAGCACCAGAGTTCTCAGGTGAGAGGCATATGCCCCTGCCCCATAAGTGGAAGCTGTCAAAAGTTTGGGTTTATGAGTACATCAGACAAAACCAACTGCTTGGTGAGCTCTGTGAGAACTGTCTTTTCACTCCATGGTGGTTGCTGAACAGTGAGGCATCGCTTCTTTTTCTAGGCTTTTAAGCACTGTGGAAAACCAAACAAAAACACACCTTAGACCACATACATGAACAGAGGTCTGATGAGTTTTCAGGTAGGCTACAAGTGCCATATATTGCAGGGGAAAATATGACCATATTCTTGCAAATGGCTAAATTTACAAGATGTGACTTCATCTATCTGCTTATCTGCTCGTAACTGCTACAGGAACATGGTTTCCAAACATAAAGCCACCTTACAACCATACCATTTCTGCAGGTGTTTATTATGCAACTGAACAGATAAAACTTGGAATTAATCTTTGTACCGAAAGGAAATAAATGATCTGCTGAAGGGCTAAAACATCATTTGTATTTAGGCAGTTAACTGAAAGGTGCTCCCAGTTTTAAGGAAAAGACTCCAAGTAACTAAAATTTTCCATGATTGTTTTGCCTTCTGAAACCTAGGGCCGATCTTACAGCAGAAAAGAAAGTTCAAGAATTAAGACACTTGGCTAAATAATCATCAGTTCTTTTTCACAACCTTACTGTGTGACATTTGGAATATCACTTACCCACTTGCTGTATCCATTCCCAATGTATGAAATGGGGATAACAGCACTTCTTTACCTCCACTGTGGATCAAAAGGATAAGCATATTAATCATTTTCCAAGATGCTCAGACAATATGGTTAGTGAAGAAATATGCTACACAGATTGACCTTGGGAAACACAGCAAATACAGCCAAATACAAACAAACGGAGAGAGTGAAAATGGAAAAGGCTCACAGCTCTTCTGTGAAGCACAGGTGCCCCATTGCTGCTTAACACGTTAATCCAGCAGGATTTTGAGTCTTGTCTTCTTTGAGGAGTCAGAGACTAACACTGCAGCTGACCTCCTCTCCCTGCAGTTCCCACCACACAAACTAGGTAGGAGGCTCCAAGAAGAGAAATCCCTGTGTGCTATGGGAAGCCATACCCTGGACTTTAACTCTTGTGTCTGGTGTGAGCTGTAACCACCTCTGTTTCTTTCCTGCACCTAACCTGGAGATGATCTTGAGTTCAACACTGGGACATGCAATTGGCTTTTGCTACCTGACAATGGTCCCATGACCCCTGAGGTTATCCAAAGTCTCCTGTAGTAAACTGGAGAACTGCAGGAATACTTTCCCTCGTGGCACAGGAACTAAATATTACTCTGCCTGTTAGCAGCAACACTGTGCCAAGGATTTGTTTCACTCTGCTCGTCACTTGCACTTGGAGAGAGGTTTGATGAAGGATCAAATCCATGTCTCTGATGAGCTCCTGCACATCAGATACGGGAATACAGTGTGCTTACACTCTGCCAAGTTTCTGAGGTGAAGTGGCAATTTAAAAGCATATGGAAACAGTAAAAAAATCTGTACTGTCCTGCTAACAGTACAAATCACAAATGTGAGGCAGCATTTGATTTTGAAGCACCATCTCAAGTTTTCCAGGTAAGTCAAAGCCACAGAGTGAGCTGCTTGTGTGCCACTTTTGCTGGCTGCTCTATATCATCCTTGTGTTTAGACCATTAATCTTAACTCTGAACAACATTACCTTCATGTATTCCTGCTAATCTCTACTTTTCACAGCACCAATTGCCCTGCAGTGTAGCTGAATTCTTTAGGGTTTTTTTTTTTGCCCATTGCCTCCAAAGAAGGGAACAGAAAGATGACAAAAGTCTGCATAAAGCACACTTCTATGTGCCTGCCTGACAGCAGTGTTATTAACTTACCCTTTCAGCCACAATCAAATACAAAACCCACTCACATTCTTCCTTTACACATTCAGAAAAGGAAATTCAAGTGCTTATATTCAAAATCCACATTTAAATAAACCAGTGGTCAAACCTTGCCATCTTACAGTGTCTGAAAAGCCAAATTTGTATTTGTAGAAAACTTTTCCCTTCCCCCACCCCACTGCCCCAACAACAACCTTCCTGCAGGCTCTTCCAGGATGACAGGGTCAGACATGGGTGCTGAGACACAATCACTACGGTGTCCTGGTGCTCTCATTACACACACATTGATCTTCTAAAGCTCACAACTGAGATTTGACGTTCACTGCATGCTGCAGCTTGGCATGTAATGCCATTTCCAGACAAACCAAAGTTAACTTATGACTGTTTCTCAGCTGTGAGACATCAGGAACTGATTTATGCTGGTTGCAATTTAACCTTCAACCCTCAAACTAAGATCCCTTCCCATCCGCTTTAAATATTTTGCAGGGAAATTTTTTTACCCTCCAGTGGCCATTTCTCATGGAGCTGCCTTCCAGCACCTTTCCTGCCATACCTGCAGGTACTTGGGCAAACCTAACTTTGCAAACCCTCCCTTGGGAGAGAATCTGCTAAAGTGGTTCCATGATTCCAATGCCAGTAGACACACACTTCCAAGGCTTGGTAACACCCTTGTTTTTCCCATGGAATCTGCATATGGAGGTCTACACAAAGCAACACTCAGTTTTTTACTCTGGTTTTGGCTTATGCAAGCAGACTGATCAACAGTGTTCTCTGTGTTAGCTGAACTCCTTGCAAAAAAGGCCGAGTCCTTAAAAATAAAACAGAAAGAATGCTGTGGTGCTGTATTATAGTATTGTAGCTCTCAAAAATGTTGCTGTGTTGTTTTAGGCTAATGTTCTAACATCACAGATGTTCCCTTTCTTAGAAGGGAGGGAAAGATCAGAGCACCATTACTCTTAGCTGGGAATTAGAGGTCTTTATTTTTTAAGAGAATGTAGAATTTTATTCTTTGGCAGACAATGTTTTTTCATGTGATAAGAGAACAAAAGTTGGCATGCAGTGTGGTTTCCTTTGTTAGTCAAAAAACGTACCTGTACATTCAATTTTATTGTATCAAATATTGAAAGGAGGAAAAATTCCATGGCTTGAACTCACAGATGTATTCTCCAACATTTAAAATCTGTGGCTTTGCTCGTATGTTTATGATACAATGTACCATTCTATATCATAACACTCAAACGAGTCATCAAAGATCCAATGATAATAGAATTGCAAGGAAACTGGAATGCTTCAAATACACCATCAGGTTCACATACTTTCAGTTCTGCCGAGCTACTTCTCTACATGCAAGTAGAGAACACTTGAGATACTTGGACTTAGCCCTGCATCACCAACAAAATTTATATGGAAGAGAAGCAAATTGAACAGAAACAAAAAATGGCACAATTTGTCATTGTCACTTGAAACTTAAGACTAAAATTTATTTTTTTTTCCCAGAATGCTGCATTTAAACAACAGTTGATTCCCTCTTTAGTGTGAAAGCACTGATACTTCACCTACATTGTAACATCACTCTGACTACTGGAGCTTTTACATCTGGCCATCAAATACCATATCTAGTAAAAATGCAGCGCGTGGAGACAAAGTTGTTTCTCTCCTGGATAAAACTTGTACTGAGCCACCACAGAACACTGGACAATGTACTTCAATGGACTGACTGCACATCTTAGGTGAGTAAAACAACTCTGACTTCACTCTCACACTTCCAGATAGTTTGGGAGATGCAACAACCTGCTCCAGTCTCACTGCTCAGGCATGACTTTCAGAGGATGCCCTATGCCAAATCCACCCTGTTCTGTTGGGTGCAACTCCAACGTCCTACCCACAGCCACTGTATCCAGGCAGGAAAACTAGTATAAGCAAGAGGACTATGGCACCAGGAAGAAATGTGCAAGTTTTATTTTTAAATTTCACTGGACTGAAAAATAAAGACTCATATGGCTTATTGATATTTCAGGAGATAGTAGTGAATAAGTTAAAGAAGATTTCATTCCAAAACATACGTTGCTTCATTTATAGCTAAGCTAATGTACACATGTATTTTCTTATTTTCATAAGTGTTGAACAACCACATTTTTTTCCCCCAACAAAGATCTCCAAGTACATGCATGGCACTTCCTACAAAGCTGTCACGGGCTAGAGGCTTACAAACAGTGATTTTTTTCTTTTTTTTTGAGTAAGAAATATTTGTCAGACCCAAATATAATTATTAAATCAACTTCTTCCTGAGCAACTTAGAATTTGGAATGTGCTGAAAAGTTTCAATAAATAAGTCAAAGATCAACCAGCTGAAAACGTACCTTTTAAAAGTTAAGCAAAATATATTTAATGACAGAGAAATAAGCCATAGGATCAGGAATATTAGATGCTATGTGCCAGATAAATTTAAGAATTACCATTTGAGGAGGAGAGGCCAGGTTGATTGTTACGAAAATACAACAATATTAAAACCTAGCAAGTAAATCATTAAGCAGCTTTTGTATTTAGATTATAAGTAGTGATGGCTGAAGATAACATTAAATAAACAGATAGAAACAAACTTTACTGTAATCGGCAGTGAACTTGCAGGAAGGGTGAATGTGTTAAGTGACTATATTCTGTTAAAACATTGACAGAAAAAGGATTCAAACAGAATTTGAGAAACATGAGAATACTAGTTTTCTTTCCAAAATATAACAACTCCACAGTGTGTAAACTAATCATTACTCTTTCAATGTAATTTCATAGAAACCACTTAAAATATACAATGCAGCAGATTCATATTTTAGCTAATATGTTAGTTACTATCTGTGCCATTTTCAGCTTTCTTTAGTGTGCTCCCCCACAGTAGTGCATTGCTACCACCAACCTGGGATGTTAATAATGAGAACAGAATCTTCTTCCTAATATTTTCTGTAAGTTAGCATCTTGTCTTAACTCTTCTTTATTTTCATTCTCTGTGTATAGGTAAAGACTGAGCGGTGAAGAAGATGGACCATAATGTTTATTGGCTCTCATTAGGCTCATGGAAGGGAAAACCCTTGGAAAGCCCATTTGAGCTGATCCCGAGTTCATATGCTTCATCCATCACAAAATAACTTTTGCTTGTTATAGCAAACCAAAGTATGACCTTGCATTTGGCAGCCATGGAACAGGAACCAAAAATTTTCTGGTAGATGTTTGAGAAAGGATGTGAGATAGACAGAGGTGGATTGTCCTCATCCTGGGAAGCAACTGCAACGTCTTGTACCTGCTTTTTTCCTGTGCTCTAGGGACAGGAATCTATTGCTCTTTTTCTCTATTAGTCCAGCTTTTTCTGGCAACAATGGAGTATAAGAGGCCAAGGCCTCATCAAGACCCCAAACTCCCCCCTACTCTGCCGTGTAGCAGAAGGCCAAAGAGCTCTGCCCAGGGCTGCCTGCAGGTCTGTCACTTCTGCACCACCAGTGCTGCAGGCTGCCCAACAGCCAGCACGCCACAAGTCACAGGGAATCCCACCCCAGGGACCCCCACCCGAATAACAACAGCACCTCACATATTGGTGCTACTTCTCTTTCCCCTCCCAGCTCCCACTGATCCCCTTTCTAGTGTTGGCAGACAATATTTGTAGTGATTAACAAGGGCAACTTTCACAGAGACTCTCTTAACCACCTATCACTGAATCAGCTTTGGTTTCAGAGAGTACATCTTGTATTTGTTTGATGATTCTGAAATATTTCAACTAGAGGAGCTGTGTATGTTCATATTGTTAATTTTCCTTCCAGCCATGCTAAAAGCAGGAGTCTGGTGTTTGTGCTGGTGGGGAAGCTGCGTTCAGCTTCAGATGTGAACAACTAAATTCTGCACTTGCAGAAATACAGGTTGTACTTAATAGGAGTTTTAGACCATCAAAGTTCTTTAATTAGTAGCTTTTTCTGTATCTCTTTGGATTTGTGACCCAAAAGAATAATAAAAATCTAAAAATACCATTCTTGAACACAAACGCCATATGTTACACCTTTTCCTTTAGAGTCTAATAGAAACATACTCAACTGCTGAAACAAAGCTCTGCCTGGCACTTTTCATTTGAAGGGTGAATGTGTTAAGTGACTATATTTTCCCACTCTATGAACTAGAAGGGTTTACCCCAAAAAATCTGGTTCCTGTAATTTGCCTTACACCGACTAGTATTGATTTGGCAGAAGAGCAGCCTCTCTTCTCCAGCACAGGTAATTCAAGGAGCTGTTACCCAGCCTTTTTCTGAGCCTGTTTGCCTTGGATTCACAGACAAAGCAAAGGCTCTGACCACACCACTGGGATACCAGTGGCCTTTGGACAAAAAGAGGCACTCTTCCCAAATGGCTCACTGCCTGTAGTTCACTTGCTGGTAGTTAATGCCATAGTTAATGCCATGAAGACTTGTTTCTGAAGAGAGAGAAAAGAATCCGTAAAAGTTACTTTTCAAGAATGCTAATCTAGTCTTTTGTATTTTGCAGGTTCCCAAAGGTGTATTCCAAAAGTTATTTTGTGACAGACAGTAGGTACTTCTCTCTTGAACTATGCTATAGCAAGGATGCTATAGAGCCATCACTGTATAATCAATCAAACCTGCAAAATCAGGTATCTCCCAATGGCTCCAGCATGTGGGAATGGTCTCTTCTGTTCCATTTCAAATCCGCTGCGCATTAAGTCAGTTCCTTAAGGAATTACTTTTAATAATAATTAAAAAAAAAATTCTTAAGAAAGCTGGAGGGGTCACCAGAAGAGAAAGGATAGCTCTTCCATCCATCACCTTTTATAGATATCCTCTAGCCACTTTTCATCATCTTCTTCCTCATCATCTATTGGTTCCTCAGTTTCCAGGGGAGAAGGGATGAAGAACTCAGGTCTGGGACGTGGTTTCCTGATATGAGACTTCAGTCCAAACTTGCGCTTTAGCAGGTGGAATTGTTCTTTGACATAGTAATAAAACTCATATTCATATCTCATGCGTTGGTAGAGGATCTGTATTGCTTCTGGAGAGGGGACGGTCTTTTTCACTGTCACAGTCAGATTGCCAAGTTTCCTATGTTCTGTAAAGAAAGAACAACAAGCAACGTGGTGGGTGCTGATCAGTGAGACCACACGTAAACTCTTTAATTAAAACATTAAGGCATGGCCCTACTACATTACTGATACAAATGAGTTCAAGCTGTCTCTTCAATATTGGATTTCCTTTTAACAAGATATGAAAAAATACAGATGTTTGAATTCAGGCTTGCATGTTTCAACATGGCTGGTTCATACAGGTCATTTGGCTTGTCTGCAGTCACTGAAGGTCTTAATTGTCAATGGTTATGTGAAAATGCAAACCACGTCATATGAATTATGAGCATAAGCTACACGAAGGGAAAGCCACCATCTTGCCTAACTTCCTAAATTTGAGGTCAGGCACACCACTAAGCTTAGCTAGCCAATTATTTCCTATGTGGTGTAAGGTGACCTGTCTCACTTATGCTTTATTTTAGTTCAAATATAAACAGATATTTGTCAACCTGAATCCATCTCAGGGAAGCACTGAAGGATTGTTGGCATCACCATGTGACACCTCAGGATCAACTGTGCCTGCTGACTTTCTTTTCCTGTTATACCTGTTAATGGAACCAGACTCATCTTCATGCCCTGGAAGATTTCACCACTTTTCTGTTCACCTGACAACTTTTGCTTTGGTAAACTGAAATACAAACCTTTTATTGTTGACGAAGACTTAGAGTTACTAACAAAGATACTGAATTTTCTCTTTGCCTTCTCTCTCAATAGATGAGACTACCATTGGAGATGAATGTATTTGAATGAGGTGTAAAGCAAACTCTGAAGGCAATAATTTTGCTCTTTTCTAAATGGCAATAGGCTGCCTGAGCACCCTAAGTATTTTCATCCAAAGTATATAACATGGGAACCTATATCTTATTGTAACAGCAGTTCTTCAAGTCAGAAGTATTCAAAAGGGTCAGGCCATGAAGGATGGCAAAGAAAAAGCTTACATGGAGGAAGCAGACAACAAAGAAAATTTCAATTTTCCAACTGGGTTCCAGTGGCAGCAACCATCCTCAATTCCAGAGGGAGTCCTTGAATCAAAATGCGATTTTACCACGGGCAGAGCTTTGTTCACGTGAGCAGAACAAATGGAGGTCTCCTGAAGCACCCCAGCAAAGCTTAACATATGCTTAACATCTCTACAGAGAAACACGTTTTCATAATTGCTCACACATAAAGCTAAGGGATGCAGCAATGGTTCCTAGCAGGAAAAGTAAGTTGTTCTTAGGATCCCACAAGCAATATGTTTATCCAAGAGAAATTATCAAGAATAGCTTTTTAGGGAAGAGAGGAATTTTAAACAAAGAAAAACCCTTTTATCCCAAGAGGTAATAAAATATGAGTACGTCTATCTAGCAAGCAGAACAGCAATGATCTTTAGACAAAAAGCTGGTACAAGATTTTAGATCCTGAAAAGTAAAACAGATGGGGCAGAGCACAGCAGTGAACATGAACTGCTTTCTTTAAATTTTAAAAGATTAATATTCATAGAACTGAGAGTATCATATGAGAGTATCGACACTTGTACACAAATCTGGTTTTCAGTCTGTGGGCACACATTTTCCTCCTTCAGAATAAAGGAAAACAGCAAGGAACATTTTAATACTACATGAGACAAATACTCTGGGCTAGACATTCTCTTATTCACTGGCCTTCATTGTGTCACACCCATCTGGTGCAGAATAAAAAAGATATCTGAAATAACTATGTCTGAAATAGTCAGTTGTGCTTATCAACTCCTGCAGAGTAATTTGAAATGTAGGAAGAGTGATACAAAGAGAAGATATGTTGACTAGCTTACCCAATGCAACACTGTTCTAAATCACAAAAAAATTATTTAAAGCATTAATTCTATTTTGCATCTATACTTTTAATTCCTTCTCTAAAGCAAGAACGGTTTTTATTCGTTGGAAACTATTAAAACATACTACTGTGTAATTAAAAGGAACTTTTACATCAAAGTTAGTAGTTCTTTACACTCAAATCTCTGTCTCTACTCATGTATCTAAGTAATTAAACAATTGAGTACACAGAGTTCTCTGTTCTTCAGTTACAGTGATGTATGGTGAAACGTGCTCTATATTTACTGACTGTTTATCAATTTGCTTAGTTTTATTTAGATAGCAGTGAAATGACTAAAATATACAAAACCAGAAAGAAAGATACAATTTTTAACATGCTATTTAGCTAAGAAAAAGTATAGAGGAAGGATCAGGAAATGCCTGAATTTAAAACAGATATTAGCATACAAAGCAGGACCTGTAGTTAGTGGATAGTGTGATAGTGTGGATAGTGTGAAAATAACATTTTGGTAAATTTGGAAAATTTGGTGAAAATATCTGGGTTCCCCAAGAGCTTGTTCTCTTCTGTGCCACCTTTACCCATAGACCCGAATAGATTAATAAATGTCTCATCTTGTTAAATTTTCAGTCAAGTTGCTCAAATTACCTTCAAATTGCCATTGATGGCTATGAGATGACTACACTCCAGGAAGGTCACTGTACTCAGTTTGTCCTCGGGTGAAAAGAAAACTTTCTTATGATTATTGAGCACTTCAAGACATTCCTCTTTCTTGTGCTTAGCTGATAGCTCCTGCCAGCTTTGCAGTCTGGTTTTCTTTACAAATTCAGCAGCAAATATACACTACTAAATACTGCATTTATTAGCTTAAGCCTTTATACTGCTTGCCAACTCCGTTTTTATTTTACATAAGTTATTTCTGTTACAGAAACCCCCATTTAGCTCACTGGAAAAAGCTCTTTACTTCTATGGTCCCTCCAGGACTCTAAGTGGGGAAAGCCACTTTCACAGCTCCAGCTGCCTTTGGTGGCTGCTTCTCCCAGCAGAGAGAGGCACTTGTGCTCGGCCCAGGAGCGCTGCCAGCGATGACGAGGTGAAAAGCATGAGACTGTTTTCTTTGGGGGCAGTCTGTGGGGGCAGGAGTGGCCCGAGGCAGTGTCCTGGTGCCGTGCCAGGCAGGGAGCAGCCCGGAGCTCCGTGCCACCCCTGCAGCACAGCACACTCTGCATTTGCTGTTGCAATGGCACAGGGGTTTCTGGATCTGTGCAAGCCTTTGTTCTGTGCACATACCTATGCCTACAGAAGCACACATCCGAACAGACAAAAACACCCACACCCTGGAAAGCTGCAGGGGCAGTGTAAATTTTCTGGCTCCTGTTTGTTTGCCCTGCAGCACAATCATTGGAACTGCAGAGCATGAAGAGATGTGAGGTGTGGGTTGTTGGACGGTGTGAGCTGGGCCTGTGCCTGGCAGCAGGCTCAGCCTTTTGATAAAACAAGTGAACTCTGCTTTTCTTTGTACTTGAACTTTATTTAGACTGTGTTTTAATCTTAAATACTCTTAAAAGGCTCTCTAATACAAATATGGATGAAATCACAAAACAGTCCCTTGAAGTCACCTCAACCACCTCTTCTCATCGTAGAAGCAAAAGGGAAAATTAGATCTGGCTTAAAGCCAAAATACCAATCTGCATATGCTACATAAACCCAGCTGCCCCACCAAAGGACCCCTATTTTATGACCTTTGAGACAGCTAACCACATAGAGGGGAACAAACTACACCATTTACTTCTTAGGGTTATTTTTTTTTAAATGTGTTTGCTTTGGCATTCTTTTAAATTACTAGAAGAATGTACTATACAGTAATGCAACCTCCCAGTGCAGCCTGCTCATACCTTCAATTAAGACTAAACTGGTATGCAGATAGGAATGAAGAAAATTAAATTCTTTTGGGTTACCAGTTGATGAGCGTTTACTGTTACTTTCCACACTCTCACTTTCTTTTTTTTTTTTTAAACTAAAAAATGGACATTACTCACTGCAGCAACCCAAACCATAGGGAAAAGTGAGTTTTATAACTTGTGGCTCCAAAAACCTCGAATTGCCATATTTAGACAAAATGACCCTACTAAAGGCATTCTCCACCTCAGAACATTACAGAATGATGTGCTCTCCAGTGTCCTGCTGTTTTGGGGGGGTGCCATGCAGAGGCTGCTCCTGGATGCAGCCACAGGAGCCCAGCAGCCCGGCTGTGTGAGCACGACGGCTGTCACAGATACTGCAAACTCATTTCCTGCAGCCACCCAGGGAGCTCCCATGTTTCAACCGTGTGCAGCTGAGTTATAGCACCTACCTACTTCTCCAGAGCTTTAAATGGAAATAAATATATGTCACTGTGGTTAGAAGTGACGTACAAAGGGGCGAGGGTCTCTGCTTGATCTCCTCTCGTTGCTGCGGTGCCAACCAGGGCTCTGATGGCTATGCTAGGAATGAGCTCGCCCAGAATATTGAACTGCAGCTTAGCAAAGAATTTTCCAGCACAATTGATTTGCTTTTCAAACTCAAAATTTTTAGCTTGGCTCTTGAAGGATATCTGGAAAAGGACAGTTTGGGGAGAACTGATGAGACAGCGATGTGCTGGGCTCCGACGTCTTTCCAATGGCCACGGGGCTACTGCTGCTCAGGAGTCTTGGTCCAGGGCTGGTTCCTGGATCCAAGCTGGAGGAGGGATGGTGTGCAGCAGCCACACTCCGTGATGGAGCACCTTGCTTGGGCTCATGTTTGTTAATGGAAATCAGGGATGGTGGAGAAAACCTAACAGAGACACCGACCAGGCAGAAACATATTAAAAATCAAAACTGATGGAAAAGTTAAGTAGCAATTTGTCCCACAGCACCTACCAACTTCATCTGAAATACTAAGAATCCCAGTTATTAACCTCTCACTGCTAGTTTACTCTCCTCTCAGTTATTCACACCAACAAAACATGGTGGAATTTGTACTTGAGCTGTTAAAGGCATTATATCACTATCACGAAACACTTGCCATACAACAAACTCAGCAATGCAAATGTATCACTTCCCCCAGCTACCACTCTCTGAGGTCTCTCCTCCAACCAGTAAGTATTTATCATGAAATCTCTAACTCTCCTCCTGGAAACATCACAGTGTTATGCCTTTGCTCCTACCAGTTCAGAGCTGTGGATACAACAACATGGATTTCCAGCTGCATGGGACACCTCAGCCAACCCTCCTGTACCACACATTGCCTCTGATGCTGCCCTCGCCCTGGAAATGTGCTGTATCTCACATAAGATCAGATAACAAATCTCAGCAGGATCTTCTAAGAGACTCCTTTCTTTGGTGCATTTTAATATTGCATTCCCAGTTAAGGCAGGTTAACGTGGAAGAAAAAGAACAGTTGAAAAATAACCCACACTGGTAGAATGAACAGGCAGATTCTTATGAGAATGTGGTCAGGTACTTTTATAGCCATTAAGCAACTTTAGACAGAGTTGGAGGTGCCAAAACCAAAGTCATCTGCAGAGGAAATGCCAGGATTGTCTAGTTTGAGTTGCCGAAAGAACTGCTATGGTTGCAGCTCATATGCAATTTCTAATGTATCTTTTATAGCTGTATAAGGGTTATTGAATGAATCCAGTCAAATCTGGAACTGACAAAACCACAGTTTAAAAATAGGTTCTTACAGATTGCTTGTGAACAGTGTTGCATAGTATGTTATGCAGATACTAACATTATTACTTTTTTGCAGAGAAAAGAGAGAGTTGCAGTGACCGAGACAAATTTCAGCAGTGCTTACCAGCAGGAAAAGCTTCACCACAGCTATGTAATGCAGAAAATCTGCAGAGATATAGCCCAGGACTTGAGAATCTAGAGCAGGCATCTTGCCTTTGTGCTTCAAGTCATGGTAGGCTGCTATCTGTGATTTTTGCCCACAAAAAGGAAATGATGAAGAGGCGTGCTGTGCAAGCTAAGATGTCCAAGAGGGATGGAGAGAGGTGGAGGTATCTTTATTTCCATATATAGTATTGGTAAATGAAACACTGGCATATAGCATCCAGTTTTGTAACCACATCCTAAATCAGACAGAGTATGAAAACAGCCTCAGAATGAACACTGGGGTTGAAAGGGACACTTTGGAGAAAGATGATAAATTCATTCTGGTTTGCTTACCAAAAAAAAAAAAAAAACGATTGAGAGGTGACTTGTTTACAGCATCTGCATATTTTCATGGTGAGAAAACTAGAAAACTATGGGTACTGAAGGGTTGGAAGCAGGAACCAGACAAATGGGGACTGGAAGTACAGCACTGCTTTTATAAAGTGGTGAAGATGATTGATCGTTGGTGCAAAACAAACACAGTTAATTTGCTATAACTTGAAAATTTTGCATCAATGCTAGATAACTTAATAACCTCCAGATACTGGTCTCTATGCAGAAGAGAGACTGTGTGGTCTGTAGCACACGGGAAACCAAGCTCCATGATCCAGTCACCCATTTAAGTCTTTCACAGATGCAAGTTTCAAACGTCTTGCTTGTGTCAGCTTCCAAGTCAGAAGCACCTCATGCAAAAGCCTTTTTGTCACTGCCTTTCAGATACATCAGTGTGAATGTCACACCCAATTTGCTACCTTTTCCACTTCTTGACTCTTCAAACCTAGTGGTCACCACCCTGTAGTATCAGGCCTTGCAGGAATGGGAAATAATCCTACATTTTCAAAAAAGAAATTTTGAGCCCATAAATTTGAGGCCTTACAAATTGTTAATTCTAAATGCAGCCTCTTAGCCTCTCAGACTTAAGCCTAAGTCTTCCAAGAGCATACATATGACTGTTTATTTTTTTATATAACTACTGAAATGAAAAATGAAAGCAAAAATACTCATGAGGATACAAGTAATGTCCAGTAATAAAACTTATGCACTGCCAAGGTAAAATCACAACTGATAGGAGATACAGTACTGGGAAGATGCATTTTACTGTATGAAAGCTGCTAATAAAATGGGGGGGGAAAAGGTGCTATTGGTTCTTTTCTCCCTTGTGAGAAAGTTGCAAGTTCTAAGAAGATTTTCTCCCAACCATGTCTGCACGCAGACAACTGAAAGCCCCAAAATGGTTTTATTTCTTATTATTTCAAGTTACAGGCGGTCAAGAGAAAATTGTCTCTTTTGCCCTTAGGTTCTTTTGTGTATAATGAGTGACTGAAGGCAGCCAGGGGCCGAGGCACTGCTGAAGAAGGAAGAATGCTACCAGAGCAGAAACAACACACTGTTCCTTTCAAGTTCACCCCCTCCTGGCCCACAGCCCGACTGCCTTGGCCAGCTGCCAGGAGATCGGGACAAAGGCTTCCTCCTCTGGCCAAAACCGAGGAAAAGGGTCTGTTGTTTAACACAGGCAGACTTGTTTCAGCAAGAGAAAAAAATAAAAAGAAGAGGAATTATATTAACTAGAAGCGCTGGGAGAGGAGATTAATCTCATAGTGTGGCTAATGCAATTCTCACCCTGTGCTTTTCCTGGAGAGGGAACATCTTGATTTTCTACTGTTCAGGCTAGAAGGCAAAGTATAATGTCCCAACAGGGCTAAGCCCTAAGGCTGCCAGTGTTTTCACATCCCCTGAGGTCACTATGAAACTGAAACAAGAATGCATCTTTCCTCCTTCCAGGAAGCTCCAGGCAACCCACTCTGCCCTCCACGCCTGCACGAATAAGCTCAAGTGAAGGGTGAGTGTCCTCACCCACAGAAACACAGTAATAATTCCTATGCACCTAGCAGACCTCTGAGAGTCTGACAGATAATAAGCCCAGCATTTAGGTATCTCAGGACTTCACAGTGACCAAAGCTTCTGCTGGATTTCCACAAAGGCATCAAACTCAAGTCAAGGTGAATTCATGCCTGGGCTTTTCACTGCCTTTATTACAGAGCCTGCAGCTGTGTCTGCAACGAGGAACCTGGGACACTTGGGATTTGCTGCAATTTGAGAGTTTGTGTCTCTCCTGGAAATCTTGGAGGCAGATGCTGCTGCAGAAGTTACAGAGATACACTGGCTCTTCCTGCCAGCCTCAGCACTTCTTTGGCAGTGCAGCCACAGGCAAGGAATAGGGGCTTGGAAAAAGCAGAAGAAAATCCCTAGGTCTGGTGTGACCTGTTTGATCCTGAGCACCAAAGTGCTCCCTCAGAGGCTGTATCACAGGATATAATGTCTCAGTGACCTGTGGCAGGAGACTTCCCCTGGCAGTGCTTTATATGCACGAGAGCTTTTGGAAGCAGCCCCCAGTTCAAGGATAAGTATGATTTTAATCTGTTTGGGTTAATATAAATGAATACAGGACATTTTTAGTTGCTTAGATGCTGTTCAAACACCATCAAGATTTACACATGCATGTACTTGCTCTATATTCCAGGCAATACATTTTCTTCCAGAAGGAGCGTGGAAAGCATTTCTGACATGCTTATGAGACTAAGATCTTTGAAGATAAAGGCTTCCCTATGCACCCCATGCATCTGTACCAGCCAGCTGCAAAGACAGCTGCCTCTGTAGCAACTCTCACCTGTCTGCAGTGACTGACACGATCAGCTCCAGCACACATTTACCATTCTTACCTCTGCATCAGCACTGGGAACAATCCATTGAGGAAACAGAGCTTGCTCGATGATCTTTTTAAATTCAACTCCCATTTAACACTAATGTGCAGACAGGGAAGAGATACATGGGCACATCGTTCTGCCATCCATCACCTTGTTAACAGGAAGTAGCCTTAACTCTATGACTTGTTAAAGGACTTAGCTGAGTACTCTGAAAGCGCACATGACTCGGAATGAGAGACATACGGGGTATGAAAAGCCATTGCTCCTGCACTTAATCCTGCAAATTGTTTTATGTCTGCAGTATTTCAACCACTAGTTTCGTGCCAGTGTTAGAGAGACTGGCTAGTATCAAAATTTCCAGGACAGTCTGCACATTAGTTTAATGACAATGCTAGACCTAACATAATGACTACTGTGCTTCAAAGTTATACTGCACAAACCTTTCCCTTGTGATTAACAAAACAGGAGATAAAATGACCTGCTGTCCTTTTCCATTTCAGTATTTATGGGCACTTGTAAAAGTTAACACCTCTGAATAAGAATAAAATGAGACAGAAACCAGGAAGGATGTGACAGCAATTAGGAAAAGCTCTACAAGATAAATCAATTTTGGGAGGGAACAAGGTTACTAAAAGGAACACTAAACATGCAACAACCTAGGCTTTTGTTGAAGAACATTGCAATTTTCTCCATTGCAATCTTCAGGAGTGGTGGAATAAAGGCACTCAACATTACTCACAAGACATGCAGCGTTAGAAGTTATATCAAGATAAAGAGAGAAACCTGTTGAGGCAGGTTGGCCGTAGTCAGCAGTCAAGCACCCATGTGGCCACTTGCTCTCTCCCCCTGCCCCCACAATGGGAGAACAGAGAGAACAGGAAGAACAAAAGCAAGAAAAATCGTGGGTAGAGATAAGAACAGTTTAATCTGGAGGAGGCAGGGAGGGAGGGAGTGATGCAAATGACATCCCTTTCCACATTCCCCAGTCAGGGCATAAGCAATGGCCATCCTAGAAGCCGAAGATCCCACTCCTTGCTCCACCTCTACTTTTATTGATTACTGAACATGTTGTTATATGGTATGAACTAGCTCCTTGATCAGTCTGGGTCAGTTGTCCTGGCTGTGTCCCCTCCCAATCTCTTGCCCATCCCCAGCCTACTGACCAAAGGGCAGAGTGACAAGAAGAGAAGGCATTGATGCTGTGTGAGTTCTATAAGTAAATTTAACTTACCTGATAACAACACAACACAGAAAATACCATTAAGAACCAAAAGTCAACATTTCAGTGCCCAATTTCAACATCTATTCCTCTAAACAACAAATCTGAGCCTGAGTCTACAAAATCCTATTCAATTTGCTAAGCTTACTAGAAGAATTTTTTTTTCAATACAGAGTATTTTAATGAAGTTCTGTGGAAAACATGATGCAAAAGTTATCTGAGCAAAGAGTACACTCATGGTTTCCATAGCAAGAACAACAATGAAAAAATAATCAAGCCAACTTTAGAAAGGCCTGTCAAAAAAAACCAACAAAATTCAGCTCTGGGAGGCTCAGTGTACATTTATGTAGAGGGGACATTGACCATGTTGGATGTGTGTATGCACTTACACATAACAACAGGACTCTGAGGCTGTTTTCACCCAGGCTCAGTGGGTGACCAATGCACACAATCAGGTTTTGTCTTAGAATCATGGAATCATTATGGTTGGAAAAGACCTCCAAGTTCACCAAGTCCAACCTCTAAGTGAACACACCATGTCAACTAAATCATAGCACTAAGTGCCACATTCAGTCTTTCCTTGAACACTTCTGGGGATGGTGACTCCACCACTTCCCTGGGATGTTTCTTCCAAGGCTCAAACACCCTTTCAGTGAAGAAAACTTCCCTGATGTCCAACCTAAACTGTTCCTGGTGCAACTTCAGGCCATTTCCTCTTGTGGTGTTGCTGGTTCCCTGGGAGAAGAGACCGACCTGGCTAAAACCTCCTTCCAGGCAGTTGTAGAGAGTGGTAAGGTCTCCCCTGAGCCTTCTTTACTACAGGTTAAGTAAGCCCAGCTCCCTCAGCTGCTCCTCATATGACTTACCCTCTAAACCTTTCACCAGCTCTGTTGTTCTTCTCTGGACATCCTCCAGCACCTCAATGTCCTTCCTGCAATGAGGGGCCCAGAACTGGACACAGCACTCGAGGTGGCCCCCCAGTACAGGGGGACAGTCCCTGCCCTGCTCCTGCTGGCCACGCTGTGTCTGATCCAGGCCAGGATGCCACTGGCCTTCCTGCCCACCTGGGCACAGCTGCCTCGTGTCAAGCCAGCTGTTGATCAGCACTCTCAGTTACTTCTCTGCTGGGCCACTTTCCAGCCAAAAAAAATCTATTGGGGAGGTTGTCCTCTGCAACTGAGTGTGCAGCTTTGGGAGGGACACACATGGAGCTGTTGAGGGAGGAAGGGGACACCCGGCCTAACCAGTCAGAACAGCAGAAACAATCCTGGCAATCAGTGGGGTGACAGATGCCTCAGCTAGATTGCCCTCACATCCAGTCTTAGTGATGAGTATGCTGGTCCCAGAACCCCATTCAATGTCTGGGTGGAGCCAAGTTCTCCAGTACACCCATGAGTGCTGGGAGTATGGAATTGTGGCTCTGAGCTCTTTAAAAACACATTCCTCACAGGCTGCTCTAGTATGTCCAGTGACTGTGGTCATCAGATTCTAAATAAACAAAGTAACCTGGGCACATCACGTTCAGCTGAAACTTCATCCATCTGCTTGCCATAGTGGCTGACAGCATTTCTGGCATATTCCCAGAACATTTAATTTTATTAGGTACATTTACTGAAGAAACGAAAACCCTTAAACTGAGCAAATAAAGAGCCCTTATAAATACAACTAGTTTTTTTCATTTTGTTTGAGTAACAGTGGGAAATGAAAAACTGCAAGGCTAAAGGAAGTGAGGGGACTATTTATGTAGCATGGGAAAAATTAAACTGAGATTCAACACTTTAAAGTGGGTGACATCTGTTTATCAAAATACTTTTGTTGAATCTTGCTTTTCGTCTTTTCCTGCTAAGACTCAGAAACAAGGATGCAGTGCTAGATTCGTCCTTTGATTTTAGCAGCAATCTGGGCAAGTTCTGCCACTATTTCAAAATCAAAATTTTGGTCTGGCATTGCCAATTGCTAATAAAATATACTAATGTATCATGTGCCATTTCTTCACTAAATTACTCACACATATGTATACAGTATGAAAAGATGTGTGGGACTAGGAGTTTTTCCCTTTTTGCACATGAGATACAAGGCAGCTCTGCACTTAACTTTTTATTACTTTGAACAAGTGGGATGCACACCAAGACGTGGTCTGAAAGGGTAACTGAAGCAGTCTTGAACTGAGCAGATGAATTAAGCAGGAACTCAAACCATTGGTTTCTACAAGTAGCTTGCAAAAACATGCACCAAGGAAAATAATTTTCAATGATTCAAAGCAGAGCCCTTGGCTACCTTAAAATAGGCTAAATAAGGTGTTCTGCAAATGCACAAAGTCCTGGGGCCAGCCAGGGACCCAATACTGTATTCTACCAGCAGCAGAAAGCAGTGGCAAGTAAATTCTGAAATTTAATATACAGACAGATATGCTTTGCAGTTTCACTGCTCTTCTGTTAGTAAAAGTTCAAGATGAACTGGGCTGACATTTTTGGTAAACTGTTTGGTAAAGTGTAAGACAACAGACTGAGTTTCCTTGCTATCAACCACTTACATTGGCATGTCTGCACCAAATAGGCAAAGTTGTAAAAGATGCAATTTGTTCTTGTTATCTTCAACTAATAAGAGCTAAGAACGGCTGACTACAAAAAGGGTTTTCTGTCCTCCAGGAGCTGTTCCTGGTATATCTGGATGAATATATATGTGTATCAGGATGTGTGTATATGGATGCCCATCATAATAATGTGTTTCTTTCAAAGGGCTTGGACTAAGAGCACTCATCTCATGCTTTTTCACTGCTCTGACTGGAAAGAACAATTTGCCATTTGCAAACAAAACAGACCAAAAAAATATTAACACAAGAAATCTGTTTCATTGCGCTTAAGAAGAATACACACCCTCTATGCTAAGCATCTCACCTGATTATTACAGAAAATCAGTGAATTGGTTTGGTACACAAAG
The DNA here is from genome assembly GCA_013397915.1 of Daphoenositta chrysoptera. Taxonomy (NCBI): domain Eukaryota; kingdom Metazoa; phylum Chordata; class Aves; order Passeriformes; genus Daphoenositta; species Daphoenositta chrysoptera. The sequence goes on along the minus strand of VZRO01008377.1, from coordinate 976,277 downwards.
CTATGAGCTAGACTAAGTACCCAAATTCAGGAAAGAATATGAACTCAAAATGCTATTTGGTATCCAGGATTCCCAGTTGATGTCCTGACTCTAATAGCTTTTGACTGCCATCACAGACACTCAAAATTTACCACTGAGTTTACCACCTACTGAATTAAATTAAGAATGGGAATAGATAGGCTAAGAATCTAGAGTGGAAAAAACCCCACACATGAAATATCCACAAATCCTGAATTAATAACCCTAAGGAAGATGTGGAAAGCATGTGATACTTCTGTGGTGAAACTGGACAAACACTAGTCCCTATGAACCAAGATTCAGTGCAGAAAAACAGATTGAGGACTTCTCAAACACTGAAATGTAAGCTGTGGACAGTGAAAGACCAGAGACATATCTCACATGTGCTGATCCAAAAATCTTGGAGAGAATATGAAGGAAGCAACTGGTAAGAAATTAGCTCACTGCCAAATACCTGAGCAGGTTTGTTCAAACATCATCCCTTACCCCAGCTGGTCCTGCCATGCTTTACCCTCTTCAAGATCCCTTCATAGTTTTACTGTCCAAAATCCTTCCCCAGGTTTCCCATCTTCTGCAGTTCATTCACTCTCCAGCAGTTGCTTTGGTCACCACACAGGGGTTTCTTGAGAAGTTACTAGAATAGGTCTTCCTCTTCATTCACCTCCTTTGCTCTTGGTAAGGGAGTCCTGGGCTTCTGCTGTGTTTCTGTGCCCCACAGGGAACTAAGGTCATAGACTTTGTTCCTGGAATCACTGCAGGAAAATTCAGTGGGGTGCTAAAAACCCCAAGTGAAGCCCACAAAAAACCCACAAACAATTCCAGCAAAACTTAACTCAAATAGCACTCAATAATGCACAGATCTGTCTGTTGGATAACCAAGGAAAGCATTAAGGATGACATAAACTTTGTGTTTTTTGCATACTTCATCCTTGCTCCTACAAACACTACTGCATGTCAACTCCTAGCCAGCATCCCTCTCTAGCCCACTGTGTACCAGTCTACAGCACAAGAGAGGAATATTCCTGCTGATGAACTCCAGGCAGCCACTCAGGGCACCAAACAACCTCCAGAGAGATGAACAGCCTTTTAACCCTCTTCACTGATCATGCAGAGAGTTCAGTTTCCCCAGTACATAATTTAAGCACTGCCATTAAATAATGTCAATACCTAGTGAAGTAAGCCAGGTTTGTCTGAAGACCCTTCAAGGATCAGTCAGGCTACTGTGAAATAGGCAGAGCACTTATGGAACAATAGAGAGTGGAAGAAAACTCAAAAATAAAAATAAGACTTCAATGCTCAGAAAATATTTAGCGGTATTTAGGCTAAAATAGACTTTTCTGTGAATATTTTCATTCAATGTTTTAAATAAATTTGCTTTGGCTATGCTGTCACTTCTGTCACTTCCAATTTCCACTAGCTTTTGGAAGATGTATATTATATATCAGTCACCCATTAATGCCACACTCTCATTTTATGTAACAGAAAAAGCACGATTGTGCCCAAGCAGTAAACCTCCAAACTTGCTAACATCCTGAAAGGCACAGGAGCACAGCTCTGCAAAGCACTGGGGGCTCTGGCTGACTGTGCGCACCCGTGGCTCCCTGCATGCACCAAATATTCTGCTGCAGCAACACCCGAGTGCTCCCTGTCCCTGCCTTCCCTCCATACAGGCCCAACACAACCAGACACTGGGCTCTCCCAGGAACCTCTGCTGCACTTCTGTCCAGTGAGAAAGGAGCAAAACCTGAAAGAACCCACCCCTTCTGTCCTCTTTTCTTTGCTAGATCCAACAGTATTCTTTACCAATCTCCTTTTCCCCTTTCCACTCCATAAAAAACAAGAAATCAAATCATGTAGCTGATGGCTTGGAAATGAATCAAAGCAATCAAGAATCAGGAGAAGCAGAGACAAGACAAGCCCACAGTTTTTGTTCTAAGCCCTACATTGGCATGCTCTGCAACACTAAAGATGTGATACCCATAATGACTTACAGGTACTCGTGTACCCCAAGAACAGCAATACATCATGCAGCAACAACTTCACAGGCCCTGCAAAATTCAGTTGAAGAATCAAAATGGAAGAAGAATCAGAATGGAAGAAGAATGAGGAAGAAACCTCATTCAAAATTTTCATTACACAAAAGGTATTAGATAGAATTATATTGCAAAAGGCACAACAATAGGTTATATTATTTTATGATTAATCTGTCAGAACAGAAGAAGTTAGGTTTTTTCTTATGCTGGATGCATAGAGCTGAATAATTTCATAATTACAGGGAAGTCAGGTCAGAAAAAATAGCCATGAGGAAAGCAAACTGATTGTGAAGAGAGTATTTCAGAGCCTGAGAACAGAGCAGGAGTGCTTGCGTGGGCAGACACCAGATGCTGCTCCAGACTTTCAGCAAACAGCAGAGCAGGGAGGGATGGGTAAATGCTGGTATTTACTTTCTGTTTTAACTTAAGCAACTGGAGGAAGATAACAATTTAAGACACTGCCCCCTAGATAGCTTTTGTATTTCTCCTGAGTCTTCAATTATTATATTTTTCTCTCTCTTCAATATCCTCATTTCCCCTGAGTATGCACTGACCAGCAACTTGCATTCCCTAGAAATCCTCCCACCAGCTACCTGGAAAGAAATTTATGCTGGAGGGCACAACACTCTTCTAACATGTAGATGCCTTTAAAACCACAAGTCATCTTCAGAAACCAAATTGCACAGAGGTGCATAAAGAATTCCTCCGAGACTTATTTTGGAGGCAAGTGAATTCAGCCAACTCACAAACATCAGCAGTAATTTCAATTCAGTAAGCATGTTTGGCATTCTCAAAACCTTCACCCAAACCACACACCTCTTTGCACGTGCACTTCTTTTAAAAATAGTTTTTCTTGGTCTGCTTTTGTGCTCACTTTTTGCCCTCAGCCTGTATGATAAAAATTTTCTGGGTGAACCCTGGAGAACTGAGCAGACCAAACACTAATTCTCATATGGAATTTATTTAGAGGAGGAGAAAAAAACCTCTTAAGTTGAGTAGTTACGTTATTTTGAACTGGTCTTATATTTTATGCGTACATAGCAGAGCTGGAATTTCAGGGCTGGCTTTTGTTTGCATTCATCATGAAACATTTGTTATATGAGCTGCTGCTACTGCTACCAAAACAGCTGCTGCTCACTGCTAGAAAACCAGAGGCCAACTCAACAGTTTCTTTCTTTCTCTAAGTAAGTCTAGCTGGAAAATGAGGCCTGGTGTGCCTGCAGAAAATTACCTTTCTTTGGCTTCACTGTCATCCTTGCCACCTTTTGCTTACCCAGCATGCAAACTTGAAAGAGAACGGGTAAATCAGAACAAGAGCAGGCAGATTCTGATGCTCCTGAATCACCTGCCATTAAACACAAATCAGAAGTGCAGCTGCATGAACTCCCTGCTTTGCAGCTAGGGCAGCACCTCAAATGTGAATTGTTCCTTCAGCTGCTCTTGAGATTCAGCTGGGATTCAGCCCTTCTGCCCTGCATCATCATTTTCTGCCATCTGGAAAAACTGAGTCATGACTTGATCTAGCTTTGCATAGAAATTTCTTCAGTAGGAGGCTGCTTCCCTGTGCAGAGTAAAATACCCACCCATCTGACAATCTGTGCACTTTCCTACCAAGCTCCACACAGATCAGGACCCAGAGCATCTGTGGACTGCAGCTCTGAGTGCTGAGGACAGACCTTCTCAGATGCACATGAGCTGAATTTTAATGCTTTGCTTTGTTATGAGTAGTAAACCACCTCAGTGCTGGTTTTGTTGCTTCCTGGTAACATCATATCAGCATTGACCTCTCTTACCTCATACCTTTTTAAGAGAACATTTATCCCAGGCTGGAGCACAAGTCCCTGTGAGACTTCCTTGTTTTTTTAAAGTAAGGGGACACTACCAAACAATGAATGCCTACCTCTGTCACCAGTTTTATCCTGCAGAAGAACATTCTTTCTCCTATCCTGACAACCACTTTTCTTAAAGAGCTTTTGGACAGCAATCTTGCTGAAAATCACACCTGTACCATCTCATATCCCTGTTCTTGCTCAGTCCTTCAAGGAAGTACTTGATTTTTGAGGTTTTACAAATGCCATACTGACTTTTCCCAACTGTCTATTAATCACATTCTGTATTATAGTTCCTCCCAGTATGTCAGCTTGATTCTTTCATCTGTCATGTCTAGGTGACAATTGCAGCTCTCTAAATGCTTGGGAGTAGTCTTAACTATTCTTCCAAAATAGCTGCAGGTTGAAGCAGGGGACACACCACAGAGTTGGTGATTTCAGTTTCAAAGAAATCCTTGGTGAATACCAGCTCTCACAGCAGCATCCCTAACACGGCCAAGGAGTAAAGACAGCTGTGGAGTAAAAAATGCCACACCCTACCCTGTATTATAGATGGCATCTGCAAGTAACTGAGAAGATACTCAAATGGAGTGCAAACAGCACAACTCAAAAGATAAGATTTATAAAGTGCAGTAACCATTGCGCAAATGTTGGAGATGGACAAAGATAGAAAACTGGGAAGAAGACAGCAATAAAAGAACACAATGGGATTGCAGTTTGGAAGAAGGGGAGGAAACTGGGAAGGTGAGCCTAGAGAGAAGCAGAGGGGAAGATGCTGTTTCATACTACATTTGAAAATTTGTCATTCTACTCCAAGAACAGAGAAAAAGAAGAAAAATGGAATTTTCATAGCTATATTTAGTAAAGACCTCTTTTCTCACTGTAGTTTCTTGGAGAGCAAATTTTCAAGAGGGACAGACCAGAAAGGCTGGGAGATTCCAACAAGGAAAGGAAGCCGGGAACATAACTCCAAGAAAGGAGGAGCAAGGGGTCAGCTCTCCAGCACCATAAACTGCCTTCAGGGCAGGTAGAGCAAAGGGGTTCAGGAGAAGGAGCACAGGCAGGGTGTGAAGCTGTGTTCAAGAGAGGAGTGATGGCTGCAAGACACACCAAAACGACTCCTGTGCTACACTGCTAACATATTTACTTCATTTTAATCCTTACAATTTTGTCATCAAGCGCTGACCCTTGCACTTTGCTGAAATTCATGTTACTAATTCTTTCCCTTCCTTTCTAATAGTAGCAACAGTGTCCTTGAGATGATTTTGGAGCACAATACACTGTGTCCTCTGGGAGCAAGTGGTCCCTTTACAGATGTGCCCTGGGGATGTCTCTTCCCTGAGACTGTCTCCCTGCCACTTCTCCCAGCTGCCCACTGTCTCTCCCTCCCTGACTCTTCTTGGCCACCTAGCCCTGATGTGGTTGGAAAAAACCCTTTTGATGTTAGCTTTAATGCCTTTAGCAAGTTGCATGCCAGAAAGTGCCTTGCTATAATTTCATGCCTAGCTTGTTTCATGCCTAGAATTTATGCTCTCTCATGTTTTCCTAATTTTAATTATTACAACATTTTAATTACTATAGCAGCTAATTTGCATCACTGTAAAAACTTGATGGTAAATTGTAGCATTTATGTGAAAATCTAAGTAATTCCTAAGGGATGGCTGCTTGTCTCTACTGTAAAAAATTACAGGTAAAAGTGTTTTAACAATTAAATTGCTTTTCTATAGTTACCTTACCTTTAATATTTTTCAAAACATTTCTGAACCATCAAAGATACTGGCTCGTGGTACTTGCATTGTTCTTGCAAGATGCCTTGGGATAAGAATAATCAATTTAACCTGCAGCCCATTCTACCATTGATACAGTGATTTAGTCTGAGAAAAAAGTACAGTAGCTTTATTTGAAGACTAAATATACGATTGTGCTCCTAAAAGCTAAGTGAATAGTCAGCTCTGTGATCTGTTCCATATTGCTCCTGTGTCTTCAATGCCAAATATGCTCAGTTTTCAATTAAGAGATGTTTCTCCCCAAACACTGGCCCTGAAAACATACTGTGGGGCACAATGAAAATTGAGCTAAATTCTCAGTTGTTTTGGTCCTATTATTAATAAGTTTTTTATATTCCAGCCTCAGCCACCTTGTGCAGCTTGCTTGTTTCTGTGTAGGTGAAATGAAGACCTGTTCAAACGTACCAGAGCTGCACTGGGGAAGAGAAGCAGGCCTATTAACTGGGATTTAATGGCTCCTTCTGTATTCCTTCTGTTGCCTGGATAGAGGTCAAAGCTGTCAAAGAAACAATCTGCATAATCTGTTACTGCAGTAACTTTTTGTTTAAATGCTATTTTTAAAGCAGAAGCAGTAACAGAGGTTTAGCTGAAATGCTACTGATTAAAATAGCATTATGATTTTATTTACTAAGTTACTCAAGAAGGAATGAACTGTCATTGCAAGCTTTAACTGCCTGTCATTAAAATGTTTGTGGTATATTGTCATCAGTAACCCTGGATTATTTATGAGATATCACTAATGCTGTATCCAAATGCAGCTTTCCCTCTGTGCCAGAGCTTTAACAAAGCTGGTTGTCCATGGGTTTTCCATTTTGTGATATTAGGAACAGGAAATATTCAAAAGATGCATTGGGGAATCAACCTCAGATGAGCAGCAGGAGCACACTTATAAACTGTAACATCTTTAGTGACTGATATGCTCATTAGATAAACATGACAGTTGCTTGGAAGATATCAGCACCAAGCCTTCGAAATAATCTCCTGACTACACATGAATTCATGCACATGAATTCTTGATGTGTGAGATGTAAGGGCTTGTCTGACTGATCCCTTGGGATTTAGAACATAAATAAGTTTTGTTTTTACCACAACATGGTATGAAAGTACATCTTTGTGGCTTTAATCCAAAACCAGGCAGCCCTTCAATAGATCTGATGAAAGGAAATTGAATGCAAGCGACATGAATAGGTGGGATGAAATGCAAAATCTGTAGGCTGAAGTCTTGGAATTGCACTGAAAGAAGATGATGCATTAGGTGGTCTCAGTCTTCATAATCCTACAGACACACAGAAACTTTAGAGAGGGGAATCTCTGTTAATGATAGAGAGGCTCTGGTGAGCATGCAAAAAAGTAAAATTTGTTTGGCTTCAGGTGAAGACCCTGCCATTTGACAGGAAAGAGAAACACAAAAAAGGTCGAGGAGAGGAACAGGAAAAAGGCAGCAGATTGCAGAGCACAAGCTCGGTATACACATGTATTATAGCTCAAAGAAAGGGAAGATTATTTCTACAAAACATACTCAGCCTGTTTCTACAATACATTGTAGTTTGTCAGAGCCAGTCTATGAACTCATGTGTCCAGAAATTTTACGAGAAGAGGAACACTGGATCTAGGTTTTTCAAACAATGATTTAAGGGAACATGGACTTCACCTTCCACTACAACTGATTCTGAGCAGAGCCTTTACAAATTCAACTCCCATGAAAATACAAGCCTAAAATAAGGATTTAAAAATCAGAATTGTAATTAGCAAGAAGAGAAACCATATCCTTCTTTGCCATAATCAGTGGTGAGATCAGCCAACCTCCCTGAATGCCAGAAGTGCTGGGAAGGGGAGCTATGGATCAACAGTAGCCTCATTTCTCCATTTCATGAACAATGCCCATGATCCTGGCTTGCCAACATGAAATATGTAAATTTCTCACCTGATCTAAGTGATTATTGCTGGTGCTGCTGTACTTACCAAGTCAACCACTGCTCTTGACTCCAGGAGAAAGCAGAGCCACAGCAACGTGTCTGGCAAATGAACATGGAAATCACACTTCCCTGCACTGTAGGCTCAGGGAGCAGATTCACCCAGACTGACAGCCAATGTCGTGTCAGGCTGTCAGCTACCTCAATTTTCATCTCAAAATCCATTCATTTGGGGCCACAAGATACATTTATAGGCAACTGCTCTGCTGTGTAACTCTGCACATAACATTGAGCTAACTCAATCTAACAAGTACATGCTAGTAAGGAAGGGTAAACAGAAAGGACTTGAGCCTGGATGTACACAATACTACCTTGGATAAATCTTTTGGTGCCACAGTTACGGTTTTCATGTCCCACACACATTGTCTGGAGTGTCTTCACCTTGCTCAGCAGAACAAGAACCACAGCTGTTACAAGCTGTCAGTCTTTGCTTCAGAACTCACCACGGAGAACTTTCGCTTCTGAGATGAATATTTCAAAGACCTAGTGGATCTTTTGGAAAACACAGTCATGAGAAAGCCCAGAAGTGCTCAAAGCCTCTCAAGAGCTCCTATTCTTAAAACTGCTTAGTTTATTCACAATAAGATTTCAAACCTCCAGAAGACAGAAAACAGCATATCTTTCTTTTATGGGATTGGAAAAAGAAAGGATACTTCCGCTGACTATGCTTATCACTCATTGGTGTATCTCCTGTCTTCAAGGCATCCTGGATCAGGCAGTGTGGTTTTGTTCCTGCTCTCTAAACCTTGTATTTTCATGGCTGAACAGCTAGATAATAAATCTACAGCTTTTGATAGTGCCTTCAGTTTTATAAAACAAACCAAGGAACAAATTAGATGTGCAGAATGTCCTAGATGCTATCGACCTAATAAAAAAGAAATGTCCTCAGGGATATGCACTGAGACTTCCTTTTGCCCTGCCTGTCTTGCTCACAGGGAACAGGGAATTTGTTTTACAAGAAACAAAAAATACAATTAAACACTCTTCCTAGATCTTAAACTGTATGTTTTAGCACACGCATTGTTTCATAGTGTTCCTCTTTGCAATACTGAAAGTTGAGACTTCAAAGGGAGAAGAGAAGAATGGTCTGTTCACGTTTTCTATTTTCAGAACAGGATGTTGGGTGATAAGAAAACGCCACCCAGGCAGAATGTAAATCCACACGTGCTGTCAGCACTGGGAGTGCTGCACACACGGGCAGATCACTCCATCTGCTGGACAGAGCTCCTCTGCTCACACACACGCTGCCTCACATCACAGATGGAAACGTGCTGCACAACTGTTACACAGGGAGTTACCTCCCAAATCCAACCTCATGGTTTACCTACACGTGAAATTTAGAATTTTCCTCTTCTGTAGAAAATTTTCCTAGTCAGTGGTTCCTCTTCGAAGTATTACTTAGGGAAAACACAAAGCTCTTCTAGAGCGCAAGGCAAAAGAAAAGACAGCGTATTTGGAGTCTCCAAAGCATTTAAACATTTGAATGTGTTCTAAGCTTTAGAAGTGATGCAAAAAAAAACCAAAAAAAAACCCACCCAAAACCAACCCAAACAAGAAAAAACCCCTCAAAAAACCTTCTCAGTATTTAAATTGAAACTAATGCATGCTGATTTTATTCTCACATCAAGAGTGCAAGGAGAGAGAAGGGTTGGGCAGTTTAGCACAAGAGATGAGCCAGTGTATTCCCTTTCCACTTACCAGTCACAACCCTTCCAGAAAGTACAGAACCCACCCAAAACCAAGACTAATTTGTCACAGCTCACAAGAAGCCAGTCAGATAATTTGTCCTAATTTCTTCTTTCCTTTCATTTTGTGCTGAACAAAGGCAGAATATAAGATGATAAGATGATCACTGTTTAAAGACACTGCACAAAAAGCACTGCCTCCTTCCACAGGGTCCTATGATCATTTCTTACTCAGAGTTTTTGCTCTTGAAGGTGGTGCCTGTAAAGACATTCACTACAATTTCTGAGAGGGAAAAACCCCTTGGTTCCTGAACTTTTACAAATGCACAGCATCTGAAGCATCTGAAGGCAGGTCTCACCTTCAGTGCTGGCCTGGCACAGGAGTGATCTTCAGCACAGTGCAAAGGCTGCTGAGATGGAGTCCACCCTTTTCCTAACTCCATCCAAAATGCCCTCCTTCTTAGGACCTCTGCTCTGCAATAAAGACAGATGGCAGCATCTCTCTCCTTACCCAGTTTAAAGAGAAGGGGAAACCTATCAATTGAAAATGTCAAGATTGTATCATTAACATTCATGAATGTAACAGATTAAAAAAAAGAAGGTTTATATTACCTGGGATAATATTACTACTACAGTTTAAAACATTCCCTGTAAATGCAATTATTATGAGAATCAATTTTCATTGCATTTTTTAAAAAAAATACTTTTTACAGTTTACCTGAACAATATATTTTCTTTCAGCTGACAATGTGAGTTATTTCATGCACTCAATAAAATTCACTGTCTGAAAAGCTTAAAGGCAGCCTTCTTGTTGTACAGCAAGGCTTATACATTCTCCACGCAAAATGCAACTTTCAGGAAACAAAGTGTTTTTTTCCTGGTATTGGGAAGAAGTCTTTTTATAGGGCTTCTGGTGCCGAAGATAATTTATGAACTTCTGCAGAGAGGTGTGAGGATATGGATCATTTCTGAGGTGATAAAAACCATTTTATTGCCTACTGTTTTACACTAGATGCTGTTAAATTTTACCCCATGCCACAGAAGTTGACAAGACAGAAGAAAACTCTGTTTTGCTGAGCATAGTATGTATTCTTTGCCTCTTAAAAACACCAAAGATATGAAACCCACGCGTGCCCATTTCAAAAGAAACTGTGTAAGTATTCTCTGAGTTCTAGCACTTCTTCCAGGTTGCAGAAGTGAGCTATAGCCAGCAAAATGAACAGGACTGACCAATTCTTTTTTTTCCTTTAGTTGCACTCCTGGAGAGTGAGGAGAGATTTATTTATTTATTATGTCAAGTTTTATTATAACTATTACATGCTTTTCAAAGAGTTAAGGAATACTTTCAAATTTTGCAATAAATATAATGTAAGGCTTTGCAATTGGATCCTATCTGCTTCAATGCTGGTGAAAAGAGATTTTGAGCAAATTTTACTGTGTTAGCAAACAAAGTTATTAAACACAAGAATGTTTTTAAAATTTCTTCTACCCATCTATTCATCCATCTATAGATTTCACAATCTATATGCTGCCCCTATTCCTACCCTCTTAATCTCTTGTCAAAGCCAGTTTTGGCTCTCAAGACAAGACAAGTTTGTAACTTTGGACAAGACAGGCATCAAAAAAGAGAGTCCTTTTGCAATTCTTGACTTGGTATTAACATTAAGAAAACACTTAATTTCAAGGAGAGAGTGGAGATGCAGAAAAACAGGAAGCCCATAACTTTAAAGTATTGTACAAGATAAAACCAGACTGGTTCCAATGAAAACTTCAGCACCACCAAGAACTTTCACATTTTGTTGCACGTGGTTATAAAACACACAAGTCAAAATATCTGGCATAGGGAATAGTTGAAGGCAACCTTTTGTTAATGCAATGAAGGAAGTTATCCTCCTGGTGTCCTCTGACATATCCTGTCATGCTGAACTGCCAAGTTTTTTTAATATTTTACCTTTCTTCACAGTTTCCTTCTGCCAACTTATGTCAGACAAATCATTAGCATCAACAAGAAGAGCAATTAATTCATATTGCTTTAAGCAGTTATCTGTGTCATCAGGTATACAGACAGACAATACCACTCTGTGCTCTCTGATGAAAATGTCCCACTATCCATCTGACTGTAGAGCCACAGTTTTAATGATCTGCTTCAAAGCAAGAGAAGAAAAATATTTTTGAAGGTAAAACAACTACAGGCTTCATTTTCTCCTAAGAGAACACTGAGCAAGAGCTTCTTGATAAATGCTATTATAATGTTTCAGAGGAGAAATTTTACTACAGACACAAAAGAAACAAAGAACTTTGAATATGGCCTGCACAGTTCAATGGAACAGAGATGAGAAAAAGTTTCTAGATTTCCTGATTTCTATAGTATCAACCTACACTGAAGGTTTCCAATACTAAGACGTTTGCTCAGATGGGAGTTACAGTGACCTGGTGACAACCCAAAGCACCTGCAATGAGCGAGGAGAGTCCCAGCTTCCAGAAGAATGGGTTTAACCCACAACTCCTGCAGATGTATCTTAAATGCATATGTGATTTTATGGGTTTGGTAACATCAGGCATTTTGCTTCCTATAGGAGGAAGCTGCTTTTAATATGGTTTAGATTATGATGGGACAGCAGTCACAGATTTCCTACTGTGATTTCTAATCTATGTAATCCACTAGCGCAACACTGGATTGAAATTGTCTTTCTTCAGCTAATTTTTGCTTCAAGGCAGCTCTACAAATCCAGTTTTTGAACTGTCTCTAATCCAGAACTGCTTATTGCAGTGGACCTTGGTACAGATATTCAGAGACCTGGAAGTGAATCACCTTTCTGTGGATGTCCTTCACTGTGTTTTCCTCATCTCGTTATATTCAGCTGACAAAAACTAAGTTGAAGAAAACCTTTCCTTTCTTTATGCAGAAAGAGGAAAGACTGCCATAAGAGAGTAAGAGCAGCAAGTCAGCAGACAATACTGTAAACTGTATAGATTTAACCTGCAAGTGTTAATTGAAACAAAAGGTCAATTTTGGCCCAAGTTATCTGCTGCTTTGTGGGACCACCACACAGCTGGCAGAACAACACATCTTCTTCCAAGCACTGCATGATGCAACAGCAGAGGGTGTTGCAGATCAGGCCTAAGATGCCCTGAGGAGAACAATGTAGGACTTCTTACACACCACTTGAATATTTTTTATTTTTCTGGCTGACTCTGTTAAGGGTTTTTTTTTGTAAGTATTAGCACCAACACAGAAACAACCAGAAAATAATTATGATAGAAAGAAACCCCTCAAACATATGCATGTATGAAAAGAGGAGGAGAGAATTAACACAAGGAAACTGTTTTCTTACTAATATGCCCAGTCAATAAGTGAATGGGAAAGATAAAATAAAGGTTTAATCCACCTAGGGAATACTGAAGTAAAGTGGTGAATCTTTAGACATGTTACAAGACCCGTCTTACACATGAAATCCCAGAGGAAATCACTGTCCTGAAACAGGTGATCAAATTTCCTTCAGATATTGGAAAATACACAGAGAAGAGAAAGATTACCCAGCACTTAATGATTCTGGCAGATTGCTTATTTCCCACCTGACAATTTCTAGGGCACCCTGATGAAAATCAAAACCCTGAGTGCTGCTTATTAGCTTCTCCCATCATAAAAGAAATGAGAATATATGGTGCACAGAACAGCTGAAGAAGGCTATGGACTCTCAAAGAAAAGCCTCATGGCAGAGAGAGCATATCCTTCTACTGATCCCCCTGCCTTCCTTTTGTCTAACATCCCTAAGGGAAACCTTGGAGACCAAATCATGCAAACCTCAAGGATGACTTCCACATACTACAAACATAGGTATTTTTATTTTTTAATTTATAAAGATAAGGGAAATAACTGATCCCAGGCTGGGCATTGCTCTCATGTCAGTGCAATACTCTCCTTATGTCTGTTACTGAGCAAAATCACTCTCTGGTTGGACGTGGCACCACAAAGTTACACTCCCACCTTCCAAAGACCTGCCTTAACTGCCTTATTACAAGCAGAAAATGACCCTCTGCAGTCACATTCAGAGAAGGAATGCCATAGTTTCCCTAGTCTCTGTATCACTGCTAAATACAGAATTTCCAAAGATGCATCCTGGAAGCAGGGTTTGGTGGACAGTCACACACAAATCCTGGTTATGGATAGAAACCCATAATTCTCCAAAGTGACTGACCACTGTAACAGCTGCTCTCAGTCAGAAGCCAGCCATCAGCTGCATGAGTTACAAACTAAATTCAATTTTTGTTCCATGTGAGTTTAATATACAGCTAGGTACAAAACACACATATTAATGTCTGTAGGCATTTCACACTGACACAAATGCAACTGAGTCACGAAGGAAGAAAAGATGTTTTACCCCTGCTTGGTTCATATACTGTTGATGAGGCAGTCAAATGTAAGCAAGAAATCAATTCTGCTGGAATGACATGCACAGCCCTCCAGAAGCATCATATTTATTTTTAGGCATAGGACACAAGACTGTCTTTTAAAGAAGTCAGCAATAAATAAGTGTTGGAGGGATGGATTGACAGAGAGAACCCTTTCAGATTGACCATGGGGTGCAAATTAAGAATTAGATTGAGTGCTCTCCATTTTCATTTCTCTACTCCAGTCTCCTAAGTCTTTTTCCTCAGCATGCTTTGTACTGGAAGTGCTGTAAAATGCACATTCTTATTTGTACTTTACCTAAACTCAGCTCAACTGAAGGTTCATTTCATTTCATCTCATACTCAAGGCTGAGGGAAAATAACTTGGTCCTGGAGAATCTCCAAAGTGTTCAGGTCCCCAAACCATTTATTGAAGGTTTATTTAAGTACATACTGCTGACACCATTTGGGGAATATTTTGACAGTATTATTTGAGAACTGAGTATGACAGAATTAAAAGCAGGAAAAGCCACTCCAGTGGAAAACGGGAAGCTTTCTGGCATGTGGAAAGATCACTGAGCAACAAATGTTTGCAAGGAAAGAAAACCACACAGCAACATGAAAGATAAAAGTGGAATATGTGACCTTCCCCATTAATCAAATCTGCTCCCTAAAGGGGAGATACATTTCTTCATTGACTGAACATGAAACACGTACCCTTCAGCAGCCATTCAGATTTTGCTGAAGTTTCTGTGAGAACAGCTTTTTAATGAAAAAAGTTACCTGGATTTTTGTAGATGCTAAGCACATCCTTGAAATAATGAGGTAAGAATCTTTCTAATAAAAGCAGCACATCCTCCAACTCCTCCAGAATGCCCACAAGCAGAAAATTTTCATTAACGTTCAGCTTTGCTCTTTCAAGGGCCCATTCACCAGGCTCCCTGCATGAAATTGATGGGAGAAGACAGATGGAGAAGGGAAAAAGAAAAATTTAAATATGCATTTACTTCTCAAATTCAAGCCAAGAACACAAGTGAATAAAAAAAATATTCAGTGCTATACTGTGGGCAAAAAAAGACCCCCACCAAACCTGAGTATCTTACTGAGCTTGTCCACACAACATCTAAAATTGGTTTGGCATGTAAAAACAGGATCACATTAAAAGGAGGCTAATCACTGTGTGAAAGTACTCCATTCTGAAGACATCTTTTGCCAAGTTGTTTATCAGCTCAAACTTGTGAACTTTGGTATTTTGGTTTGGAAGCACAGCCTGTCTGATGGGAGGAATGGCTGCCCTGGGTGTTGGGAGGTGCTGAGGGGTGGTGATGTCCCTGAACCCTGAGAATCAGCAGAGCTGTTGGGACCAACCACTGCCTGCTGTGACTCGGTGACTCCTACACAGGACACATCCATTTCCCACCTTCTCCTTCATTTTAACTTCTGCCAAACTCTCCAGGATCTTCCCTTTCCCTGTCATTACCCCTGACTGCCCTGCAGCTTTGCTACAGGATTTGCATTTTTTGCTGTGACTTATACTGCTTTTGAAGAACAGTTTAGGGTTCTTCTATCTTTTCTCCCAGCAGGAGAAGCTGGCAGAACTTCAGTACACCTTTATGCTTCTCTTTTTCCCAAAAGCACAATGTGGTTAGACAAGCATATGAATCCTAAATGAAGCATAACACCAGTGTCCCAGGCTAAAGGAAATCAGCTGCCACACTGCCTGGGAGTGGCTGTAAATCCCACCTCCTCCCTGACTTCATTGGGTTATTGTGGAGCCTATGAAACAGTGAATTTAACATTTGTCTGACATGTGAAACAGCTTACTACTTTCCACTCCTACTAGAGCAGACTTGTAGCAGGTTTTTCATGCTCTACCACCTTCTGTGCACTGATCTGATTTCTGGAAGAGTGTCCTAACAAACACTATGAGCCTCCTGTCTTAATCCCTGCTCCTTGTGGGATTAAGAAGTAGCTGAAGGAAGTGCAAGGGAATTGACAGGAGGAAAATCTTCAACAAGGTACAAAACAGTACTTCAGTATGCTGCTGGAACCTCACAGAGATATGTTGTGAAAGTATTCAGGCATGTGGCTGTTAATGGGATTACTCACGCACACAAGTTAAATCTGCAATCATAAGCATTTGCAAATAAAGCCAAAATATGTTAAGAAAAAATGCGTAATGAAAATGAAGTCATAAACCTGTTTTGTTTCTTATACATAACTTCACTTAAGCCAAAAAAAAAAAAAAAAGCAGGATTTTACAACAAAGATATTTAGAAATTAAGACAGAAGAAGTAACGCATTTTCACTTGGTTTTAATGCTGCAAGTATGGCTTTTAAAGGAAATTCTGGAAAATGTGCAGTTGTTTTATTATGGAGAAGCCTGAATAATACAGAAACAAAATACTTTGAAGTCAAACAAACCTAACAAAGAACATTTGTTACCAACAGTACAAAAGTATTTAAAACCAAGGAAGTATTTAAAATTATTCATATATTATTGCATAAAAATTTACTATGGTATCAGTAATAAAGCAATATGAGAATGGCATACACAGACATGTTAAAAACGAGGTAGCTCAATTAAAGGAGTAGAAGGCTGCATTTTACATAGTTTAAAGCACAATTACGGGTTCTTACACAGACACAGAAACCTGTATTCCTCATACACAGACCTGATACAAGCATCAGAGCAAATCAAAAACATGTATCACAAAGTTACAGGGCAGATAAAATGAGTAACCCAGAAAAAAATTCCACACAAATACATTCAGATTTGATGAATTATTCATGTTATAAAGCAAGAAAATAAAATAGCACTACACTTGTAGTGCCCTCTTTACTTCAAAATATATTCATGCAGTTACCACATGTAGTGCTACATTCCTTGTACTTACATTTGTCTCTTGTACTTCAAATAATGTCACCTCTTTATTACCAGTTTCTGGCAAAATGTTGGCAATAGCTATTGCTGAATAAATTGAAATACTTTGCATATATTTACCTGCATCTTGGATGCTGCCCACAGAAGTATGGTATGATGTAAAATAACCTGGGATTGGAACATTCAGGGTAGTTTTCAAGGATACATACATTAATGTCCTGTGGGGGAGGAAAGAAAAAAGAAAATTACTGTATTTTCCTTTCTCTATTAGACACTGTTTTCTTTATCTCATCCTTTTTATAGACATCTCATGGTCAAAGAGCTGTGCTGAGGCTATAACAAATATCTTAAAAGTCATCTATTGGTCCATCTATCTACTTCTAAATATCAGCAGGGAAAACAAAAAGTTATTTTGTCCTAGAATGCAGAAAGCACTTTTCTCCTCTGTGCTGCAAACCCCACAATTATTATACTGCCATTATCGTATGATTCAAAGTGGGACACATTAATCAACTTTCATACTGAGTAATATTTAAAATATTCAGGAGATTATTTTCAGGCTCTTCTTTCTTCTAAACACACCCTGGAGGAAACCTGAAGCAGCCAGAATAAATGAAATTCAGACAACAATTATTACCTGTTCTCTCTTTTTTTTTATTTTATTTTTTAAAACTCTGCTTCATTCAGTGACTGGAATGAACAAATGTAAACTGTAATTCACACATCTCACTCAATATTAGATCATACATCACTTCTGGTTACAATTCTGTGAAGTTCTCAGATTTTCAGAATTGAACCTACTGTGCAAAGCCCTAGTGAGAAAAGGGGTTATTAGAAAGTATTTATCATTTTCATGAAATATCATTCATCTAATTAGAAGCAATTTATCATTTTTCAAAGACTAGGCATAGCTACTGAGCCCTGAGGAACTGCATTCCATTTATGGCTTCACTTCAGCCCAATAATAAATACATGGGATTGAATTCCATTATCCTTTTCTAATCTAATAGAGCCTTACTCTGCAAGCAGACACACCCACTCCAGAGACACACGGGGCAAAAAATGTGTAAGGGAACAAAAGCAAGGATGGAGGGATCTCACCTTTGCAGAATCAATCTTCATGGTTATTCAGATGTGTGCTTTCACAATGCAACAGGCATTGATATTGATACTCAGCAACATCAAACCAACAACTAAACAAATCCATATTTTATCAAGTAAATAAAATGTGATAGAGAACATTCCAGAGGACAGATGTGCTTGGCAGCGTGGCAGGCACGGAGAGCATCCCCTGCTGTCCCGGGGCAGGGCAGGGGACAGGCCCCCAGCCACGGCATCTGCAGCTGAGCCTCAGCAGAGAAAAGCTCTTCCCAGGACTTCACTGCTCTCACCTAACTTCATCAGAGCCCCACCGGGGTGTGTAAGCTTTTTAAAGCACATTTCTGATTCCTACTCTGTCTCACACTAACGTGAATCCAATTTTATAAGCACATCACAAGACCCTGGGCTAGGAAGTAAATCACATGGTGAGGAACCATTAAAGAAAACAACATAAAAACTGCCAGCTGGGATACAAACAATCCATTTCCCCTGCTCCCCACGGTGCATTCACACCACAATACACACCAGAAGATTTATGGTCAAGACCTGAATTTTGACATTAAAGGCTCTGAGCTGAAGCTAACCAGCCCCCCATTCTCAATGCTCTGATTACTAAGAAATCTTAGTGTGGATGTACAGATTGCACAGGCAATGTGCTTCTTCTATCATCCCAACAGGGTTTTTTAAACATGAATTACAAATTGCACTTCTTTAAAGGCTTATTGTGCTTTTATAGATACCACCAGAGATGTTTTCAGGGATATATATTTTTGCCTTTCATAAGAACCTAAATACCTGCAATGAATTAATAAATTGCTTGAATTTTAGAAAATCTGAAATACTGCCCTGACAATACTTGAAAATACGTCCAAGCAGGCTTGCACTTGATTGATGCATTAGATGGAAGGTAGATAGAACACCTACACAAGATTTAAAAATCTGTAGCAACACCCAACTAAGTACATTATCTCTTTTCTCACTCTCATACAAAGGTGAATGGACATTAGCTTCCAACAAAGAAACTTACCATTTCTTTGCAAGAATAATGAATATGGTGAGTCAGAAAATATTCCCTGAGAGGAGCATCAACACAAAAGTGTAACTGGGACCTTCTTGTAACTGAGAAAACAGTATTTGATTCACATGGCCAGAGAAACATCTGTACAATAAAAGCAATGTAAATTCATGTGAAAAATCGTGCTGCTTTAACAAGTGAACAGCTGATACTAACTCAAAAGATTTTTAGTGTCCTTTCTAGGGTAAACTGATGTAGGATCACTGAAACAATCAGGCTGGCTCTAATCTAATCTAATCTTCCCCACTCCTTGTTGATGACTCAAGGTTTAAGATAAAGGCCAGGTGAGCTTTCATCCAATTTTACAATCTTTTGCCACACAAGGGCATGTATTTCACCTTCCTGACACCAGAAGCTCCAGGCTGGCTCTGCAGTAGAAGCAGTGCCCCTTCCCAGCCTTGGGAATCCCTGCTGTGATCTGCACCCCATCCTCATGCATTTGCAGCACACGCTCACTCCATGAGATGTGAAACCAGATTTCAACCAAAAAAAAGGGTGAAAGAAAGGTCAGATGGAGGTGTGCTAATCATTCAAAACTTAAACACCCCTGCAGGAAGATGCTTTTTGGTGCTAGAGGCACTCAGGAATTTCTGGGGTTTTCCTGAGCATGGAAAACCAAGGTGAAATGAGATTATTCTAGGCAGTGTTAATCTGCTATCCTGAGCAACATTAATTAAGCAACACCTCCCAGTAAGAACGTGCTTTCTCAGCAGAACACAGATCTTTCAGGGCAGAAATGTTTCTATGTGAGACAAAAATATGCAAGGTGACAGCCTTGCTCATTTAAATCACTGGAGGAGCCTTGTAAAAAATTATTTTAACACAGTCTGGAAAGATACAGAAGGAAACACACAGGGATACTTTGATCATAAGCCTTCAAAAGAAAGAAAGAGATATTTTACTTTATTCCTCAGCTCCTGGCTACAATTCGTATCACTCACATCCCACTGGGCTTGTCTTCAACAGGGCAGTGGGAGGCCTGGGAATCAGCCCTGGGGCTCCAAGCAACAACAGAAACTGTCTTTCTTTTCAACACTGCTGTATTTTTCTAGTCGTGTAACAATTTTGTCTGAAAGGTTAAGCCAGTAATTTCTGCTTCCTTCTTCTGTAAAATTGTCTTTGAAATAAAAATCACAACATGCCTTAATGCTTTAATCTGTCAATGAGTCAGATACTGATCTATCAGAAATATATCAAAGGTGAATTATATCTATCAGAAATATATCAAAGGTGCATTATTAATATGTTTTTCTGAGATTAATAATAAACTTTTTTATTTGCCATAGTGAGCTCATACATGTTTTAAGAGGAAGTGAGCATCTGATTAAAAATATTTCATAGAATCATTCAATCATCAGGTTTGGAAGAAACTTTCAAGATCATCCAGTTCAACTGTTAACCCAGTACCACCATAATCACCCCTAAACCACATCCCCAAGAGCCACTTGGGGCACTTATCCAGATGCCTCTTTAACACTTCCAAAGATGGGGAGTCCAGCATCTCACTGGGCAACTTATTCTAATGCCTAACGCCTCTTTCAGTGAATTTTTTTTTTTTTACTATCTAATCTGAACCTCCCTGATGCAACTTAAGGACATTTCCCCTCATGAAACCTCTTTTCAGGTAGTTGCAGAGAGTGAAGGGCTAAAAAATTCCTTTGGGACTTTTAATGCCATCACAAAAAGAGCAAACTTTAAGGTGTTCTTTTGTAGAACAATAAGCAATTTACTGAAGTTAATGTCTTTAACTTATGACAAATACTGTACCATATAAAAAGATGTGCCATAAGATTTGAGAATTTGTTTTTTTTCCCTCCTAATACAAAATCCTAAGAGTACTGACAGAAACAGTAACTTTTTTTTGTCCGGTAGAAGAAATTTATAAACAAACAAACAAACAAACCCCAAAAAAGCCCAACCAATCAAAAAAACCCCAAAAAACAAAAAACAAAAAAAACCAAAAAAAACAAACCAAAACAAAACCCAAACCAAAACAACAAAAACAACTTAGGCTTCAAGCTATTCCCTATTTTTTGATTATCAATGTCTCAACCAAAAATTACAGAAACACCACATTCTGCCATGAATGCATCACAACTCTTGGTAGCCCTGACAATTTAAAATAATGAATCATAACTCAAATACATGCATGCCTTGCAAATAATTTCCATTCCATTTCCATTTGTTCATCTATGGAAAACCATAAAAATATCCCTTCTCTCACAATCAAAATGAAAAATACACATCTTCTTTCTGCTCCCTGCCCCTGTGGGATACCACAACTTCTGTGAAACCTTGCTCACAGCCCAGGAACAGTGCATGCTCCTTCGGTCCCAAGGGTGAAGATGTGGAGGTGTGTCAGCAGCAACCTAAATAAATATCTTTCAAGTTTTCAAACAAGGAAATGGAATAAAACGATGTGGAAAAGCAGTGAGTGAGCCCAGCCTACGGTGACCTCTCCTGCTGACAAGGCTTTTTTCATCCACCACTGCAGCCAGCAGTGCAGTCCAGCCCTCACTGCTGCCAGCCAAGGAAAATTCTTCCACTCTCCTGAGAGCCACCGAGAACCCTCTCGCAGCTTGTAAAGTGTTTTCTCACATAGTTGGTGTTTGTAAAGAGGTCACACTGACCATTACCATCCTGAGGACAAGGTTGCATCATATGAACTAAACACAGCCACACTAGGAAAAAAAAACCCAACGTAATTCCCCGTCTTCTCTGGCCCCAGCTAGAGAGCTCTGGGTGGCCCTAGAGTGATGGGGAAGAAAATGTGAACATGATGGCTCAGGAAAGGGCTTGTGAGTACAAATATGAAATGAAAGAGGGAAAAGCACAACTTCCTACTTCAGAAGGCTGCAAAAGACACTGAAAAGTCAAGGTATAGTTGGCATGCAGGTTTCCAAGTATAAATGTAACATGACTTGCTAAATCTTATTTAGGACCACAAATTATTTACACATTTAATGAAAAATAAGATACAATGCAACACATTTTTAACCCTGATTAGAGGGAGTTTTACTTCACCAGGTGATATTTAACGTTTCTATTAAATCTCAATCAAGTATTTGGATAACTAGAGCCACACAGCAGCAAGATGACTTCTTTCTTTCAAATTTGGTATCTGTTTGTGCATCTATGCCAACAGCACTGGCAGCAGATTGCTGTGGGGTGGGCAGGTGCTGGGCATTGCTTCCCCAAATCAGCGCTGCCAACACAGACAAAGCCAAATGTTTCCCGTCCTGTGCTGTTGTGGTGCTGAGCCCGTCCAAGGTGGGCTGCCAGGTGGGGTGGCCTGTGCCAAACTGTGTGGGGTGATTGTCCCCTGGAGATGACAGCAAGCTGGGCAAGTCTGTTGGGACACCAGTGGCAGGCTGCAGTGCCCAGCAGGCATCTTGGGGAGAAGCTCCAGAAGATGGCAGAGCAGACCCAGCTAACCCCAGAATGCAGGGTTTCTGTCCCCAGATGCCCCCCTGCACCAGCTGTGATTGCCCCTTTGCTTCTGTGAGGCTCTGCCAGCTCAAAAAGCAACAGAAACCCTTTTCTGTTCCTCCTCCACTGCCTTCTGCTCTTCTACCAGAAGAGCAAACAGCGTGGGGCTGGCTCACAGAAACACCACAAGGGCACCCCAGCACTCCGGCTGCACAGGGTGACACAGGCCACAGCAGATCACTTCAGTCACTACCGTAATTTCCTTTACAGCCTCCCTTGGGCATCCACTCCCCCTTGTCTGGAGTCCTCCCCGGGTGGATCTCTGCTGCACCGTGGATCTCCACGGGCTGCAGGGGGACATCTGTCTCTCCGTGGTCTGCACCACAGCCTGAGGGGACCTGAGCTCTGGTGCCTCCCCCCCTCCTTCTGCATCGACCTTGGTGTCTGCAGAGCTGCTCCTCTCTCATAGTGTCCCTCCTCTCTTCTCCAGCTGCAATTGCTGCTGTGCAGGAACTTCTTTCCCTTCTTAGATTATCCCAGAGGTGCTGCCACCACCACTGGAGGGCTCAGCCTTGGCCAGCAGCAGCTCCATCACGGAGCTGGCTGGCACTGGCTCCACTGGACATGGGGGAAGCTTCTGGCAGCTTCTCCCAGAAGCCACCCCTGCACCCCTCTGGCCCCCCAGTCCCCCACCATTGCTACCAAAAGCTTGCCAGGCAAACTCAATACATTTTTGTAGAGGATAATTCTGAGGTTTCTTTGAATTGACTTTCCAATTCCTTCTGGCAAAATGCATGTTTTTACTTTCCTCCCCCCCACCCACCACATCAGTAAATAGGCTGCCAAGTTTAATCCCCACTATTTTTTTTTTTTTTTCAATGGACTCTTTTGCCTGGGCTAATTTGCCTGACTTTTCAGCCAACAATGTATTAAGCTTTTCTTTCTGGCATCTTAGCAAGTGAAGCAGCAGCTAACAAAACAGCGTCTTCTGCTAACCATCTACATTTTCATTAAGTGCAGACGTAAATTATTCATTCATACAATTTTTTGCTGGCACTGACATAGCAAAAGTGATGAACTATGCCCACAATGCTACTATTCAGATGTGACAAACATTAAACACATTTGCACATCAGTATTTTCTAACTTTAAATGATGTACAACACCAGGAAAATACAGAGGTGGATATATTTCTCTCTTTTCTGTTATCAGAAATCATGTTAGTAATTTGTCAAAGAGAAGTTTTACCCGTAAGAATGGAATCACTTCCCAGTTGTAAGCAGAAACCTTATCATATCTTTCTTTTCCGTTGCTTTTATATTTTTCACTGCAAACCATCTCAGCACAGGAAATACATTTAAAAAAATAGAAAGAAATTATGCCAAAAAAAGGGCAAGTGGCTGCCAGCTGGAAGCAGTGTGTAAGCATTAAATAACCACCCTGTTACAGAGGGCACAGATCCAGGGAAAACCAAAAATGAAGACCATTATACTGTAATCAAGAATGAATCCCACTGGCAACTAACAGCAGGGAGACAGTACATCTGCTAATTCTGTTTACCAACACTTCTTCATAAAAGAACCTGGAAAATTTGTCTGCTTGGATGAGCTTTAATGAAATGAAACCAGTTAGGGGTGGCATGTATTCAATTCTGCAAATGCTGAGCAGGAAATACCCACCACCTCAAGGACTTTTCAGCCCTCCCTAATGGAGGGCACGTGGACTGCAGCAAATTGATGCCTATAGAAAAGCAGGAAGTCATAGAATGGATTGGGCTGGAAGGGACCTTAGGATCACCTAGTTCCGATCCCCCTGGCAAGGCACCTTCCACTAGATCATGTGCACCAAAGCCCCATCCAGCCTGGTCTCCCCAACACTTCCAGGGATGAGGCATCCACAGCTTCTGTGGCAACCTGTTCCAACAACCCTCACAGTAAAGAATTTCTTCCTAATCTCTAAACCCACCATCCTTTCCGTTTAAAGCCACTGCCCTTTGTCCTGTCACTACATGCTGTTTTTAAAAAGTCCCTCTCCAGGTTTCTTGTAGGCCCCCTTCAGGTACTGGAAGGCTGCTCTAAGGTCTCCCCTTCCCCAGGCTGAACAACCCCAACTCTCTCAGCCTGTTTTTATGGCAGAGGTGCTCCAGCCCTCTGATCATCTTCATGGACATCCTCTGGACTTGATTCAACAGGTCCATGTCCTTCTTCTGTTGAGGGCCCCGAGCTGGACTCAGCACTCCAGGCGGGGTCATAAAAGAAGAAGTTATAGGAGGTGGAGTCTCACTTCCCTCGACCTGCTGGCCCCATGCTGCTTTTGTTGCAGCCCAGGACACATTTGGCTTTCTGGGCCATTTCTGGCTCATGTCCAGCCTCTGATCTACCAGCACCCCCAAATCCTTCTCCCCAGGGCTGCTCTCCATCTGCTCATCCCCAGCCTCTACTGATACAAAGGGATTGCCTTNCAGGTCCATGTCCTTCTTCTGTTGAGGGCCCCGAGCTGGACTCAGCACTCCAGGCGGGGTCATAAAAGAAGAAGTTATAGGAGGTGGAGTCTCACTTCCCTCGACCTGCTGGCCCCATGCTGCTTTTGTTGCAGCCCAGGACACATTTGGCTTTCTGGGCCATTTCTGGCTCATGTCCAGCCTCTGATCTACCAGCACCCCCAAATCCTTCTCCCCAGGGCTGCTCTCCATCTGCTCACCCCCAACCTGTACTGATACAGAGGGATTGCCTTGACTCAGGTGCAGGACCTTGCACTTGGCCTTGCTGAACTTGATGAAGTTCACAAGGGCCCACTTCTCGAGCTTGTCCAGGTGCCTCTGGACAGCATCCCTTCCCCCCAGCATGTCAACCACACCACACAGCTTGGTGCCACCAGCAAACCTGCTGAGGGTACGCTCGATCCCACTGTCACCCACAAAGATGTTAAACAGTGCCAGTCCCACTGCTGACCCCAAGGAATGCCACTTGTCTCTGGTCTCCACTTGGGCATTGAGCCACTGACTGCAGCTCTTTGAGTGCAACCATCCAGACAATTCCTTAACCACCAACTAATCCATCCATCAAATCCACATCTCTATTTTAGAGACAAGGATGTTGTGTGGGACAGTGCCAAATGCTTTTTAGTACAAGTCAACATACACATCCAGCAATTTACACTCACAAAAGACAGTTCTAGAGCACAGGTAAAGGTAATTTCTGACAGGTGACAGCCTCAGCCTGGAGCTGACTGTGAGGCTGAAGTCAGGGGGCTGAAAGAGGACAGAGATGCTGCTGGTGGGTGATGTGCTCCTGGGAGGGTGGTCTCACCACACCTGGCAATGCAGTGCAACCTTGGCTGCCCCTGTCCTGGCAAGAAAGGCAGAAGACTCAGGTTGTTGAGAAGTATTTTAGACCAACCTTTGCTAAAGGAGAAGCGAGTTTATCTATCCCATGTTACCATTTGTCCAGTCTGTTAAAAAAAAAGTTCATATCCACTGTAATTCATAGCAATGCTTTACTGCTCCTACTGTCAGGAAACCTTTACTGGTATCTGATACAAAACCACCTTAATGTAATTCAGAAAACTGCTCTGTCTTGGTCTCAATGAACACAAGGAATAGCTGCAGGACATCGGCTTTATAGCATATTTTTTATTCACCTGAAGATTTCTATTTCCCTACAGCAACTCCTTTTAGGACCATCTTCTGGACTCTTCAGTTTCTCAGAAGTCCTAAAACAGAACAATTTTTAACTTAGGCTTTTTCATTAAAACCAGAAAAGACCCTGCCAGTGCCTTCCTAAGTTCTCATCTGAACAAGGTAGTGCCTGGGAATTAAGGAATCATTTCATGTCTCTGGCTCCTGGAACCCAGCATTCTTTGTTTACCTTGAAATGCTGGATCCCAGAAACCACTTGTGCTAAAACATTTTTAAAATAACAAATTGGAGGAGATACAGAGGAAATCATCATGTAACACTGTGGACCATCACCTCTCTAATACACCACACTTTGAATGTTAAAAGCATCAATGTGCAGCCAAGTATATTGTAATACTAAGGCTCAGCGACCTGTATTAACAGCAAGTCCTGCTCACAACTGAGCAGTAATATGCATTACCAGATTGCTCAGAATGAAAAGTCATGTAATGAGAAAAACCACGAGACATCACAGAAACACAGAATGGTGTGGATTGGAAGGGAAATTAAAGAGCATCTAGTTCCAACCACCCTGCCACGGGCAGGGACACCTTCCACTCAACAGGTCGTTCACATACAGAAAAGGACTCTCTAGAAAAAGCATAAGTCAGGGAAAAACAGTCTTGAACTGAAGTGACAAGCAAAGGCACTTTAGAAAAAACGGATAAAATAAGCAGAAGACTGCCAGAACCTAGCTAGTATTAAACAACACCATAGGGAACAACACAATCAGCAAGGGGAAGAACCAGCATCAGCAGAAAAAGCTTCTTTATCTTGCAACAGGTCTTTGATCCAGTCACTAAAAATGTGATAAACACAGTCCTTTGTTCTCAGTCAANATTCCTTTTTTCCAAAAAAAAAAAAAAAAAAAAAAAAAAAAAAAGGGAACAAAAGGATAGAATGATTAAGGATAGGAAGCGAAAGACAGGAATAAAATAGCTGATTTTCTTAGTGAAAAGAGACACTGAGTAAGGTTGCACAGCATCTGTGCTGAGACAGTACTTGAGAGTAAGAAAGAAGGGTTAACAGTCAAGTAGCAAATTTTTCAGGGAACATTAATGAGAGCAGATAAGAAATCTGACCTCAAGGAGATACAGAAGGACTCTATAATGCTGAAAGACATTCAGGGCTGATAAAACAATAGATCCTTACAAAAGGATGCTCTGGATGACAAGGATGTAACTGGATTTAAAAAGAAAAACCCAAACCGCCAAAAGAATAACAACAACAATAATAAAATT
This sequence comes from Daphoenositta chrysoptera, assembly GCA_013397915.1. Classification (NCBI taxonomy): domain Eukaryota; kingdom Metazoa; phylum Chordata; class Aves; order Passeriformes; genus Daphoenositta; species Daphoenositta chrysoptera. The sequence goes on along the minus strand of VZRO01008377.1, from coordinate 949,154 downwards.
AAAATTATATATTTATAGAAGAGAGATCTATCCTGGCTGTTAAATGGCAGCAATGTCTGTTGGCAAGCTGAAGGATGTCAGAGCCTGGGAGGACACTCAAGGAGAAGCACCTTTCAGCCTGCCCCAGCTCGTACTGGCTTCCCCAGCGGGGCTGGATGGTGCTCGTGTCTCAAGAAGGGCCTCAGGCCCAAAGTTCACACCTCCACACATGACACAGTATCATGTGCACAGATACCGAGGAATTTAAATGTTTCAACATGTCGCATGTCCTACAATACAGGAAATCCTATTTTAATAATGAGACAATGCCGTAGTTCACATTTTTCTCCCATTTTCTTTCCCAGGTCAAACGTTCCCATTCCTTTATAGCCTGACTGGATACACAGAAATTATACTCAGCGGATTTTAGCCCAAACCTCAAAAATGCTTATATTAACAGGAACACATTTAAGTTCTATGAGTGCCTCAACATCTTGAAGCTAACATTACACATTGTTTTTAGCAGAGGTCCAAAAAAATAGTTTAAACAATATAAAAGTTTAAAAGAGGCTTATTAGAACAAATATCAGAGTTCTGCACACTAAATATACCGTCGAAGAAAAAAAATCCATAAGCCAAAAGGAAATTAATTTCATTAACAATGAGCATTAGATATTATTGCTTTCATACATCCCAACAGGAGACAGGCAAAACAAACATAAGACATTATTCCATTTGCCTTTTTTTAAAATAGGATTTCATATGACAAGAATTGGGGAGGAAAATGCTTACTTTCTACAATATAAATCTTCAAAATAAAAGAGTTAAGAGATGGAGAAGGAACGACATGGAGAAGGAAAGATATGCCCCATGAATCGATAAAAATTACTGCAGGCATCAGGAAAGAAATAATCTTTAAAAATTATTAAGCTTTTCCCGATCTGCAGATGTAGCAAAATTTTCACTTCAGAAAATAAGCACTCGCTAGCTAATGCATGTTTTATTTCAACATACTGCTCAGTTATAGCCTGGACTATCTGCTGTGATGAATTCCAGGGACACAATTCCCTTTCACTGAAGTTAAAGGGAGAGCTGTATCCAACAGCTCCTGACATGTCCCTGAAATAATCCAGTCACAGCAAGTACACTGTCTAGCAAAAAAGGAAAAGAAACCTGCTGCTGACCTCTGAATTAAACAAGAGAAAAGATATGATTCATCATACAGTACACATTTTAAATTTCTTTGGTTTTGACCATTTTTTAAGTCCATTTTTTAAGTTAGATGATAAATATCAAAAACCACAGTACTGACTTTTCAGAATAAAGTTCCTCATAGCACCAAGGTCTAAATGTCTTTTATTTCCCCTTGACCTACCACATTTGTGGTGGCACTTTAACACAAACCCATTGAATGGTGAGAAAACAGCTAGAAGTTTGAATTGTGGGCTAATTTTGCTTTTTTATCAGTCTTCTCCCTAGTGTTGATTGAGTTGGAATCTCTCCCTTCATCTCTCAGGGCTGAAATGCAAAAGGAGCTGCAGAGCAGAGAAGAAAATCATACTGCTTCTGCATGTGGCTTCCCTGCTGCTGCAGCTGGAGATGGTTTCTGCTCTCCTGCCCCTATCTAATTTCCCTAGTTAAAACCTTCCCCCTGCTGAACAGCTCTAATGCTTTTCTGGAAAATTACTAATACTTTGCATTATTCATAGCACTGCCATTCTGAATAGCAGACACAAAATGGAACATATTGATTCCACTTCTCAGTTTGACAAGACTATCACCGTACTGACAACACCAAGAATTAAAAACCTCCTAAAATTACAAGGTTCGGAGGCATAAATAATGTTCCTATTTGCATTTTTTTCCTTTTTTTCACTTTTTAAATCTTCAGGCATCTGCTGAAGTTCTTTTCTCCAACTATGAAAAACAAAACCATACTTCCCTCCCTACACAGAAACCCAGAATCTCTCAATGCCTTCATCTCAGGTGCTACAGCTTCAAAAAGCTCAGCAAGCAAAAAGATCAAGTATAAAATCATGAAGGTTAATAAACCTGCTAGGAAGAGGAAAAAAGTATTAAATAGGCTTTTTTCCCTCCCCTTTCTGTTTATCAAAGACATAATCTCTTTGGATTACATTCTGAAGAAATTTTAAAAGTTTTTTTTCCTTCAGCCATTGATGAACACTTTAGTTTTCTTTTTTCCTTTCAAAGAGAACACAAAATTAATTTTGAAGAAAATAATAATCTCATTTAACAATCCATCTTCACCACGGAAAGTTTCCTATTTGCCACCAGTTAGTGTATTTTTCCCCAAGAAAAAGGAAATTACTCTTGACAAGCTCAGTTATGAATAGTGGCTGGCTTTACTTGGATCAGAGTTCTTAGGAAAAAGTTGTGTTCAAGGTAACCTGACTAGACTGTGTTTCAATAATTCACTGAGCAGTAGCCAGCTTTGCTGAAACAATGGCAGTCCCTTTTCCAGAGTCTGGAACAACAAGCAATCAGCATAACACCCATTGTTGGGGTTTTTGTACGGTTTGGTTTTGATTTTATGTAAAGCAACTATTTTATTTTTTAAAGCAACTTTTTAATAACTATTATTATTTACAAGGGATAAAGGAGCTTTGAAAATTCTAGCAAACAAGAAACAAAAAGAAAGCAATGCTTAGAGTAATAGTCAGAAAAAATGAACACTGCTTTTACTTCAAATGAGAATTTCACTACCTTGTTACACAGGGGATGCATTTTCTCAGCTGACACAGCAGGTCTACTGCTTATCCTGAAAGATGGAGTTGCCTTTTCATTCAAGACATGCACCCACCGTCCCTGTGATAACTCACAACCCTGTAATGTCATCAGCAAACTGGTGAGGGACATGTATTTTTGAAAAAAGGTAATTTGACTTCAAATAGCTATCTTAAGGCAAAAACCAAAAGCACATTTGAAACAGCTGATGCCCGTTTCTTGGAGCTTTTTCTTTTCACATTTCTTTCTTTAAATAATGTCGAATTACAAGGAAGACAATAAAAAATTATTTCCTGGCAGCAGTACTCTTCCTTACTTGACTATTAAGGAAAAAATGGCGAAATGCCCTGAACCCCTACTCAGTGACAACAAATACAGTTTTACAGTTTATCACACTCTGTTCCCTCACATTTTCTCCTGGCAACGTTATCTCACCAAGTTATGAAAAACTGCTTTTATTTTTTCTTTTGAGTTTGATTAAAATCCACCACAGAAAGGCTGAAGGAATCAGCTTTCTGGAGGACTCCCTCTGACCATCAGTATCCCTCAGATGTCTGGGGTTATTGATATTGGGTTTCCAGTTCATTAAGGTGCCAAGATGCCTTGGAGTATGTGGTTTGAATCCATCCTTGTTTCAGGGAACAGAAGCCATTAGTCCTTCCCTTGCACTAAGCAGCAAAATTTGCCAACTCTTTTGATTGAAGTTGCTTATCTGTCTGGCAAAGAAGCCAATCTGTCACCTTCTTGTCTGAAGTCCCTCATCCTTTCATATCTCTTCAGGAAAAAAAAGAGAAGGGAGGACACCTAAAATGAGTCTGCAGCCTCCATACTAAAACTGTTACTCTAAGAGAAGCTACTGGTGTGCCAGTGGAGACCCTCTCAACACAATCCACTCTTGCAAAGAAAGTCTTTAAGAAAAAGGGAGAAGAAAAGAAAATAAAAGCAACTGTAGCAATACCTTTTATGCCAAGAGGGAAAATCTGGTTTCTGGAATATCTGACACCTGAAGAGCACTCCTGAGGGAAAGCACAGCAGCCACTTGCCAAGCAACCAGAGGGAACATTACAATCCATCTGCCAACACAAACCTATGGCATTTGGTTGTTTTTGGAGAAACACAAACACCCATCTACATCATAGAAGCATGCTGAACCAAACAAAGCAAGAACAGACAGACAGCACCTGGTTTTTAGGCAGCCCATTCCCCAGTTCAGCTCCGTTTATTCTGTAATGAGACAGAAACAAAACCTAAATTTGTACCTCTCCTTCATCTTCACTGCTGTATTAAGGGTTTTTCCCTGCTGGATGGGCTGGCTGGGAAGAACCTCCCAGCTCCCCAGTGGCACAAGCAGCCCAGTTGTGTCCCATAGGATATTTGGACACCCCATAAGTGCCCTGGCTCCAGGGACGTGAGCCTTGGTGCCAAGCAGAAAGGAGCAAGCACACGGTGCTCCAGCAGGTCCCTGTGAGCTGGGACCAGGATAAGGCACAGCATTTTACTTTGTAGGGTACAATAAACCTTAAAAAACTTTGGAATAACTAGAATAAACTAAGTCTTGGGTACGTCTGGGCACTGAAGTCCCTTTTTTCCACAAAATGCCATCTCTGCTTCCATACGGTTTCAACACAAACTGCTTCAGTCTCAAAAACACAGAATTCACAAGTGTGACCCAGCCATCCTGCAGTCAACAGAAGAGTCCACACCACCACCAAAAAATTACACGGTAGGAAAATATTTTGTTGTCAACAAACACCTAAGGCCCAGGACAGCCCTGGATGCCTGTACAAAGGCCTGTCTATCCCTCACCACGGGCGGGCAGTTCCCCTAATTCTCCCGCCCTGCGCTCTCCCTGCCATCCACCACCTCAAAGCTCCAGCTTGGCTTCAGCTAGGAGGCTTTAGAGATCAGGATCTCTGCTAATTTCACTTTGCTGGCAGCTCTGACGGCCAGAAAACTTAGGTATAAACCACAAAAAGGAAAGAGGAAGGAGAATGACAGACAAGGAATAAAACGGGCTAATAAATTCAGTTTTATTTTCATGGGTTGTCAGTTCCTGCAGGTTTTGACACCTACGGAGGGAAGTGAGTATCTGACTGCTTGAAATTACATTATCCTGCCACAGCCTGAGCACGTTCAATATGCTGGCAGTAAGAGGAGGGCTGTCTCTCTCTGCCCTTCCTCTGTCAGGAGGAGTTAAAGGTTCTGCAGTTTCCTTCCCCATCCTATTGCCAATAAAAGAGTTTTCATTTAAGGTGGTTAAAGCATAAGGCAACAAGGAAGAGAAAAAAGGTCTACTCCTAGCAAGAAGTGTACTTAGGAGGTTTTACAGTATGGTTTTCTAGGGACAGCTACCATGATTTCATTAGACAAGTCTTCAAAAAAATTCTTAATTAAGCATAATTTCAGAAAGTGTGACTCCTGCTTTTAAATACACGCACACAAACACATTATCATATTTTTAAGACAGACTATTTGTTGGTCAATGCCCCATTCTCTGTTATTTATGCCACGTATAAACTGTAACTTTAAAAATAATAATTTTAAAATTTGTCCTAACAGAAATTGAAAACATTCTCTTTTTTTTTTTTCTGGGTGATAAAACATTCCAGTTCTAAAAAATCACTGTATTTCAACTTAAGACAAACAAAATATCAATCAATAATTAGTTTTACTTGATGACTATTAAACACTTCTTTCAGGTTCATAATGCCCAAAATTCTAGACTATGCACTGAAGATAACAATCAGATGCTCCTGTTTTCATTCACCTGAAACAGTTATTTGTCAGCTAATTATCAGTTAAGTCATCCCTTACAATCATGTGTTACCTCCGTAGATGTGTCTTCCTGTTACTTTCACATTAACAAAGTACATGAGAACTGAAAATGCAAATACTCAACTCGAGGCTTACAAAAATCATCAAACACCCGAAATTCACCTATACAGAAACTACGATAAATCAAAACAAAGAGACTTTGCATTTCTGAAAGCATGCACTGAAACAAATGTTTTTTAAGGACTATTAAGGATTATTTTAATAATTATTAAATTATATTTAATAATTAATATATTTAAACTATTCTAAGGATTTTTACATTTTCCCTTCTGGTATCTTTACTATTACAGTGCACAACGTAAAATTGTGGATGTAGTTCATACTTTAAATTCATTTGTGTCTTAGCTTTTAAAGATAAATTTGAGAAGAGTCATGGCAGTGTTAACAATTAATAGCTTCAGCATCAGTTTGGAACTTAGAAAAATTAATTTGATTGGCAGAGATGTAAGGCAACAAAGTCTTAGCCACTATGGCATATACCCAAGAACACTCAACTACTTTAAAGCCAAGAAAGAACACATTCAGCTGGAGATGTCTATAATTGTAACTATCTTATATAAATCACTTAGTAGTAGAATTCACTTGCAAGCATGTAATTATAAAGTTTGCTTTTGAGTCATCCAGAGCAGAAACCAATTTCAGAAAATCAGTACTGAGGAACATTTTCCATACACACAGGACCTTTCTCTGGGTACCCCGGGGCTTTAGATATGTCCTGATCAGATATTTTCTGATGAAGAGGTGTTGCTTTGGTAATTAACAGCCCTTCAGGGCTACACAGTTGCACTTTTAAAAATAGAGTAGAGTAGAATATTTCAATTGGAAAGGACCTACAAGGATCATTTAGTCCAACTGCCCAACCTATTCAGGGCTGACCCAAAGTTAAAGACTGTTTTTAAGGATGTTGTCCAAACCTCTCTGAAACACTGACACGCCTTGGGCTTTGACCACCTCTCTAAGAAGCCTGTTCCAGTGCTTGACCACTCCCTCTGTGAAGAAATATTTCCTAAAATATTTCCTTTTTGGATACATATAAACTTATTCACAACAATGACCAGTAAGGGCTTCCACAGCTTAATGACATTTTGTCCAAACCATTACATCTTTCTAATTTTTACTGGATCCAGCAATTACCCATTCCAGTTGTGACCTTCTATTAGTCTTACACTGAAACAGCCCTCAAGACATCATCCTTGAGGCCACTTTTTCATGCCTCCTGAAAATCTGTCTTCTTGTATCCTTTCCATTGTTTACTTCTTCCTTATTTGAAGAGTCTTAACCTCTGTCATTCCTCATATGGAAATTATTTCATCATTGTTCCTACCCATTTGTGAGTATTTTCTGGTTCTTTCAATCCCATTTTGGGAATAGGAGGTCACAAATGTCAAATGAAAGTAGTCAGGTGCAGACACACTGGAGATTTATACACAATGAAATTCTCTGTATTGCTCTCTATTGCTTTTGGCTTGCCTTTTTTCTACTGCTACTGAGGACAAAGTGGATGTTATGGCAGAACACCCAACACATACAGGAGATCTCACTCCTAACCCAGCAAAAGGCTTGTGAGAGTCCATCAGTTTCTGGGTGAAATAAGGATTATCCCCCACAAACTGCTTTCCCGCCTTCACTGAAGGCAAGGCTGGCTTTTAGCCCTGGGCTGCACAATAATGCTCTTTTCTGTTCTTGTTCAATTATCCAAAAATATGTCTCCTGAAAATATAACGCAGACATACCCTCTTCTCTTATACAGTTTACATGGCCTTAGAAAGCTGGCATCAATATTAGAATCTTTGTTCTGTGGTTGGGATTTTCCACTCTACTAACAGCATCCTCCTATAGAGAAGCTAGAGAAAACCAGTTCCCCAAGCTACCACAACACATGAAACCCAAAAAAGAACATTAAACAGAACATCAAGAGCTGTCCTGTATTCACACTCAGAAAGGCACAAATAAAAAACTTGGCAAAATCACCATAAAAATAAAGATTCACCATTTTAAACTTAATACAGCAAGATGCTGTAATAAAAGATCCTAAATAATGTCTTAAAAAGCACTACTGAGACACAGTATGTAGTAAGACCCTGTAATAATGTTACATTTAAACAAGATTGTGGGTACTTAGTGCTTGGACCTCTCCTGCTACTTGGTTTCTGGTTTCCTGTGCAGTTCCTTAACATTTGCAACAGCCAGAAATTTTCAGACCACTACAACACTGCAAGGAAATAAACCTCACCTTTTTCATTCTGAAGCAATATATCGTTTTTATCCTGTATCCTGTCTCCACAAAAAGGAGAATGGTATCGTTAAAATAAAAGCATGGTGTTAATCTTATATTTGCTATTCATATAAGTATGTATCATGAATTACATGAAAGCTTTTAGTGTTGCAATCTTAACCAATGCTGTATTGCATATTTACTATGTGCAATTGACTCAGACTACTGAATGAAAAGAGATTAGGAAGGCACATTTTCTTGGTCTTGTATAAATGCATAATGCTGCAATGTTTGGAATGCAAACTCCACAGGGGAACATTAAAAAAAATATTGGTTTGTAAATTAAAGTCACTGAAAAGTAAATGTCAGCCATGAAAATATTTCCTTTAATATTATGTTTTGTAAGATGTTTAATCAGTCCCTTCTCCAGCTGAGGTCTGAATTACCATTAACTTTGTGGTTCAATAAATTATTAATACAAAATGGGAGAATCTAAGGGGGAAAGCGGTGCTTTAGAGCACGCACAATAGATGAAGAGCTGCAAAAATGGGCCAGAAATTTTGCTGTGAAGAGGTACCGCAGTAAAAGGGAACAGCTGGAGACCATTAAAAGCACTCATTAGAGGGAAGAAGCAGCAAGCTGTTGTAATTGGGTCAGCTGGCAGGTGGCTGTGCTTCAGCAGTGCCCTCCTGGCAGTGCCAGGGGCAGGGACTGGGGCTGCCCTGTGACCCCCAAACCAGACCCAAAGGGCTGCAGAGCTGCCCTGCAGCAGGGCCAGGGACCAGCTCAAACCACCTCAGCACCAGAACGCAGCACAGGCAGCAAAACGACTGCAGTGTGCAGGGGGTGTGTCAGGGAAAACACTGAGAGGGCATTAAATCACATCATTAATTATGTACATTAATTATTTAGTAAGTATTTAATTATTAAATATTACATAATTAATTATTGGAACCCAGTAAGTGAAAAATGTTCTTCTCAATTTATATATTCAACTTCCTAATATCTGGTATGCACTGCACAGACGAAGGCAAATAATTTTAACATCTGCACGCCCCAGATTTCCAGTCTAAACAATGTTAACCAAGTTATCAGAGCCTCCCCAAAATTTCCCAGGTTTAATCAACAGACATTTGTAGCCTCTCTTGTGAGGTCGTCAACAGGAACATCAGTCATGAACCCTCTACTCCCTCACTGCATCAAATCTGCAGGCAGGCAACTCTCTCCTTGCCTTTTTTTTTGTAGAGAAACACATTAATGAGAGTGACAGTCAGGAGATGAAGGCATGGGCCCCATCCCAGGGTCTCTCCTGGAGGCCACGTCTCTGGCAACTGAAAAGCTTCCAGAAACTTATCTGAAGTCATGAAGGAGAAAGCTCAGTGATGACAACTGATGACAACTACTGATGACAATTCATAATTACCCACGGTATTATGCAGATAAACACAGGAAATAAGATAGCCAGCTGCTGTCTGAAAGCCAGTGCAATTGGTAAAAGAATATTTTAAATTGTAGATAGAAATTTGAGGATATACATAATAAAAGTGGTTAAATATATTTAGTGAATATTCTTATACTAATGAAAACCATGGAAGTCGTAAAAGAAAATTCTCAAGATTCAAGAATAAAAAATTTTTTCTATGGAGTTTACCCATTCAGCTTTTTCTATAATTTTGTTTGAAATTTATGAAATAACCTAAAAATATTAGTTTAAATATTTAGCTGAAAAAGCTAATGTTGCAAAAGGAACATTTTTTTCCCTATTATAATAAATTTGATGTGAAAATTCCTTGACATCACTTGAATTTTACTTCCCTCCTTTGCAGTAATCCTCATACACTTTTAACAATTATTTTAACATTTCATTTAAAAGACAAAAGGACAGATGCTCTTTTAAGGGACCACTTCCATGAGTAATCTTTAACATAAATGAGGCTGAATATTGTTAGAATATTTTTAATTTTTACTGAGCAAAGCATATTTATTTTCAAAGATGAAGTTGAAAGACTATGCAGAGCCACACAGAGATGCTGTGCAAACTTAACTGCTATTTATAAGGAAAATCTGAAACATTCTATAGGAAGGTGACAAGTTCTTATCTTACTGAATGATTTTTTAAATTCAAAGTGTCTCATTTCTGAAATATTAGCTCAGAGATCTTTTACTGGAGTGAGCTAGGAGCCATGATATTCATGAGCCTAACAGAGATCAGAATCCCATGTAAGCAGATTTTCAGCAATTCAGGCAACAACACACAGCCCAGGCTTCTTCACATACTCATTCAGCCTTAGTAGTCTTAGATCAAAGGTTTACCAAGTATTAAGAAAAGATGAAAACCCTATACATGCCTTTTTTTATATTTCATGTCTCATACTGAAATTGTAATAAATACTAGATAATTACAAACAAGCCTTCTGGAAGGAACAATTTTAATATAAAGCTTTAAAATATTTATAGTAGTCCCTCTTCATCAGGGGTGCTTCCTACCTTCTGCACTTCCAAGCCCTGAACTAAATTGTATCTCATGCATATTTTTCTTTTGCTTGGTACCTGCAGCACTCACATGTGCACTGATAAGGGTTTGCTTGCTTTATTAAAGCATATTTACTCTAAGAACTCTAGTTCAACCTGAAACACATTCACTATAAAGAGTTTGAATTAACTTTTGTGAATTTATCTCATCTTACAGGACCACAATGTAGGGCTGACAGTCGCATCAGTGTGCTTGAGACTTTACTCAAGGTGCTCACCATTAATTACCTCTCTGCCATACTCCACACTACCACACTGCCACTATTTATTTTGGGGAAATTTGGAAGTGAGTTCTTCAGGTGACTAACAGTAACTCACTCCAGCAGAGAAAGTGCCAGGTCAGGGCAAGGAGCCCCTGGATCTGGGTAAAAACTCACATTGCAGCAGCTCTGCCATATCTGACTCACGAAAAAAAGGCTTGTTATCTTCCCTGACTTTCAATTAAATTTTGGTAAACACAGACATTTACCAAAACACTTAGAACAATTTATGTGACTCCTGAATGAATGGTTGGGTTTCCTGGAACAGAGTCAAAGCCTGAAGCTCTATTCAGAGAAAATTGCAAATGATCAGTGTACAGCAGAAATTTCTGTCTCCATTTCTGACCTTTGCAATGTCAGCAGTTCAGATTTTCAACGTTAAAAAAAACAGCATGCAAGGTACTGCAAGACTTCAAGATAGTTTGGGCTTTTTTCAACTCCCTTTTTTCCTTAAGGATCAGAATTGAGAGGAGGGAATCCTTCCATCAAGGGCATCGCAACCCAGAGTTCCTCAGACACAAAACCTGATCTTTAAATGCTTTTCCTCCCTTAAGAGCCTGCTTTCTAGAGCAGCTGAGCTCTCACACCACCTTCACACTGCAGTTCGAGGGGATGGATGCTGCCCTCACCTTTTCAAGGGCAAAGGCCAGTATTAGCAGCTGTTGATGGAGATGCCAGGATGGAAAGGTTCCCAGTTGCCCACACAACCTTCCAAGAGATAGGAAGCCAAGAAAATAATGGTTGATAAAAGCACAATCAGCCTCTAAGACCCAGTTTCCAAAGATCCACATACCTTTTGCCTGCCAACCTGTCTCTTCTGATAAAACAGAAGAGTTCTAGTTACAGCTTCTCCAGACCATTTTAAGTCTGTAACTACTATCAACACAAGGCTTCTCAAGTACTCTAGAAATGAGCTCAGTCATGGATCAATTAATGGATCAATCAGCAGTTATGTATTTTCCTAGCTGTTGACCTGAGGCATGATGGAAGAAGAAAAGTAAAAGCTCATATTCCCCCCCTGCCTTCACGTATCTGCTCACGGTCAGGCACACCTCACCCCAAACAACTTATGTTTGATATTGTGATCAGTGTTGAAACTATTAAATATGCCAAACCTAAGCTTATACTTAAATAGGCTCCCATAAAAAAGAGTAATGTTTCATGGTGAGTTTTGCAGTTAAAAAAATATTAGGGAAGAATTGCAAAAGTTATGAGACCTGCAATTAGGCCAGCCATCAGTCCTGTGATAAAGTGGCATACTGGCTCATGCTCAGAGGTAAAACCAGCTGCTTACTTTCTTCACAGCTAGATCAGACAATCAATTTTGCAGATTTCTGAAGCTATGATTCCAAAACCTCCAATACCTGAATTTTAAGAAATACGCCAGCAGATTTCTTGCACCACTGAGGAAAAGATGAAAATTCAGGTATGCAATATATGATGCGGTTGGATAGCTCAAGCATTAAAAATGCTGAACATTCAGAATGCGTGGCTTTGGTGAAAATTAATTTCACTGGCAAGAGGCCTATATGTTACTGTCACTCTCTCTGAGTGGCTGCCACTCTGCAAGTGACCGCCAAAGTCTGCCAAGGAGGGATGGAAAACAGGTTCCAGAAACGTTTCCAGGGTTCTAACACTGATTTACCAACAGAGAAAATCAAAATGAAAATGCAAAAATAGTTTTTATTAAGGATGCTAATGGTGCCTCAGATCAACAAACTGCCTTTTGAACAGAATGATTACTGACCTCAGACACTTTTTATTTCTTTTTCATTATAGCTTTTGTACTGATGTGTGTATGCATAGATATCTGCATATGCTTCTTAAAGAACATACCAATGCCAATGAAAATGCAAGGTAACTTCTATTAGCTTTTAAATCAACACAACATGAATTCGATCTATTTGCTTCAGTTCTGCTTGAAGTAAAATTTCACTGGCTATACATATCATGTCTTAAACTGCACAGTCAGTACTGAAATAATACCAGGTTTTACAGTCAGTCCTAAGAGGTGCCAATCACTGCACTTCAAACTAGAAGGCACTCAAAGCAAAGTACAGACTCTACCGCTCACTTTTAACATTTCCAAAAAAGGAAACGTAGTAGAGTTTAAAAAATAAAGTTGTAGTAAAATCCCCCACCCCTCATTTATTTCCTCTTGTCCCATTCAGAGATGATGAAGCAGAAGTCCATGCACACAATACATGTAAAACCTTCCAACTCTGCACACCAGGAGGCCAACACCCACTCAGCTGACACAGGGACCTCCTTGGGATCTCTAGGCACACAGCAAGTAAGAAACCCTTCACAGTTTATATCTGTATAGCAGATGCCATTAAAATTAAGGTTATTAGACAGTTACACTGATACCTCCCCCTTCAATTACTCAATTTATAAGCTTGTCTGTTCACAGGGCTCTGTATGGTAAACAACAGAAGACAAAAGAAATCAAAACAGCCCAGTAAGATGGAAAAAACCCCAGCCCTCCTTGGATTCATCTAACTTCAGCTAGGGCTGAAAGGTGTTGTGTGGCAGTTGTTCAGAGCTGTGCTCTCTCTGGCTCATCACACATCTTGTGCTTTACTGCCTCTTCAAAACATCACAAAAACATCTCTTTCTACTCCCAAAGCCACAGACATCTCTTGTTTAGACATTATTCCTGGCCTGTAACATCTCATAGCAGACCATCAGGCTGTCCTGTCACTGCTGTTTCACTGAACCCTCGGAGGTTCAAGGATGGCTGAAGGCTGAGTCCATCAGAGAGAGGGCAAGAAGTAATTCTCCCATTTTGCCTTTTTTGAGAGGTGTCTGTGTACATGCAAAGAGATCAATATAGAACAAACCAACCACCTCCTTAGCTTCTGTGTTTCTTATTTAGCATTCACTGAACACCTACTGCCAAGCGACCTTGCTATACAACAAAAGCTGTCAGGTGTTACAACAGTTCAGCAGTTGTACAAATTTAAAACCTATTATGAATAGCTTATTCAGCATTATTGCCATCATCTTAACCCAAGAAAGACAAAAGGCAACAAAACCAAAGCAAGAACTGAGATTAGAGCTGTGGTATAAAGGACATTACAAACAACTTAGCAGCAAGAACATTAGAGACTTGGGTTCACGGAATTGCTCTGTTTCTCAATTTTCCTCTGAGGCTGCACAGTTACAGACATAGTCTGAACCTAAAAATCTGTGTGAATATTCACAGTGATAAATATAGGCAGAATCATTATATTACTGTACAGTGCAAATCCAACCCAGTGAAAGGACCATAATTCAATGGTGGCAATCTGGAACTTGCTGTCAGCTTATTCAAGATCAAACTGAATTAATTGGCAATACTCTACAGAGTAAAGCTGAGCAAACTAAGGATCAGGCAAGAATGGCAGAGCAAAAACACAACAAGGAAGATGCCTCTGTCTCCCACTATTCAAGCATCCAGTGTGAATAACAGCATTACATAACAACGAGGGGAAATTGGTAATTGAAACCTTTTATCTAAACGTACCAGGTATCTTTCCTCCTGCCTCATGCTGGGGGTACGGATCATGTGATTCTGTTCTCCTCTCCAGTCTCCAAAACGTCGAAAAAAATAATTGGAGAGGAATCGGTTGACAGGATCTCTAATAATATTGATGTACACTGGCTGGTCTCCTCCAAACCTGGTGGGAAGAAAAACGGGTGAATCTCATCACAAGGTTCCACACAGACACGTATCTATTATCTCTCATCTGAATGCTTTCAAATTACTTCCTACAGAAATTCAGAGCTTTTACAAGGTGACGAGTGAAACTGAGAATCTTACAGCTAGTTTCTAAACCTTTGTAAATGCATGTAAGATCTCCTTAGGGTGGACAGTAAATATGGAATCACATTAAGCTATATGCGTACTACAAACATTTTGGTCGAAAACCAATTTTGACATTTTATCAACAGTTTTGCTTCTTGAGTTCTCTCCCTGCTGTTTTCAGATGAAGAACCTCCTGCAGATGAATCAGAGAATGAGCATTTCTGCTTCTCAAGACGTTTCCCATCTGGGCAGTCATGTCAGAGCAAGCACCAGCCAACAGTAAAAGCTGAAAGGCAGCCCTGGATCACCTCTGCCTGCACAGTAAGTGTAGTAATGTGCAAAGGATTGTCAGCTTACTTTGAAAGCTTTTTTCCAAAAGCTTCCTCTGGATGAACTGACAGATATGCATGGTATTTCCAACTTTATATTTGCTGGAACTTGAGCAGATCCTTGTCCCCTCACCCCCAGCCTGCACCAGTAGCTGGATTTGAAGTTATTTCATGGTTATGCAATACCTTATCCCTGTACTGCACTTCATAAACTTTTCTTTTATTAAGCCAATATGAAAATTCTTGCTTCAAAAGAGAAATTAGGTATCAATCTCAAGTACATGCAAGTTCAAGGAAAAGGAAAGGGTAAAACCAGCTGTGACCAGGCTTGCACATCAGCAAAATACAGCATAGGTACCTGCAACTTAGAGATGAGGAGATAAACCAGAGCAACTTCATCACCTTGACTGTACCCTCTTGTCTGTCTCCTCCCAGTGCTTACTGACAAACACCTTCAGTTCAATAGGTGGGATACCAAAAGATGAAAGGAGGAAAGAGCAGCTTGGGGAGGTTTTATTTTCAGAATGTTAAAATAGTGACTGCATATTTAAGATCAACACACAGCATCAGGAGAGCAGGCCTAACTGGAGGAAAAACCTGGAAACTGCTTACACTGTTCCATGGTCAAAATCTAAAAACTGGCATTCATGGAAGAGACTTATGGACAACAAATTCTGTGAGACTAAGAATAAAACACGTTCCTGCACTGAGAAGTTCATAGGATAAATTCAACTTGGAATTTTCCTTATCTAAGAACATGGATTATGCTTCTCCCTTCTGTTTCCCCAATTTAGGCAAACAATTCTCACTTAAGCACTAGCTTATACTTTATTTTTGGGAGCTTGAGGACATAGCCATATTTAAGTATTTAAATGCTATTCTGATGATTATCTGAGTCACAATTTCTATAATTTCTTCTAAAATGTAAAATACTAGATTAAAAGAGAGAAAACTGAAGACACCCTTTAAATTAAAAACCCCCTCTCAGTTTCTCCTCATTTTTTGAGTTGATGAATAATTGAATTTGTATAATAAAAGATCAGGGCTTCTCCTAAATATTAAAGAGGCAGCAAAATTGTTTAAAATTATGAATCCTAGTAAAAGACAAGAGAAAAATCTCATAGAGTTTAAACCTGATTTTCATTTTGCATAATTCCCCAGACCCCTAAATACAGTCTGCAAAGGCTTGTCTCATGAGGAACTATGTGTATCAGTAATTTCATTGACCTCAGTGCTGCTGGATCACTGCCACAATTTGAAATTGCACAGACAGCATAAAATTTTAAAACAATCCAATTAAAAAGGCAGATGCTCCTTGCTTCCTGATTAGTGCACAACCCAGTTTGGACATGGACGTACAAGTGAAATTTAGTATCCTGAATTCTTCTCTAAGCTTATCTTTGCTACTTTTTACCTCTATACAGAAATAAAACCTACATTTAAAAAACGAAAGGCATTCCTGCAAATACCACAGGACAATGTGGGCATAAAGCTTCAACAATATTTACTCAAATAGAAAGCTTTGAGTGGATGCCTTGGCCTGGTAGTTTTGAACTTAACTTTTCAAGTGAAATTGCTGGAATGAATAGATTGCATCTAAATTACTGAACACATCATCTTCCTGCTGCTTGATGCAGATAGCAATAATCTAAAGACAGAAAGGAGTGGAGGAGAACAATGAAAAGGGGAAGCCATAGAGACAGTATAAGAAGTGATGGCAGCAAATTGTCTTAAGATAAAGACAAAAAGATCTCAAGATTCATAGAAGCAAGAGAGCAGGGATGTCCTGCCCCAGGTTTTGTAGAGGATGGTAAACCTAAATGCTCATCAGAAGAGTGAAAAATCAAAACCAGACAGCTATTAGCTGTCTTGATAGAAATTTTCAATACATATTCACTTTTCTGAAGTGAAAGGAGGGGTGGGATTGCATAACCAACCCAAAGGGACCGAAGTCCCAGAGCCCATCCTTTTACTGGTAAGGTCATGTCTCTGAACACGAGAACAGTAAATCCAGGACCAAAAGCCCTGAGAGGAGGCTCACACAAGTTCATTCATCCCAAGAGGACAGCTGAGGTGGGAGGTCACTCTTTCACAAACGCTGCAGAGGAACTTCCCTTTCCGAAATGGAGACTGTGTGTGCTCCCCACCTCCCCAAACACAGGACAGCTCGGATTCCTGGTTTTCTGCACCATGTAACCAGTTACTATACACCCAGCTGTGCGTTGCTCTACCAGGCAGCAAGAAAGGAATTATTAGAAAAATCAAGTCTGTTCTGGTCCTTATTCAAATGTGCTTTTTTAATAAACATAGTTTACAATACTTCAGATTCCAACCATTTGTTTCTGTAGACTGTGCTCAGAGTCTTTTATGGAAGCCAAGCAGCACTCACATAGCATAAAAATTCCTAATGGTTAAAAAAAAAAAAAAAATCAATTACCTGAAGCTATTTAGAGAAGAAAAGGGCAAATCAATGCTCCATTTGCTCAAGTATGTTCTGCATATTTTTAGATACCTATCAATCACAACATATTAAATGCTCTCCCGAGTGAAACTTTTCAGATTAACAACACCCACATGAAAGTGCTCTTGCAAAAAAATAGATATGTGCTCTCATTATACATCACATCACCTTATTTGCACTCAAGCACCTATTGTGAAGGATTCAGAATGGGACACATATTTTCTAGGCCTGAGCAGCAGATTTACCTTCTCTGAGTGGGATCACGACTGGATCCCACACCATGAAGTTGCACAAATATTCCCATTCCCAGCAGCACATCAGTGCAACTGGGAAGAGTGGGTCAGGTCACCACCACTGCAGCAGAACACTGCAAATGGATACACCAACCCCCACGACGCTCTCCCTGGACTTAATGTCTCCTGATTTATTTAAGATATACTAGTAAGTCCCATTAGTTTTAACTGATCTGTTGTTGAAGGTGTATTTTTGGAGTCCTCATCAAAAAAACTATTTGCAGGTTTCAATCAATGATACTTAGCTTCATTAATAATATATGCCCCTATGTCTTTTTAAATAAAAGCAAAATAAAAAAAATATAAAGCCTGAGAATTATGCGAGCTTGCCCCTTGACATTTCTGGTGAATTCCAATTTTATTATTTACATGAGCAAAATATTCATTTAAAACTATTTACAAACCCCTTATAAGTTAGGAAAAAATAATCAACCAAAGTGATTTGCTTGGCTTTAAAATGGAGGCTCTCTTAGCTCCTATTATTTTTCATTTCACTTCAGGAGGCTGCTGCCTCTGCATTTAATAAAAAACTCTACACACAAGCAGAAGATGGTTTTTTCATTCCCACAGGCAAAGCACAAATCCTCAAGGAAAAGATGACTCCCAACCTATTCTCTGTAAGAATTTTGTCTGCCTCTTACTCTTTTAATATACAGTTTCCCCTTAAACAAAAGAGGTGGTTGCTAGAAATTCAGTATAGTGGAAGCAAACAAGAACCAACAGCCACCTAATATTAATAGGGACAGGCATATTGTGTCCTTCTTATAAAGGAAGCACAATCTCCTTTTACAGTGCCATACAACTGAGAATCACACGCTGAGAGTACAATTGCCCAGCAATCTTTACTCATCAATTATGTTAGAGCTCCATTACCTGCCCTGCAGCACAGCTTCACAGGGAGGCCATGTAAGAGCACTAACACAGAATTTTCACCGTTTTAGGACTTGAATAAGATGCAGTTACTTCAACATTTATCTTCTGAAAAAGGTATTTTGAAATGAGGTTTTCATAACATCCTGCATTAGCATGAACTTGTGGCAAAGCAATGCTGTGCACACAAGGCACTGGGCTCTTCTGGGATGCTCCAGTGATCCTCCCTCAAGGTGCTGCCTGCCTGGGACTATTGCCAGCTTCCACAATCAAAGAGTTTGTTTAACTTCTGGCTTTTGTCTGTAGTGCCTCTCTTGCAGCCTTCACCCTTAGGCTGTGGTCTGCTTTCAACCTTCTTTAGAATTAGGGGAGTTGATACAGGGCATTTCTCTACTGAGGCACCTATGTCACCTATAGGTTATTTCAGTCATAATAGTAACTGAACTGGTGAAAGGACCATGCAGAGCAGACCTCAGTTAAAAGCTTTGCCTTCGTGAAGCCATTTTCCTTTCTTGCAGAGCACTAACTAGGCTGGTCTCCCCAGCAAGCTGAACTAAAGTTATGCCAGTCTGCTTTTTTGTTATTTTTATTGTTATTATTTTATTTGTTATTTTATTGTTATTTTATTGTTATTATTTTATTTGTTATTTTATTTGTTATTATTGCTCTCTAGTTTATCCCAGACACAAAACAAGCAATGCAGAGAGGTGATGCAATTATCATCCCTGGAAGGTTCAAAAACATGGAGATGCAGCACTCAGGGACATGGTTTAGTGGTGGACTTGGCAGTGCAGGTTAACAGTTGGACTCGATGACCTTAGCAGTCTTTTCCAACCTTAATGGATCTATGATTCTATGAAATAAGTATTTTCATTTCAAAACTGCATCTGTGGCTGGCCTGGCCTTCAACGGGAGGTATTTGGAGGGATACAAAATGCCCAGTGGTACCAGGTTAACAGTAAAATAGTGCACACTGGCAACACCCCTCATCAGTCACCCTTTCTGGACCTGAGATTGCAATAGTAGAAATTTCAGCTTCTGAAGTGATGTGTCTGCGTCACGTCATGGTGAAATTACAAATGAGTCCTCTAGGAACTGTTTGGTAAGCTGCCTCAGACCAGTGAGTGGCTAAAAGATAACACTGTAAAGCCCTGTATTTCTCTATTTCATTATCCTGTAAATCTACCAGAATATTGTAGACTGTATTTTGTCAGTCATTCATGCATGCTAAACAATGAGAGTCTTTTTTTTACCCTATACATTTCATTCTCCTGAGGATATCAAAGTAGTTTAATGTATAAATTCACAATGAACAGCACCAACATGGATAAGTATCCTGCATGGGTCCCAAGTAAAGCAAATACTAATTATACTTTCATTTATGTAATGCAAACTTACAGCTGGAAAGAAGGAAGACAGTAAACACTAACTCTCCACAAAAGACTAACAGCCACTAAACTCTGCATTAATTAAAATCACCTAATTCCAGATAACTTGTACTTAAGACTCTCTTCCAAAGGTCTGGCCCAGGATTTCTCTGGACCTCTGATTAATGTTTCACCGTAATTCAGAGATGCAAATGTTGCACATTATATAGAAGAACAGAAAAACTAATTACAAAATATTACAATAAATTTCCTGCAAATAGCAGAATAGCTGATGCAGCTCTTTGGAAAGTATTAAATCAACTAACATGACAGATAGAAGAGATTTATTTTCAAAATTGAATGGGACCACAGATTTGGCTGAGATAGTTACATTTGCATAAAATCTTGGGGCTCGACTTCTTAGGAAAGTTATTATGCAAAGGATGCTGCAATGCACTCAGCACTGCATATTCAGCTTCCAGTATGAATACATTTATCAAGGGCAGTGTGGGTGACTCCAGCTGTCCTGTGGAAATGGCTGTTGCAGAGAGCAGCTCAGTGTTAGGAGTGTCCATATGGAAACTGGCACACAGTAAACTGTGTACAACAGGAAAATAACTCGTTGTAACTTGGCAGTATATATCATGTGTACAATCTATAGAATCTAAAAATCAACATAAATGAAACTTATAACATGGCTGCCCTGTAGCAGATGGGAAATTCTACAGTCAAAGGGGGACCATGGACATTATTCTGCTTGAGGCTTTGAATCTACACAGTTTAACATGATAATCTGTGATTCAGAAGATATGAGCAAACTGATCATATTTGGAGAAAACAAAGTTGCAAAAGGAGAGAATACTGAAGGAAGTGGTTTGCTGGTAAAGAACCACTTGAGCCACCAGGCAAGAAAGACATAAAATATTTTGCACTGTAGTATGGCAAATGAAACTCAAAGCATCTAGAACCTGAAGCAGAGTATATTCACAGGGAAGGAGTAGTTCTGGCAAGGACATGCATACTTCCACAGATTATTAGAAGTGTGGGAGACCTTACAGACCAGACTAACCCTAGTTTCCCTTTTTCTGAGAAGCAGGAGGAGAGGAGAAAAGACCTGACACAGCACTCATGTGACCATTCACAGAGTCCATTTTCAGCAAAACATGAACAAAGTTCAATGCAGCATCACAAGAATAATGAAAAAAATAAAAAGCCTTCACCTTGAAAAGAGAATGAGATGGAAAAAATACAGACAAGGCTGAGAGTTGACTGCATGACAGAGTGTAAGAAATTACACATGAAAGTGTACACAAAGGGAAAAATTTGATGAGTCTTTACATAGCAGACAAATGCACTGTGGGATCCAAGGAAAAGGAGTAAATTGGACTTCTCAGAAAAAATAGGAGGAAAAATAACTCATAATTTACTATCTGAGAGAACAATTCACTATTGAAAGAATTTATCAAGTGCAGCAGATTCTCCACTACTGGTGATTTAGACTTCCATTTCCCACCTGCAAGATGAAGTTTTAGGTTTAAATCTATTTATCAAGGGTAAAAAAAACCTCAAAACGATTGGGAACTGTCCCCGTCCATCTTTTTGCCTGAAGGCAGGATCAGATATGCAGTTGCCACTACCAGCTTCAAAATCCTGAAGTTTAATCTGTTCTGTTGCTTTGCTGTCTTTGTTGTTCAAACCTTTTCCTAAATGTCTGATCTAGAACTCGATACAATTCAAGTCCACCACTTGTGTTATCACTACTCATTAAGAACTGCATAGTTCTTAATCTCTGCAGAACCTTTTAAATAAAAAAAACCCCAGAACTGTTATGACAGTCTCCTCTTTCCCTGTCTTCTCTATTTGATTTTTTTTTCCTGTGATTTTAGGTAAATTTTTTAAATCTCTGATCATTCTTCTTATTTTCTTTTGGACTCCTCTGGACTAATCATCATCCTTAAATCAAGTTACTCCCAAACTGGTAATCTGCAGTGTGAATGCAAGCATGGATGCTGAACAACAGTAAAAATAGGATAATTTAGGAGTTATGCCTAATCCAACCTTCAGTAGCTAGATTTCAAGCAACAATCTCTATTCTGACTATATCATTTTACCAGCTGAATGAAAGATAAAAAGTCCTTTATGCAAAGAATACAGGAAAAACTAGCGAAATAAATTCTAAATTAAATAATCTTAAAACCTGTGGAAAAACTCACCATAAAGCAATGCTTAAAAAAACCAAAAAAACAACAAAAAACCCTGCTTAGATCATACAAAGGTCAAACTCTACATTAGATTTGTGCTTAGCCTTCCATCAAGTCACAGTTAAAAAGCATCATTACACACTCACATAATTAAAAGAATGTAGTATAAAAAAGGAAAAAAAAGATGTAGGAGGGATTACAGCACCATGTGGCCATTCATGAAATGTGTACTTTACAAGTCAGACCTCACATGATGGTAGAAAGTGTTTCATGATGTGTTACCAAAAAGTACAGATTATAATGAACACACATAAAGACACAGTGTTAAGGCCATGCACATAAGTTTAGCTGACAGTTCCCTACTTTTAAGAGCTTACCCAGAGGGTAATTTTTTTTTTTTTGGTTACCATATTTTTAATGACATTTCCCTAAGTGCGTATGGTTTTTTTTCCTGAAAGGAGAAAAAAATCCCACAACATAAAACTACTTTAGTAGATAATCTTAGGCTGCAATCATTGTTTCAAGATGTTGATTCAAGGAGCTTTCAAAGAGCCCAATCCCTCCCACAGCTGAGCTGCATGGAGTCAGTGCAAGTTGACTCAATTATTGCTTTTTGTACAAACTATACCTGACTTTGCATTCAAAGGGTCATGGACATTCAGCATCTTGTTTTGCCAGCTCCACAGACCTGCCCAGCACACTTTTCATATGCTAGTGGAGCGTGGTTAACACACATAATAGCCATGTTCTGTAAAACATGAACATGCTGTGTGGCCTTACTTGCTCCAGAGAAAAAAAGAAACAATAATTCTCAAATTACTAAAAAATCTGAGTGTTGTGACAAAAATCTCATGACTCTTGTCTTAAGACAATGAAAACGGCATCACAGAATCCCTCTGGTTTTGCTGACCTCCAGTCAGTCTATAAAAAAAAGTAAATTTCTATTTCCAAATCAATGGACCAAAGATATACATATGTAGGTTAAGTCATTGGAAAGCAAAACGTTTATTTGCCAAAAAAAATTGTAAATGTGTCATCCAATCCTTCCAAATGATCAACAAGCTAACATGCAAACATTCCAAACACAAGCTGCCAGCACAGACTGTGCTTCAGCTTTCAAAGACGCAGCTTATTCACATGACAAAGTTAATTCACCAAGATTTACCTCCTTTTTGTTTGTTAGCTATAGACACATTTTGCAAGAACAATAGAACAGTGTAACATCAAAGTGCTGTACTAAAACACAATTTTTGGAGGTGCTTCTGCATGAGAAAGAACACAGAACCAATGTCTAACAGAAAAATCCCAGCAACATTCAAAAATCAAGTTTAGTTTTGGGCTTATCCAGACTCAATTTCTCTTTGTCCATCCCTGTCTTCATATAGCATGTGATTTATTGCTACCCCTAAGTCAGAATTCAGGTCAGAGTTGAAGGAAAATGGCCAAACTGACCAGCACTGTTGCATGTGACACTGTCTGCAGCTACAGCAGCTCAATTTATTCATTTTTATGAGTTAGTGTTGGCCATTGTATCTGTGCAAAAAAGTAACAAAAAAAAAATTTCAGCAATGCTGATACAGACTGTCTACCAAAAAAGGCTTTTTTCAAGAAAAACAAGAACTTTACACATGAACTCTGCTAATGAAAACCAGAAAACTGGAAATATTTCTCATGTTGATTCTGGGGACTAAAGACAAGCTCCTTCCCAGGCAGAAGACCCAGCAGATCTTTCTCTCCTCCCCAAAACCTGTCTCCACACCCCTCTCACGCTGAGCAAGAAGGACACAACAGAGCTGGGGCTGGCATCCCAGCAGGGCACAGCAAGGTGACTGCTGTCCTCCAGCCCTGCTTCCCACGGCTTTCCCTTCAGCAGAGGGACCTGCAGCACTGTGGTTGTCTCAGTCTTCTACCGACCTTCTCAATGGGGTTTGAAAGTGGCCAACATGTTCAGAAATTATTTAGGAATTGGGGCGGGGATGGAAAGAGAGGCAGAACACCTGGAACTGCTGCACGGCTCTTATTTCTGTAGAAACTTAGGCCAAAAGTGAAGTGTTGTCCCCTCCCCTCAAGCACATGCCCACATATGCTAAATACACACCCTAGATATTAAACTGCAGCTGAAAGGAAGAAGGCAGCAGCCTGACAGCACAGAAAGGATGACTCCTGACACAGCAGTGCTGGGCAATAATTCATTCCGGCTCCAAACAAGTAAGATACACTGGACTGAATTATAAGGGCTAATTAAACTGTAAAATTAAATAGAAGCGGTGCTTTATCTCTGCATCTCCTTAGCACATCATAGGAACTTTTTAAGGAGCTAATTCCTCAGTGGCCTACAGCTACTGCAGAAAGTAAAGAATTCACAGCTCCAGTGAGACGTGGAAAAGCCCGTTTCACTTTCTGGGTGGTTGTTTTAAAGCTTCTCCCTCCTCTGACTTCACCCTGACCTGATCAGCCAGCCTTTAAACAAGCAAAACTCACCAGCCACTGACAGAGGCGTGTCATAAGGTTTATACACACTTGCCTGGGACATTCACTTACCCCAGGACTGGAAGGAATGGCCAAGTTTCCTGCTCTGCCCGCACTGGGGTGCGTAAGTGCGTGCTCGGAAGGGAAGAGTTTGATGTTGGGGAGGGACATGCTGCCTTCCCGAGACCAAAGCAGGAGTTGTGCAATTCACCATACCCCTGACTCATCCTTACCCAAAACCATGGCCTTGCCACCCCTCTCTGCATTCCTGCAAATGTTCTTCCTGCTTCTCTGAAATCTGTGACACTTGGAGCATGCACCAAGTGTCTTGAGTCACTGCCCAAGGACTGTTACAGTTAATTCAGGAGAAGATTACTGAGAAATGAAGATTACTGGGGCTTTTCCACAAACTTGAAGCTTCTTCCTGCTTTATTTTTTTCTCACACTAAATAGATGACAACAGGCATTTATGATAAAGCACAGTGACAAATTGCAGCTATTCTGAAATAGCTTTTTATCTCTCTGCAGGTTATTCTGCTTCTTCACAGCTTCTGCACTCCAACACTGTACTGCCTGGATCTACCAGCAACACCTGGAATCTCAGCAAATATATCAGCATATAAATCTTTGCCTGCTTAGAGACATTATGTAGTATTTGCACCTGGTTAACACTTTGGATGTTTTTCCCAGCAATATTAGCATATAAACTTCAAATCAGAAAAAGACAATTAAAACCCCAGAACCACAAAAAACCAGCACCACCCTCTACAAAAGAAACAGTCCTGAAATGGACTGGATGGAGTAGCCACCCTCCAGAAGCACAGGGTCATCTCCTAAAGCTAGCCCTAACTGCACTGGATAGACTGGGAACAGAAGCTGCGAAACACTTCGAATAAAAGCTTTTTCTTTGACAAGGGCTATATAGAAATTCACTAAAATGAAAGAAGAACAATAAAGGTTTTTTATCTTCTGTTTGAAGCTGGAATTAATTACCCTCCAGAAGCACAGAATTCACATAAGATTTGCTTTCATGTGTCCTTTTAAGATTTAACTTTTTGTCTGCCTCTTTGCACTACTTTGGATTAAGCAAATATAGTACTGAATCAAAAGATGAAGATGCAGGAGAGTAATAGGGGATTCATTTACTCAGCTGAACCAACAGGCACTCTTAAAAAACTGTTCAAAAATGAGGGGAAAATGGCCTTGGCAAGCATTCAGGTCAGGATAAGATTTTCAAGGTTTTCGAACTTTGTTCAGCAAAACTGATGGTGCTTCAGAAACATGTGTGTACTCAAACTCACCACTGAAGGCTTAGCTCACTTCCACTGGAGATTTATTCTGGAAAGAAGATATAACCTTTTTTGTTTTCACTTGGAGACAATCATAAGTAAATGCTGTGATACTTTTCTGAATAATCAGAGAGCAAAAAGTGCTGACAGGTTTATAAGTGGATACAGGACACAAAGGCAGAAAATTCAACTGATTTGTCATTGCTGCTATTCACATCAATAGCAATGTGATGTGATGTCAAAAAATGTTAACATCTGGCCCCCATTCTTTTAGTCTGTGGAGTTTTGCATGACATTTATGTTGAGCTGGCAGAAAAGCTGGGGCAAACTGAAAGAACAGTATTCCATAGATAACCTGAGTCCAGCTAACCACTTGCCACAGGAAGGATTCTATAAATGAATAGTTTAAAGAAATCAAGCAAAACTGTAACAGTTTCACAATACTGTAATATTTATAATGTGTATTTAAATCACATCCTGATATTTCTGTAAATGCAACACTTGACAATCCATTTCCTAATGAAATCAGTTAAAAAAAAAATCACCCTACAATTAAATAACCGAGAAAATATAAAACATGCTACTTCACTGTAAGGTATAACACTGCTAATAAATTTTGAAACTAGGGACTAAAACTTCCAAAAATGCTTAATTTATCAGAAAACACTAAGAAATGCTAGACCACTAGTAAGCAATGTTGATACAATTCAGTGCTGTCTGATTTAGAAGACTCATCAGCCTTTTCACTACTCTACATCTACTAGTTAAATCAAGCATACTCTCAATAAAACAAAGGATGTGTTTTTCAGGTTTGCAAGGAAGAGCCAAAACAGAAGCTGCAAATAATTTTATACATCTTGTTAAACTGTTTTGTATCTTCACAAATTGCTATTGTAAGAAAAAGGTAAATACATTGTAGATACATCATGTATGCACTACAGAAGAAAGAGGATGCCTGTGTGGCAAGGATGTACCACAGGTATGGAAAATGGGATCCACAGGGAAGAGCAAGAGGTTAAGGCTGTTGATCTTTTTCTCACATACCTAATGCTGAGTATCATCTCTGAAAAATCAGTCTAATCAGAAAACATCCCTTTGACCCTCAGGTGTGGATACTTGTTTGATCTTGCAGTTTGGAAGAGAAAAGAGATCATTTACCAGAGCTTATTCTTTAAAGAATAAGACATTAGAAATGGAACTCTCACAGAATCAGAAGAGAAAACACAGAAGATCAAAATTTTGTTTAACTTTTCTTGTTTCCATGTAAAAAAATCATGCCCATAGTTAAGTTCCATATCAAGTGAATTTCCAATTGTTCAAAATATTTTATTTTCTAAGAAAGCAAAACTAAAGACACCCCTCCCCCAATTTTATAATTTCTTACTACAATGTCTACCAACGCCTGAAGCCATGCACTCAAATTACCATGTAAAAAAAATGCTGAGTATTTAGGCAAGCTCTTGCAAAGATCTGCAGTATATTCATAATTCTACAGAAATTTTGAAAATCTAAATGCAAGGAATTCAATTTGGTGGCACAGATAGCATGGTTCCTGAATATAATTTCCAGATTAAATTCACAGCCTGGGCAATAACCATCTGCAGTCAGCTTTAACCTCTGTCTCCTGGCTAAATGCTAACTGGCATCACTCATTCAAGTCCTTCCAAAAATTCCTTAGAAGTTTCATCCAAATTCAATTTTCTTCACATTCTGTGCCATAAAAGTCTCTATAGAGTCTTGCTGCATACTTTTAAATATCTGCCAGAAGAAACTGCACTCCCACGATACAGAGCATAATCAGTTTGCATGGTTTAAAAATACTTCCACAGCCTGTGGAATGGGGACTATTTTGTCAGAACAAAATTAAATTGGTTAAATTGGTGAAGAGCCATTCCAGGCACAAAATTATTTAACTCAGTGTAGTTTTCTATCTCCTGTTAGTATCTGGCTATACAGAGATGAAACATTAACAAGAAGTGTTCTGCCACTTTTAAAACACAAGTGCACAGTTTAAAGACCTCAGTTACCATCTCTTGCATGTTGATTGGAAACACTGTAAATCACAATCATCTCAGGAGGTAAAAGCATATAATAGCATCCTGGATTTTCACAAACATACTGTACATAATTATGCTATAGAAAAGTGAGTGTGGGGAAAAAACCCCAACAACTTCTGAATGTGAATTCTAGTGCCAGAAGGAAGGTGAAAAAAATTGCATTGTATTGTTTATGAGTAAAAGAGGGAAAATGCTTTACATATTACAATTAATAGAAATCAATGAAAAAGATTTTTGACCAAAAAAATGCCTTACCTTGAAAAGTTGAGGAAATGAACATGTCTAGTGAATAAATAGGGCTGCTCAGCAGTGCTTATGTTTTTAATCAATTCCATCTAAAAAGAATTAACAAATCAAATTTTCCACGTTACATCAACACACAATTTGAGACAAACATAAAACTTTCAAGCAACATATGATGATACAATTTTCAAGTCTGAATTACTCAGGACCTCCTTCCCCACTATCCCTCCCCGGCACTGTCATCAAGACATCACAGTGAGTACTTTATGTCTAAGCAAGAAAGGCTGAGCTGCAGACACCATTCTGCTACCAGGGAGCTTCAGTACTTCGAAAATACTTCCAGAACTGGGTATCAGTTTAAGCAAAGGTATAAACTAAAGGAAAAATCTAAACTCTTTCTAAATCTGCAAGAGCTTTCCAAATGGCAGCTGCCCTCTGAAGACACTAGCTCTATTCACCCCAAAGCCAAAAATGTAAAATGTCTGAAACTGTACCAGAAAGTGGGAGCTGAGCCCATGGCCATTTTCATGTAACAATAAAGGCTGCCAACACAGCCAAGACACCAATTGATTTGCTTCTTTAAATATAGAAATCAGGACTTGTCATTCCTTTTCCTATTAAAGCAAATTAGGAGTAAAAATTTAATGGGCACTTTTAGAAAGATGATGCTGAATTCTAGTCCAGACCCATTAACATAATGGTAGTTTAAAAAAATTCAATTTTCAGATCACTATAATGGAATAATATAAACAACATGGAAATTATCATCTATTTTGTGTAAGCTGAGCTCTAGCTATGACTTACAAGAAACTGGAAGTGTCTAGTGAAGCATCATGCTAGAGAGTCAATGTTTCAGTTAATTTTGCTTCCTTCTTATTAATTTCCTAAGATTTATTTTCCAGTTTTCTGTTCTGTGTTCAAATGCAGGCTATGTTATGGACACTGAACACAAATGCACTTGAAATGACAGGTTTATTGATTTTACAAACAGGGTAAAAAGCAATTCATACACTGGGATAAAAAGAGTGAACCACACGTTCTGGTTTGAATCATATTAATTTATGTACTAAATTTAAACACCATTTTAGGAGACATTAATTTAAAAATGTATTTCTTAAAAATTGAATGCTATAGTTGACATAGATAAAATAAGCAAAAACACAGAGTCCAGCCTGTTGTGTGGTCAAAATAAAGTGACTGGCATGTGTGGAGTTATTAGCAGCAAAAAGAGCACGGTAAAAAATTCTGCCCATGCCATGGCAAATACCAAACCACATTTAAGAGACAGCAATTGCCAATTTTTCCCCCCTTCTATTGTCCAATTTCAACATACTGATATTTTGCCATGGTTTTTTTAATGTGTCACATCTTACTGCTTCCTACCCATCTTTCATTCTCCACTTTTCCCCAGAGCACATACCCTGCCTTCTTCCACCCAACACAAGCGATAGCCACTGAACTTCTAGGACTGAATAAAAAAGTGCACACACAAACATATTTTCTTTACTTTCCCTCTGTCTTCAACCATTTCATACACATACATGTATGATGACCACCGAAGCAAACAGTTCAGCTTGTCCATTTTCCCAGGTTGGACCTTTTCCTGTCAAACTAGTTTGAGTACACTGAGGCACATTAGGTACAGACCTTATACTTCATGGCAAATTAGGTCTGAGAAAGTATAGCAAGGTATATTATCTCTGAGAAAGGCTGTAAACCCAAAGAGATGGAACATAAGATGGGAGCACCAAAAGAAAGACAATATAAAGGGAAAAGAGAATCAAGAAAATAGGGAGAGAAGATGTGCAATTAAAAAAATTTAAAAAGAAATTTTAAAAAAGAGTCAGGAAGGGAATAGCATTCCTTCTTTAGTTAGTCTTATGTGGAGTCTGGTCTGTTTGATTCAAGAACAAAGAGGTCTTCACACAGCTTCTTCTGTAAAATATAAGTGCATTGGGCAAGAAATTTATAAACCTGAAGAGCAAAGCTTGTCCAGATCAGAATTAGAAAGCCCAGGAAGCTTTGCAATACTTAGCACAAATAAATTGAGTGTTGTTTGTTCATGCTCTGAAGAGACAAAGGCTTTCCTAGCAAACCCAACATGTCAACATTTCTTTAGAACTGTTAACTCATAATATTGATTCACCTTGCAGAATCAAACAATAGATGACCCTGGAGCCTATGTATTAGATGTCTCAATTGGATTTTATTTGTTTGCTTGTTTGGTTTTGTTGTTTTTTTTTTTTAACTGAAAGAAGTAACAGGAGAAGAGAAATTCTCCAATCTTTATGAAGCTTTATGTTATAGTTTGCATTTTATTTGTGTTGCTCTATCTGCATGAAGCAAGGAAGGAAGATGGCAGAGGGAAGTTACTGATCTGGTATGATCTCTATTCATGCCCCCATGGTCATCACTGTAATTCCATCTTGGAATAAATGAAAAAAACCTTACTAGAGTATAAATATGGAGATAAAGGTAGTATACAAAGTAATCCCACTAAACCTAAAACCACAGGCAGCTCTAGCAGAATACTGCTAGGTGAACCTATCTGGGGGTGTATGTGAGTGTTACAAAGCACCACATGAGCTTCCCTTGGCTCCCAGCTGTCCCCAGGGCTGGCACCAATTTCCTGTCAGGAGGCAGATTCACATCACAGCACTGCCACGTTTTCACTCCATTTCACCTGAAGTCAGCATCCCATGAAGCTGCTGCTGGAGAAGCACAGGCACTTCATCCCCAGGAGCAAAGGGAGGCTGGAGAGATGCACAGGGAGCAGGACAGCATCTGGCTCCTGGCTTTTTTTTTCATCTCTTGCTACCAAACTCAATCTCTTGAGCTACGATAACAGCTTGCCCCAAAGCAGAAGCAGAATTCTGTTTTGACTTAAGAGTACCTTCATATTTTGGCACTTAATGATCAACTGGACTTGTAAGCAGATGTGGATAAAGCTACAATGTGCATAAGAACAAACAAGCAAAATCCATTCTTTTAAAAACCCTGCCAAAAGGGTAAGTAAGGCTCAACTGAAACAACACACAGATGTCAGGAGGGAAAAATAAATAACTGTAATGGCTGATGGCCACATGCAAATTGTGGCCATATTTCCCATGGGCCTCTCTCTCTCATCATGCTGTCCTGAACCGATTTCAGTCTAAGAGCCCAAATGCATTGCTCAGAAAGACATAGTGATCCCTCCTTCCTTCCAAGATGATGTTAAAGAAAAAAAAAACCCAACAAAAAGAAAAATCTCCCTGTGTCTCCCAAAAGAGTAAGTTTGGTTGGTTGGTTTTGATTGTTAGATCTTGTTTGTTTGTATATTTGTTTCTATAAGGTGAAGCGAGAAAGAAAATAAGATGTAGAGGACCCACAGAGAGGACCAGTTAGCAGAGGATGAGGGCTGAAAAAACAAGTACTTTTGGATGGAATGGGTGATGAAGAAGAATGACATACAAGTATAGATGACCATGTCATCCTAAGTTTGAAAAGAAATAAAAAGGTACAAGCAGCAGAAGATAACCAACCCTGGCAAACTCTGTTAGGGAAGAGATGAATCAGAACACATCCATGGCTGGAGGGAGAAGCTGCAGAAATATCTGGAGAAGTCTGAAAGGGGCATGTACCTGCTAGGATTAGGGCCCATAAAGAGCCATTTTTCTCTCTCACTGCTACCCAGAGCTCTCCTGCAGGAGGCTAGGCAGCTTCAGTGAAAAACTGCTGAAAAACACAGTAATTTGCTCCTGAAATTAACTAAATTGCACCATGGAGTTAATGCTGCTAAAGAAGGATCCAGAGAGAGGGAAATGCCGAAACATGAAGAGTGTGTGTGGAAGTGAACCACAGCTGGGTGCACTGTGCTCCCCAGGGAAAGGGGAGCATCCCCCTGCATGGCCAGAGTCTGCAGGGATGCCAAGCCACAGCAAGCAGCTGCCAAGACCTCTGTGGGGTGATAACACATTTGCTATCATTTCATTCATCCCCCTCAAACACCAATTAATTTTAAAGTACAATGTCTTTTCTAGAGTAACATCTTTCTACCACTGTGACTCCTTGCTTTATCTTCTATTCTATTTCTTTCTCCTTAATTCATTTTCTGCACTGATTTTTAAGTGGGCCCTTTAAAGAAGACCAGATCCAATATATCACAACCCTGTATATCACAAGCTATTTTTGAAACTTAAAGCCCACCTGAGAAGGAACACCAAGAGGCAATACTCCAGGATGAAAGGCATTCCCTTAACCTACTGTCCTACACTGCCACTGTAGGATCTCAGGTGGTCTTATGGAAGAAATCAAACTCTGATTGCTCGGCATCAGCTGCATCCTTGCAGTGGGCTGGTGCTGCACTGCAAATAATATTCCAGCAGATGGCACCGTGCAGTGACTCCAGGAGGGATGGATGGAACCCTCCCCGAGAGGGGAGAAACTTGGGGGACGGATTTTCTGTAGCCACGGCGTTGTTCCTACACAAAAACCCAACTCTGGCCCTGGGGAGAGGGCACCTTTCCCTCTTCTGGGCGTGGCTACTCCAGTCCCTGTGCTCAGAACGGCCCTGCTTTGTTTGAGATTTGCAATAAGTAAATTCTACTGGGAACAAAAGGAAGTAACAATCCCACCCAGATGGCAGCCAAAATGTTACTTTTTTAAAAGATGCTGTATTGCACTGTGATAATTTGAGGTCAAAAGGTATCAAAATGGTGAGGCAACTGGGATTTTCCAGGTGTGGTCTGCTGGATCACACTATGGTCTCCACTAATATTGACATGAAAAGGACAAAAAAAAACCCCTCTGTATTTATCTTTCTTGTGAGCTCTTTACCTTCTTCCACTGCTTTCAGTCTCTATTGAAGGCATGTAGGGCTCAGGAGGCACAAGCACCTACAAGAATTTTGATATATCACTTTCATCTCAGCACTCATTTCCTTAAACAACTCCCAACTCTCAGGAATGAGACTAGATTTCATTTTCAGCTCTCAAAAGCTTGGAATGGTTTCAAGAATTTCTTCACCTCCCCAAGCTGGTATGACCAATTTTCTGTCTTTAAAAGCATTTAAGAAAAATTAGTGATGGATTTTTAGTGCGTTGAACTGGAACTACATATGAAGTTGGCTGCACAGCCGGTAATGATGGGTGGTAGAAGGAAACAATTTGAGGATAAACTACCAATTACTCTTGTGTGTGACTGGTATTTGTGTATCTATAAGCATACTCATCCTTACTTCCTTGAATGCAATAAAATGGGAGTGGGGGACATAGGGCAAGGGAAGACCTCATTTTGCAGCAGTTCGTGTGGCATTTTAAAGCCACAGCAATTAGATTAACTTTAATATTATGTGTTATTTCCTGTATTTAATTTACTTGAAAATATTATAGCAAATGGCAAGGCACATATTAATACATCTGTTTCCAGAAATCACTCCCTTATGCCCACAGATGTTCAAAGGCTGCACTTCTAATTGCTGGCAGACACACATAATTTGGGAAAATTTCTTAGTAGGAAGGAGACTGGAAAAGGCAATGAGAATATGGGTTCCAATTATGTGCAATCCCCACAGTCAAAAAGAACACCTACATGCTTAACTTTATTTAACAACAGCAGACTGCAAAAGCTAAATATTTACAAAAAAGTCTTGGCTGGATCAGGGCTTTAAACCAAACACAGGACAGAAAAATGACAGAAGGAAGAGAGACATATCTCAAGTGAGAAGCCCATGCTCATGCTGGAAGCCTACAGCCCAGCCCAGCTCTCTTTTCTCTTGTTCCAATGCCTGGAGCCTGAGATCATTCCTTCCCTGAACTTCCTCTTGTGTACACCACATTAAAGACGGAAAAAATAATTTATTTTTTCATATTCTGCTCTTAAAAATTGAGAAGACAACTAAAAATGCCCTGAACAACAGAATAGTTACTGTCTCCAAGCATGTTTTCTGGTGATCAGAGGCACTTTTCAGCAAAAGTACTCATTAAATTATGAGCCTATTGTAACTATGGAAATAAACCCTAAATGAAAATAAAGAGACTCAAATTATGGTGGGGCAATCTATAGAGTAAATCATCAGCTCTGTAAAAATACTTCCAGCACATTTGTTGTCCAGTAACTTAACTGCTTAGGGGGTGCAAAAGGTAATGCAGATAATTATCTGTCAGTCTATTGCTGCACCAAAAGTAAGTCTGGGCCCCTCTGGAATCTTCACATGCTGGACTAAAT
Organism: Daphoenositta chrysoptera; assembly: GCA_013397915.1. Classification (NCBI taxonomy): domain Eukaryota; kingdom Metazoa; phylum Chordata; class Aves; order Passeriformes; genus Daphoenositta; species Daphoenositta chrysoptera. The sequence continues at coordinate 915,015 of VZRO01008377.1, read as the reverse complement.
CACAGAAGACTGTGGAGAAGTGATCTTGTATCATGTTTTAACAAAGGAAAATCCACCTACCAGAGAAAGACAGAACAGAACTGAAAGGAAGATGCTGATCGTGGTGAAAGCTGGCGATTACTAACACCTGAAAGACTTTTGGGTTTTATCATATGCCTCCCAATCAACAATGAAAATTGATGAAAGATACAAACAAAACCTAAACAGCCCAAAACACAAAAGCAGCCATGAAAACAGAAATCCCCTATCCCATATCCCAGCAGAAAATCTAACCAGACAGGCTGTGTAGCACGGGACAGTTTGACCCCTTTCTGACAGGACCATGGTGCCACCTTCCCAGGCCGTGTGGCGCTGCTGGCAGGATACACAGAGGGATGTGCAGCAGGAGCAGAGCAGGCCTTCCCTCGGCCACAAGCGGGGGCAGTGAGGGGACACTGTCCCCTCTGCAGCCTGTCACTGGTGTGTCACACCCCGCTGTGCATAGCAGCTGCTTTTGGGCAGGAGTGGCAGGCCTGGCTGGCTGGTCCCCACCTCTGGCTGAACTTGACTGTCATGGGGTGTTAGGTCAGGTGGCTGTGGTGGGACCCAATGGACACCTTGAAAGGGAGGAAAGTGGGACCTGCAGGAGCAATATCAACTCCTAAATTTTCATCTGGAATGAACTGCTGCATCTAAAATAACAAACATGTGCTCACGAACAGGCTGCAAGCAAATGACCTCCAATCACAGCACAATGTCACTGGCAGGCCCACGTCCATATTTTGATCATCGCACACATCCTTTTGTGGCTTGCAGGCTGCTATTTCTAGAGGTGACACAGGCAGCAATTGTAGCCTTTACCTGATCAGCAGCTGAAAATAGCAGCAGTGGGCAACGTGTGCAGCATCCAACTGCAGACGTGTGCTTTGAGTCTGAGGTTTTCCTGCACTACTTGTATCAATCTACTAACAGAAGTGATGCTTGCAGTGGGTACATGGTTACCCTGAAGAGAAGAAAATTTAAAAATCTGGATCTTTCTTAGAAACAAAGCTGCAAAAATAATCCTTCTGCAACTTTAAGGGAACATAAAAAAAAGGTGTCTGGGTAAAGAGGTTTTATGTTGTATTTTCACTTCCCTTAGTGAGGATTGTGCAATAAACATGCAAAAGACAGATAAGCAAAAAGCTGAGATAGGATCAAGGACATGTCAGATTATAGCAACATGGGTTAGCATGGCCCTGGGAAACAACTTTTTGAAGCAACTGATTACTAGAAGTGAATTAAGTTATCAAAAAAGACCCTTTTGACTATTATTTGCTCCTGCTCTGTTTAAGACCCAAGCTAGGTCTGAATAAGCTGTCCTGGTTAAATGAGAAATGACTGTGCCCTGCAGCTGCATTAACGTGTCCCAGAAGCTGTTAGCACTTAACTTCACTGTACTAACCTTTCTTGCCACGCTGGTAGTCTAACTGCTATGCAGACTAAATTCAAGAGCTGTCTCACTGGAAGTTAGTTTTTCTGGTTAGCTTCCACATCATGTTGTGCTTGGCTCTGCCACCCACTTCTCTTATTATCTGAAGTCACTTAGAGAATGATGAATTCTGCATGATTACTCAGGACAAAGTAGCAATACGTCTTTTCAACGGGAGTTCTGCTAGCACATGCCTTTGTTTCTCAGTTTCATACACATAATAAGGAAACAGGGTCTAAGAGGAGCAGGAGTAACTTACCTGCTCATTTTTGGTCAGTCTTGTTTTGTTATGTATGTCAGATGTAACCAGGTTGAATCCATGTTTCTCTGATAAAATTCTCAAAAGCAAAACCACAGTTCGACTCCCACACTTTCCAACTCTGTTGTAGACCACCTGACTGGGGAAAGGAAGCACCTAAAGAAAGATTGAAAAAAATTGAGTCAATATATTGATATTTTTGTTTCTGTGTACCTCTGAATCCCATGTTTTGACCTTAAGCCAAGAGACATATAGAGGAGAATTTCTAGTGCCCTGCCCAGGTCAGAAGCATCCACTTCCTCTAGGCAAGGTAGAAGATCTCCAGAAGAGAAATAACATAGCTCAGGGAGATGGCAAGGTGAGATTTCTCCCTTGCGATGCAGTTAAATGTTACAGATTGACAACTACTCCTGAAATACTATGTAACTGTTGATAATGAGCTCAGCTTACTGCTGTAATTTCAATGCAAACAGTCATCTTCAGTTGACTATCTCCCATAAAAAGAATTAAAAGTAGTGAATTTGCACTACAGCTTGGCAACTCCAACTCAAACTGACATAATGCAAGAGGAATGCTTGAATTGCAAAACTTCAGCTTAAAAAGAAACAGAAGAAACCAAACAACAACCAGTTGCACAAAGCTAAAATTAATCAGTTGATTTTTGAAATGTGATTCTTAATATCAAATATAAACATGAGTCTTTCAAACAGACACAGAGAACAAATCATGCCATTGGCCAAGGATCTACGTGCAGAATAATCAGCACGGGGCCACAGGGGGCCTGAGGCCAACTGGCACAGTCTGATCACCTCTGTACAGGTAATGTTCAATAAACCTCAAAATAGAACAGCCACATCCAACCTGGCCACTGGGAATGGTGTCCTGCCCACACTAACTCTTGCACCCTGCTCTCCTCCCCAGGAACCAGAACAAATGAGAATTCAGTGTCTCATAGTATGACAGATTGTTGATGACATTTGTTCCTGGATGATGTGCATGGGCTATTGTTTCAGCAAAAAGCATTCTGAAGTCACACTATTGCAGTAGATATGTATTTGCTATATAGCATAGAGCAGCATATGACAATCTATATTTCCTAGAGGAAACTGTTTCCAAGCCTTTAAATTGGCTAACAGAGTCAGGAGCTCACCGTTTCATCCACAGTGCTGCAAATACAGCACTTAAGGAAAGATCATTTTTCTATTAAGACAATGGCACAAAATGTTTCCTGACACAGGGCCTGCACCTGGGTTCCAGCACAAGGAATGGCCAAAGTGGTGGTGTGTCTCAGCATATTGTTACTTCTGCTGTTGATGCCCTCTTGTTCTCCCAGCAGATGGGTTTTTAACATAAAAGCAGTCAGATGAGGCATATGGCACTTTTCAGTGCAGAGTACTTCTTCAACTGCATTTAAACAGCTAATAGATCTTCATCAGGGAAGCTAAATGATTCCTCAAGCAACCCTTCAGACTACTATAAAAGAGAACTGACAACTAGAAAGAAAAAAAGGAAAAAATCTGTATTCCCTAATATTTAATGGGAATTTACTGGCACTTTGCTCTCAGTGTTACTTTTCATGACCAAATGAATATTACTACTGTTACTGGTTGCAATGCTTAAGATATCCTGCACTGCAACATAAATGTGGAGGCCATTTTTCCCCAAATTACCTTGGGATGGAGTAGTTATTGGGTGATCATGGCCTCAGTTAAGCTTTCCAAGTTGCAGGACATGGCAGCTGCTGATTCAGCAAGCAAAGAAGGGCCTCTCAAGGCCCACACAAACCCCACACAATGCACCAAGTCTCACTATTCTGTAAGATTTTTATGGGGTTTTCTTTGAGAAATGTAACTGCCATATTTCTTTATGAATCTTTCCTTCAGAAGCCTTGCTTCCTAAGAAATGCAAAATCTTCCCCTCAATTATTAGAGATCTCCAAAGGTGATGGATTTAACATCTCTGTGCTACAGCTGTAGCTAACCTTCCCCAAAACTACTGTTAATGATGTCTGAAAGGTTAACATTTGAATACATTTAATTATGCTGATTATCACACCACAATGGAAAAGAACACAAGCCCTATTCTGGATTGTCCCCTTTTTGGTTCGTTTCTTCACATAACAAACACTAGTGTCACTATTGTCACAGCCCTGCAGCCCCATCCACACCTCACTGTAACTTGTGGAATGGGAATTTCTCCTCTGCTCAGACATCCACTTTTTGAATACTTTACTGTGTAAGTAAGTGAAAGCCTTCAGGAGAAATTTTAAGTAGATGCTGACAAGTGCCAGTGAAGGAGCAAGAGTACATACACTATATGTTTGCCTAGCATCCCAGAAATTAGATGAATGATGAGAGCTTGTAGAGTTACAGAAGGATTTTAAAATGCTCCATAATTATTAACTGCTTTGATTTTCCTAGCAGTTTGGACTAGGCAATATAGTGAGCAAATTTTTTTCTTTATTGGTACTGCAGTCAAGTACAATTTTGCTGCATAGATTACACTCAAGTTCTAATTAAGTCTTTGACTGGATTATCCAGTAACATTGGGTGAATCTTATAAACATAATTATTTTAAAATTAGATGAAATTAAACCAGGCCTTTGTAAATTCTCTATTCTAAGTGCAAACAACTTTATCAGCTTTAAAAACTGACAATAGTTACCAAGTTTGGCCAGTTCTCACATTTGTTTCTGAAACTCACCTTCCTAGGCAGCACAATTCTGTTCTGCACACAAACAATAACCATGGTAACCCCCAAAAAGAAACCACGGCAAATACTCACTGCAGATAAAGGAACCTGAAATAAAGGGCTCTTATTTTCAGACACAGCATATGACAATCTAAGATCAATGTATCAATGCCCGGGTTCAGGACATAGCTGAATGCACTTGGGTCCCATCGGACAAGATTAAAGATAAACACAACAGCTCAAAGCTCACTTGGGAAGAACAATCACGAGTGGTAACCAAAACTTCCCTTGCAGCACTGCTGACTGTGGGTGGCTTTAGGAGTGCACTCCTGAAGCTCTGCTCATGTTTCGTCCCTTTACGTCACCACTGCACTTGTGACACCCAAATGGCCAAAGGGTCTGCCCAGTGCACAAAGCCATGCAGGACACAGGCTCCTGCTGTACCAGCAAGTATTTGTTTCATGTCACCAGTTCCCTTAGGATGCTGCAAATCTGCTTTCTGCATTTAAATAATGTCACAGGTATTTCTTAGGAGAAGAAATACCTCTTCCAGAAACATGAGTTTGTAGCAGGCAAAACTAAAAATGCAAGAAATGGAAAACTTCTCCAGGGAGGAACTTTCTTCTCCCCGTCATGATACTGACAAGAGACTCTGACAATAACAAGAGATGGTGGCACAGAAGGCACTTGGAAAGAAGGCTCCTATTGTATCAGCAGAAACAAGGTGGAAAACAGCAGTTGGATGTTTACAAAATGCTACTGGATTACATTTTATTACTATAAGAGTAGGTATCATGTAGACTGACTAACTGCTGAGGTGGTGCTCTGGCAAGTTGATATTCATGTAACAATATACACAACTTCAATATAATTGCAGAGTGACTTCACTGAACACTGCATCAAAGCCCAGAGGTAATACAAACAATTGAAACATATAATTCACTTTGGAGTTGCAGGAATTAGACCTGCAACCATAAAAATGTAAAACCCACAGTATAATTACAACAGCTCTCTCCAAGGGTTTGGAAAGTTATATGACAATTTACTTGTCAGTTCAAACAGGTTTTTTTTTCTTTTGTTCCACAGTTAAAGAAGATGTCAAGAACCACTGTAAATGAAACCAAGAAGAAAAAGCAACTTTAACCCCAAATGAACTTACTTTACAGAAAATGACTGTCAACTACCTCTGCAGAGAGGTCTGCCAGCCTCAGAAAGGGAGCCATTCAACAGATAACCTGACAAAATCCCAGGCTTTCATCTTCACTGGGGACTTTGTCTACAGATAAATCTTTGCACTATAAAAATAAAAAATTAGACCGGATAATTATTTGCAGTGTCAATGATGTAGGGATTCACCCAAAGGCCTAATTTTACTAATTTTACAGTTTTACTGAGACAAATCGAGTATAATTTTGCCCATTTGCCAAAAATTTCTCAATCCAGGTACAAGCTGCCCAGATGTCAGTCTCTGACTCCTGTCAGAGAGATGTATTCTCAGAAAGCATCCATTATATTCACAGCTTCTGCAAGTAAGTGACCTGTGTCCTTATACACAAGCAGGGCCAGAAGCAGATGCCAGAATGGGCTTCTCCTTTCTGAGCAGACACTAATCCGTGGTCAGGCAGTGCTCCACGTTTACCAGGTGCACAAAGCCAACCAACACAGACAGGACTGGTAAGATTGTGAAAACAATTAAATATTTGCTGGCATCACACATCTTTATACAGCATCACAGCATCCCAGTCCAACCTCTTCATTTTCTCTTCCTGTCCAACTGAGACAGAATTATAAGAATTTTAAAATGGCTTAATTGGTCAAAGGAATGGTCCATTTGACTCATGAGAGGAGGATGATACTCATAAGGTAACTAAAAACCTGAGAGCTGTCAGCAGTCCATTTCTCTCCAATGTCTTGCCTCCTCCTCTAGTGTTCCCAAAGATTACATATGGCATGTTAGAAGGCACATCCTTGCCTGCTGCCTGAAGAATTTCTTACACAACTTGTTCCAGAATTTTGTTACCCACCATGCATTTAACTTTTAGCTCATCTTCTACCATTTCCAGAGAATATCTGTTCTCACACTGTGGATTTCATGAAGACAGATCAGATAATTCACTCATCAGCTTTATTATTATCTTCTTAGATACGTTGGATGCCTCTTTTTAACTGGGGTTTTTCACAAGCCTGCCATGGTCTTTAAAGACAAATTCAAAGGCCACTACTAGATAGCCTTCCAAACTTAAGTTCAGGAATAGCTGCTCAACATCTCATTCCAAACAAGTATCAACTTGCTCACTTTTAAAGCAATAACAAGAGAAGTTGCTAACACAAAGTTATGTCAACAGAAAACATGACTGAAGAATGAACAAGGGAGTAAACAAAATAAATTACTAGCTAGCATCCCCCTTCCACATCTTAACCACACAGGTCCAGTTATATCAACATTCACCTGTAGAGTGTAGTGATGCTAGACAGGGACAAGCCTTTTGAATTAACCAACTCTAAAGCAGACCAGACAGCATGGTCTTCTCTATGGGTCACTGAAAATACACTAGAAACCAGAAGAAAAGGTAAGGATGAAATTTGTTTGTTTTCAAAGTTTAAATGCCATATGGCTACAGTGGAGCATTGAAAACAAGGCAGAAGAAGAAAGAGAATATTCTTCTGTTGCATTTTCATTAAGAAACTAATTTAATTGAAAACGGATGACTTCCCCCCCCACCACCAACACCACAAACAATGCATTTCATCTGTTAGACAGATGACATATTTGGAAGACTAGGTTAAAATATGTTCTCTAATGGTTCAACATCCCTAAGTACCAAGCTAAATTGAAAACATAAGCATGGAGCACAAGCAGCAAAAGGGAACTTGGTTGTAGACAGTCCTCGAATTTATTACGACTAAAGAAAAGCATTACTATGAAGTGTCTGCCAAAGCCTATGGTCCTGATGTGTCCCACAAGACAGATCTGTATCTATTTGTATGTAGACAAAATCAAAACTTGCAATAATTTTTCTGTGAAAGAAGCACTACACACTTACAAACCTAAAACGATTTCAGTTCAAAGCATAGTAAAATGTCCCCATTAAGTCTCAGATCAGGTCCTATTACAAGATGCTGTGGCTATAGGAATAACAATAATACCAAGAGCAATCTGGGAAAATTACAAAGAAGAGGTCAAAGATCCAATTTTTAATGTTTAAAGTTTTGGATGCATCCTGTCACACATTTGGGTTCACTCATACCTTGCCCCTGATTTACTTGTCTACAACAGCAAGTTGCAGCACAGCAAAACCTCTGTGCCTCCAATCTGCTGCATAAGATTCCCCACACCCCAGGGAGTGCAGAACCAGCTTCATTTCAGGCATGTGAAGTTACAGCCACGGAGCAACATTCAAACCTGGCACACGTATACAAAGGCAAACAGGTTGGTAGAGAGCAGATGCTCTGTTCACTCAGCAGTTTCAGGCACTCACTGAGTTAAGCAGCCTCTGGAGGTGTGACTGGCACTCCTGGTTTCATCACTCAGCAACACTCACTTGTACTTCAGCTCAGTTCCAGCTCCTTTCAGGAATGAAGCAGGTGAGAGGGAATCACCCTGCCAAATGGATAATTACTTGGGGATGGGGTACAACCACCGCCTCTGGATTGAGCAAATCTTTTCGTTTTGGCCTTTCTTAACACAGCATGCTTTTCAGCCTCTTCATTCTTCTTGCTTTCCTCTGCAGTTTGCAACTCGGTCACCTCTTTTGGCACCAAAATCAGATATAGTGCTGTATCTTGTCTCCCTGGTGCCAAGGAGAACTGAACAGTTATTGTTCATGTCTTGCAGACATCTCTTTTTAATACATCTCAGTATAGAATTTAGAAGAATCAAAGCATATGGTACTGCCACTACTATAGAGAGGTGTGCAGAACAAAGATACTGCTCTTTTTCTTCTTTACCCTACATGAGTGCATGCAGATTATACAGAAAAATAACTGGAAAACCCTCATTAGCTTTCTTATGAAAAGCAGTAGATTTATCTCTTACATTTTAAGTTAATCACTTTGTGGAAGTTATCTTTCTGGTATGCACCTGCCTCATAAGAAGATAAAGGAGACAAATTACCTAAGAACATGGTTCACTGATACTGGTATTTGTTGAGAAAACTAGCAAGAGTTCAGGTAGGTTAAGAATTTTAGTGTCACTTTAATTAGCCCATTTTCCACTGGAAGGTTTACCATGTAATATCAAAAAACCCTTAAGCTGCAGTATTTGTGCAGGACTGATTTTAACTCCAGAGCAGCATCACATTATATGTATCTTGGAATGGTAAAGTTTAGAACTGCTGTTTTTCCTTCTGAGCCCAGGGTTTTGTACATTCTGTGATGTGCTCAGAGCACACTGGCACAGTTATTCTCTGTTTAAGTAGTAAAGCCTATCACATTCAACCCACATGTTTATATTGGATACTTGCAAAATGAGAGATATTAAGTAACTAAGCCTGGTTTTAAAACTTTTTATAATACTTCACAGCACTGGCATTCCCTTAAGTAACCTCACTACCTTATGGTTGTTTCTATCCTTCCAATGCAACATTCACGAATTCACCCTGGGAGCCAATAATACTGGATTTGAATGTGGTGAGTGGTAGACTGAATAATTTATTCCTCTGTATGCACTTGTCTTTCTTCACATTAAGGTTTAACTCTTTGGTAGCAGTGGTGGTTGGCTATTGATGAGGCTGCAGCTAGTGCAGCAACTCACGGTTTCACTGTTGCCAAAGATCTGTCATGCTGCATTTCAGTTTGCCCTTTACTTTAGGCTCCCTTTCAGTAACTCCACATTCTATTTTAAAGTGTCTAGCATGCTTCTCTTTTCCACTTACTTTGCACAGACACTTTAAAAGTCAATCACAGTATGAAATAAAGGTTGTTTATAGCCATAACTAGATTTTAATTTTGTAAAACAGGCCAGTTCTGCTGGACTGTAACCCACAGCTTCTTTACTGATGAGCTGTCTCCGAGGTGCTCTTGCTCTGCATACTTGCAGGAACTCAGAGGGAGTTCCATCACAGCTCCTGCAGGTAACATTCAAACCTAGTTCATGGCATGGTCTCTGCCTGGAAGGAACACCACCAAGAAGCACCTGCAGGAAGCACAACATGCTGCTAGCCATCTCTTCCAGCAGAACCAGAGCTCAGCAGAAATCACTGTGTCATCCAAAATGACACAAAGGCCCAAAATACTTTCCCTTACAGACCACAACCCATGTCTTGAGTCACAAATGGATCTTGTGGTGTCAAAGACAACACCCCAGAGGCAATAATAGAGGAGGGCCAGCACGAAGTGCTCCCGTTTCACTCTTCTGCACTTTGAAATTATTAATCTGACTTGCTCAGAGGCAAACCCAACTTCATTCCTGCTGACCAGGGCATGACTCCTTTCCATTTCGATGGAGGGAGCTTCTTGCATCTACTGAAAATCCCCAGCAGTGCCAGCCACAAAAGCCTCCACACCCCCCCAGGACACCGGGGTGCTGTGAGGGCTGTCCTGAGAACCACCTTTTCATAAGCACACTTGCCCAAACTCCTGCTTCACCCAAATCACCACGATACTGCCACTCACATAGACTTCAGTCCAGTCATGAAACCCTGTCCTCTTTGCCTGAGGTTTTGACTTTACTTTTGACCACGTGTAGGCACATTCACAATCTCATATCTGATAACCTCATGGCCCTTATCAGAGTATTTCACTGCTACTTACAGTTTCCTGAACTAAACGTTATCCTTTTTTAAAGCCTGAGTAAAAGGCTGCCTGGACCTACCATCTCATCTTCAAAATCATGAGGCTTTCAAAATTATACTAGAATTCCTATTTGGTGGTTGTTTTCTTCAGTTTTGTAAGATTTCCCAGCATCCCAAGTTCCAGATTTTTTTTTCCTTCAAACATCAGAGCTAAGAAAAATCCTTTCAGTTCAGGATTTAAGAATACCATTAACATTTGTTATTATTACTTAAGATAATAATTAACATAACATAACATAATTAACATAAGACTTGTGGTAGAAACGTGAGTGGTACTCAACTAAGTCTCAAGGCTTAGCAAGATGAGTCGAATCAATTTGTCAGTTTCAAATGATACTCCATCGTGTTACCCCTACACAGAAGGGCAGATTTTTGTTTTTCCACTGAAGGTTTAAATCATCCAGATGCAGCTGCAATTGGATTTTGGTATTATAATCCAGTACTGCCTCATAAAAAGACAACGAAGGTGGCTATGATTGAGTTGCCATGACCTTCTCATATGCTATGCTAATTTATGAATACCTTCCTATCATGGAAAGAAGGAAAAGAAGAGAGGAATGTACTAGATAGCTGGAAATCTAAAACTCCAATCTCCAAGAGATATTCATGTGCTGTGTAATAATCTGCATGGATTATTTGCAGGTGAACAAAGATCATCTCAGAATGGATTATGTTCTAAATTTCAGTGAAAGCACAGAGCTTTACTAGCTTCAGAAATGATGATGATTATGCCTTCTGTACTTTTTTAGCTACAGTATGTGACATAGAACAAAACCTACAGGTTGCAAATTTGGTGATACTAGAATTTTTCCATTTTGGGTAACAGTGGGTAGGCTGCTGTGTTCATGCCAGAGGCAAGCAAGATTCACCTTTAACCACACACACAGCATGGCAATTAAAGTACCAACCAAAAGACAAAATATTTTCCAAACGTCTTTGAAATTAGATGAAAACTACAGACTACTGTAGTAGTCACAAAACCTGAATACCTGCCGTCTCCCAAAATCTTTCAAAATTTAAAGGCTGCAAATGTCAGGCTTAGTAAAAATCCAGCTCACTAATGTTTAAATTTTTGCAGGACATCAGCATGTACAATATCCCTCAAAGATTTATCTTCTTGTGACAGTCATTCTGGCTTCAATTTCCTAAGTCTCTCTGTACTTCCATTTATGACCAGTCAGCCTGCCCATATCAACACCTTTCTGATATACTATAAACTGAAGAAGTATTAAAAAGTAAGTAATCATCTTTTTTTTGGTAAATCATGTTATCAAGTGATTGTTTTATCCTTAAGATTCTTGAGCAATAAATTAATATGAACAAAACAAGCAAATTAATGCTCCAGTACAATTCAAGTATTTTTTTGATCCAATTCGCACTTAATAGTACAGATTCAATTCTACCTTTTGGATATATCTCCATATTACTATTGTGCTATATCATTCACTACTTGCTTCAGCAGGATTGCAAAGAATTATGAATAACAGACAATGGGAAAATCCTCTGTAAAAAAAGTTTTTTCTTCCCTTGAGAGACTGTCATTTAGAAGGAATGAAAACACAGTTTTTAAAGAACATAAACTAATTATTCTACAGATACTTTACACTGTGTGCTGGTTTTAGCTAGGATAGGGTTAATTTTTATTACAGTGGCCATTATGGGTGTGTTTTGGATTTCTGCTGAACAGAGCATAAATATATTCTGTTATAATACAGAGATTTTTATTTTTTATTGCTGAGCAGGGCTTACACAGAGCCAAGGTCTTTTGTGCTTTTCCTTTGGCAAGTAGACTGGGGGTGCCTGGGAGATTGGGAGGAAATACAGCTGGGATAGCTGATCCCAGCTGGGATATCCAAAGGGATACTCCAGACCATATGACATCGTTCTCAGTCTATAAAGTGGGGAGAAGAAGGAGGAAGCAGGGATGTTTGGAGTGATGGTGTTTGAATTCCCAATTAACCTTTATATGTGATGGGGCCCTGCCCTCCTGGAGGTGGCTGAACACCTGCCTGCCCATGGCAAGCAGTGAATTAATTCCTTTTTTTGCTTTGCTTGTGTGTGTGGCTTTTGATTTTCCTATTAAACTGTCTTTATCTCAGCTCAGGAGTTTTCTCCCTTTAACCCTTCCCATTTTCTCCCCAGTGCCACTGGTGGGGGAGTGAGTGAGCAGCTGTGAAGGGCTTGGTTCCTGGCTGGGTGAAACCACAACACACTGCTTCTGGTAAACTGAGGGAAGTGGAGAAATACTTTATGGGGTTTTTAAAATCATAGTATTTTATTGACCGTACTAGGCTTAAAAGCTCAGTTTTACTGTAAAACAGTGCTTCAAACTATAAACGGGACCTTTGTGGTTAAGGCACCTGGTGAATTCTCTCTTAGTATTTTATCAGCCAGGTACCGAGTCTGGTAGCCATAGGAAATTACTTATTCTATTTTAGTGTTGCTAAATTCTGGCAATTTTTGCTACCTGAAAATTTGTACACTGCACAATAATCTCAACTCTTCATTTTATAAGCAGGATAGAATATTTTTTAAATCACTGAAATCTTCCTCAATCTGCCCTGGAAGGATTGCTTTAAAGATTATCCACCAATTTTTCAATTAAAGCTAAACAGTTTCAACTCTATCAAAAACACACACTACTATTCATATTCTTAAAACCCTTAGTAAGCAGATACCTAAAAGGAAACAAATCTTGCTTGTTTCTAAGTGTTGTGGGGTTTGTTGTTTTGTTTTTTTGTTTTTAATTGGGTTTTTTGGTTGGTTGGTTGGTTTTAAATCAAGCACTTCATCCCTAACAAATCAGTCACTTAAGACTATAGAGGGCTGAAGGGTCAAAACCATGTTCTCATAAGGGATGGCTAGAACTAAAACATGAGTTCAAATGAAACAGGAAGTATCCTCTAAAAAATAAACAATCAAAACTAAAAAAAAAAAAAAAAATACACAGCTCTTGGCTATTATCTTAATACTGCTAACAAAATACTTGGAAAAAATAAAATCGACATAAACCTGATGGAACCTAAAAACTCAGTGTAAAGGGGGCAGTACTAAAATCATCTTTTAGTATGATTTGAAGTCAAATAAAAAAGAATAAATAATCTAATTGAAAATGGAGAGTGACAAGGACTGGGTACAGTATACACATACCAAAGGCCACTCAAGGATTCTGCTATCTTTGCCCATAGTGGTGAATATGGTGTTGGGTAGGTTAAGGATTGGACTCAATGACCTTTGAGGTCTTTTCCAAATGAGTCTATAATGCTATGGTCATCTTGCTCCATAAGAAAAACATGAACAATTAGCACATAATTACCAGCTAAGAACTGAAAGAATGGTGAAAAGAGTATCTATCCACTTTCCAGCTTTAAACCAATAAAATCAGATCAAATTTATTTTGTGTATGCCTTTTATTTCTATTCATTTTGACCTGATCCTGACCCCCATCCATTTTTGTATTCATTTAAAGCTTTGAAGGACTGTCACACATGCTAAGCATAGGGTCTTGCTGACACCTAAACAGCTGCCAAAAGACACTGGGTCCATGACAGGCATCCCAAGGGAAAACCATCGAGAAAAGGTGAATTGACTACTTCAATGTAATTTATCTGTAAGCTACGTGCACAGCTCCCTCACAAATATTTATGTCATCTCCACTGAAAGAGGGACATATCCTGATGCTCTTGCCAAGTTCTCAGAAAAAAGCTTTCAATCGGTAACAACAGTAGGCCTCAAAGTTCATATCAGCTGTCCTCAAAGGCCAATTTCATCATCTTGGATAGAGCAAAAAAAACTTGGGAAGATTTGATAAAGAAATAGATGGTCCAAATACTGGAAAAAAATACACCCATTTTATTTTCAGAAATGCTCAGACATGAAACATATCAAGTGAACACCATAAGCCATTAATGAACGTCCATTTCACAGGTGTTTTTAAAAACCAAGATAGTATCATGTATAAGCATCACTTAAACACCAATCTAGAGAAAAAGGATAAACAAACGATCACTTTGCAAATAGTTTAAAATTTACAGTTTCAGATGCTTATTTAAAAAAACAAAAAAGCCAGGATGTAGTGAGATAGAGATTTGAAATAGGAAAGAAAAGTCAACTTTCACTGGCAGTGAAACACCACTGGCAGTCAACAACCACTGGCAATGGTTCTTTTGCTCAATTGTATTCCTTTTTTATCTGTCACATCCTAACACCAGAGGTGTGCTAGGGCTACTGGAGGTTGCACCTACTTGCAAAGAAGCACACACAGATCTCTCTTAGAACTCATGAAAAATCTAGGATTAGTCAATCTTGTGAAGACTTTGGTGCCTAAGGACCAAAGAAGAGTGACCTATGTTTGTGTATCGGGTTTGCATGGCAAAGTTCTGCTGGTGGGGAAGGGCCTACAGGAGTGACTTCTGTGAGAAGCTGCCAGAAGTTCCCCCCATGTCCAATGGAGCCAACACCAGCTGGGTCCTAGATGGACCCACTGCTGTCCAAGGCCAAGCCAATCAGGAATGGCAGCACTGCCTCTGTAATAACATTTAAGAAAGAATAAAAGTTATTGAGCAGAAGTAATTTGGGGCCAGAGAAAAGAGGCATGAGAGTATGTGAGAGGAACAGCCCTGCAGATACCCAGGTGAGTGAAGAAAGAGGGGGAGGAGGTGCTCCGGGTGCCCAAGATGGGATTCTCCTGCAGTCCATTGGCGAAGCAGCTGTGTCCCTGCAGCTCCTGGAGGTCCACAGTGGAGCACAGATCCACCTGTAGCCCATGGAGGAGCAAGCTCCTGGAAGGACATGTTGACTCATGGAGAGAAGAGCCCACACCAGGGCAGGTTTCCCAGCAGGATGTAGAGACCCCATGATGGCCGGATCAGTCTGTTCCTGAAGAATTGCACCCTGTGGAAGGAATCCACATGCAAGCAGTTCATGAAGAGCTGAAGCCTGTGGCAAGGACTCACACTGGAAAGGTTGGATGAGAATTGTCTCCTGTGGGAGGGGGATCCTGCACTGGAGAGGGGAAGGCCTCCTCTCCCTGAGGAGGAAGCAGTGGCAGAAACAACACGATGAGTAACCCCCATTCCCTGTTTCTCTGCGCTGCTGGGGAGGAGGAGGTAGAGAATTCAGAATAAAGTAAAGCTTGGAAGGAGGGAGAAAGGTATATTAAGATTTGTTATACTTCTCGTTATTCTACTCTGGTTTTGATTGGCAGCAAATTCAATTAATTTCTCCAAGTTGAATCTGTTTTGCCTGTGACTATAATTGGTGAGTGATCTCTGCTTGTCCTTAACTCATGAGCCTTCTGCTATATTTTCTCTCTCCTCTAGACAGAGAGGCTTTGGTGGGTGCCTGGCCTTCAGCCAGGGTCAAACCACCACACCTACACACATTACCTTCATGCCACTGGCAAGGGTAACCACTGCTAATCTTCAACAATCAACTAAACCTTTACTGGGGGAACACCCTAAAAGCTGGCTCACCTGGTCTTCTAGGAAGAACCAGAACCACACCAGAAATGCTCAGGTACAGAAGTGAGCCAGGCTTTTGTTCTTTGCTTGCACTGAGAAAATTCCTGCTGCCACCTTTATTTGAAAAAACCAGACCAGTACCCTGATCTCCTGAAATGTGATGATGCTAATTCCTTATTCAGAGAACAAGTGCTATTTTCAGTTCTTCCACAGGGAAAAAAAACCCCCACATGGGTATTTGAAAAAATTCAAAGCTCTGGCACCTAGCCATGACAAAGAGCCAAAACTAATACGATTTCCAGCAAACACTGGAATGTACTCTGCAAAACAGCTACGGTCCAGTGCGTGCCAACTGCTGGTGGCCTTCCCCTACAGCTAACTACACACTGCCCATAGCAGCTACCAGCCATTCCAACCCCAGGCAACGCAGTGTTGTTCATTATCTCCACTTCGAGGTTTTAAGCATTTTGTAATGAAATATTTTAAATGTTGGAGTCAGGATTGATTTATTCTGACACATTTTTATATGGTGAATTAAAGCATGCATAGACCTTTAACCACCTTTTAGTTTAAATGAAGGCAGATATCAAGTCATGTGAATGGAGGCTACTTGAAAGACAAAAAGCATTACAGTGAATTTCACTCACACCCACAGACTTCACAGTTCAGATATGAAGCTGTAAGAGGGTCAATAACTGCACTTAGCCAAAAATGCAATGCGTGAGATTTACAAAGCAAGAGCATCTTAGTTCAAAATATGAGCCCAAGCAAATACCAGGAATTATCTGGGGCTCTACCAGTTCTCACCCATGTTTTGATTACAGGAATAAAAAACAAAACAAAAACCCCCAAACCACTCAGGAATAAGCAGGCTTGTCCAAGGGATGATCAAAATGATCCATATTTTATCAATGTTTTTGAAACATGGGCAAATACTTCAAAAAAGCGAAATGCTTTCAACTTACAGAAGGGTGTATAGCTTGTTACTCTGAGCTTTTCACCAAGCTTTCAGGAGTGAGGATGATTAGAGGGAGCCCACAAACTTTACTGACTGTAAGTAGCTAACCAAAGAGTACCAACCCAATGAATCAATCGTGTACATATCTATTCAGCTGGCCTTTCTACAGACAACTGAGCTTCAGCTGGATGAGGCTGTTGAACATAGCCCAAAATTACATGTTTAGACAGGCAAAAGATATTTTCACAATGTAAACAGAAAAGTGTCTGGGTTGGATAAATCTGTCCAATTGCTACTGCCCATTGGAGTAGGGATCCCATCAACAGCACCATTAAAAAACAAAGCAAAATTCCTAAAGAAAAAGTACCAAATCTGAATAAAGTTTTCAAAGTTAAAAACTCTTATCTAGATGACAGCCTTTTCCCTACTAGAACAGCTTGGCATTTCTGAATGCTAATGCAAGCATGAGAAATACAGGTTTGGAATAAGCACTGCTTTATTCTTCCAAGCAGAGTGCTCATTCTGGAGACACGACAAACATAATTCTTTACTTCACACAGGCTGATGCAGTCCTGGACAAGAGAAGCAGCTGGTACTAAAATAAAAAAGTATTTCAAAGGAATCAGAGAGAACTAAATTGATTTTAAGTGTGAAACATTTTTTTAGCCTTAGAATACCCATGTCCCATCTCAGTTTGCAATGATAAACATAACAGGTTGATTTTGTCACTTCTGTCTACATCCATTTGTTTTTGTAATTGAGTACACAAAAAATTGAGTAATTTGTATTGACAGGAAGAAAATCGAATGTACATCATTCCTCCAAGTGAGCTGTCTGAACTTTAACAGTGTACAAATACCCATATATCAGCTGAAAATAGTAGATTTTGTTGCACAGCATAGAGGTGAAGAAACCCAGATTCCTTCCTGTTTTCACTGATAACTAAGCTAAGTGGAATTGCTTTCCACATTATCCTCCTTCTGCTGACCAAAAGCCATCTGCTTCACCACGGTGGTGCACACATCTGGTTGATCACTTCAACTCAGGGCCTGCTGGCTCAGGATGGGACTTCATGGTTGAACAGAGATGAGGGAGGGCTACCACCAGAGGTAGTGGCCATTCACATCCACCCCCTCTCTAACTACTCACTCTCACCTGCTGCCCTGGCATCCGTGGTGGGCCACATCAGTGAAATAATCTGTCCTTTTGTACAGTACACATCTGTACTATGCAAAAGGAGCTGTAATTTGCTGGAAGGACAGGTACAATATAGTATCAAACAATGTTTTAGAGAGCAAACCAACACAGGGTAAAACAAAGGACAACAAAACAGGAAAGCCTAAATGCCTGCTTCCACTTTTTTTCTCTTGAAGAAACTATCACGATGCCCTTCCTAACCTGAAATAACATCAGGTGCCATGATGATGTGAGGGAAAAGGATACAAAGCACAGTCACATATGACAGGAACATGAACCTTACTCCTAAAAAAGGGCTCATTGCTCACATTTATTAAATTTATCCTACGGACCTGCTTCAAGTATTGTGTTTGCAGCAGAACCCACGTTCCAGGAACTGCTGCCAGCCAAAGGCCATCTTCACCTGCCGGAGTAGTTCCAACAGCAGTGTCTTGGTTTCTTTGCATGAAAGTGCTGACAGACAAAACCACTAAAACCCTGCCTCCCCTTGACTCCATGACAAAAATTCCATTAGCATAATCACAGTGAGTTTTAACCCAAATTACTTAAAAACATCTGAAGACACTTGGGGGGAAAAAAGTTGCAAAGGCCACGTGCTGTTGATGTAGACTCAGCAGAGCTGGTTGGCACACAAGTAAACATACAAGGAGTTAAAAATAAAAGCCAAAAAAAGTAAGGATAAAGCAAAGACAAAATAACAGTAGCTTACCTTTTGAGGTGGTGGTCCGTGGTCATCCAGATAAGTGGAATTTCCTACAAAAATAAGAAGGATGGAGATAAACAAAAGCCATCCAATGCAACTTCCAAAATTTCCAATTCATGGAACCAGTGCATCTCTATCCCACTGGTTTTGTGGTGTCAAATAATTCAAGGAAAATAAATTCCCTCTGCTTTAATTTTTGATCAACAAGTAATTCATTTTGACTACATTTGTAATATAGGATTAAATGCACATTGTCATTTTACCAGATAGATTACATGGCCCAAGGCAGCTTTAATTAATCAATCAGTATTCAATTATTTGTATGACAAAAAATTGCCAGCTGCATCCTTGTACATTTTAAGCAAGTGAGCTCAGTTAACATTAAACAATTTTCTTAAATAATCCAGTATCAAAGACCTTTATCAGATTTTGGTCTGACGGTGCTGACAAGCATTTACTTCTCTTTCTTCTAACTGTATTTTTTCCAACCTCCAAGCTACTTTTTTGTTCTCAAACAGTACTGATTGAACAGGAGTTGTATTCTGATGTAATTGCACCCGCCTTTTCAAGATGTTCTTTTAATTCAGACAAAAAGCTTCAGAAGAGAAAAAAAAGCTTCTAAACAAGTGTACCCTTCTTAGTCAGCTACAATAAAAAAGGCAACAATTTCAGACTTTTTACCCCTTCCTTACAAACACACTCTGATATATAAAATACACACACCCTCCCCCCACAGGCTGCCTTCCCTGTAACTGTCCTTCCCAAACCCTTCTCCCAAAGTATTAATCCCATGCTTTCCCAACATCTTCCAGCAGATGATGAAACCTTGCAGGAAGCCTAAAAGCTGCCCTCGGGCCACACATGCCTCTCCTCTCAGTCATCCTCCTACCAAAGACAGCAAAAATACCTTTGCTCTAACCTTACATCAGTATGAGGTCTGACAACTTTTACAAGTGCCTACTAGACATCCAAAAGTCACATGGAGGAGGACTTTAAAAAGCTTGTCCTGCTCATGAGCACCTCTACTCCTGGGGTGTTGAATAAACAACAGAAACACAGGCTAGTGGAATGAAGCATAATTTGGAACCAAAGGACTTTCCGCTTGACAATCCGGCCAGAACACTCATTTTTCCAAGTGCCAAAAATGCCCTCCAGAAGTCTCTGGATCCAGGAGGCAGGAAGGAGATGTTTGCGTGTGACTGTTAGTTACAGAACAAGGAGGTGGAGCTTTAGTGTGGAATATTCTGGGGCACCCACACCAGTGCTGGGGGTTGGTTTCAGCAGGAAAAGCAGGGGCTGGAAGTGGAAGGGCCACCATTCCCTTGCCCAAATCTTGGGAGGTGTAGCCACCACCTGGACCACACCATCTTGGGGGGAGAGAGCCTGGCAGCCACCGCTGCTGCTGCAGCATGAGGAATTCCTATGTACAACAAAAAGTTGAGATTACTTCTGAAAAGTATTTTGCTTTCTGTGTTTCCTCTGGTTTTCCAGCATATGTTATAAAGCCATGAAAAGTTCAGTCAGAAGGCTTCCAGCTCATCTAAAGGGAAGTCCCAATACCCCAGACAGGTTCTTTTACAGATGTACGTGCCTTGATCTTGGAAGAGTCTGTGCAACTACAAAAGCCTGAACAGTAACTTTTTGATGGTCATTTGAAATCATGAATCATCTTCTGAAGCATACCAGAAACTCGTCTCTCTGTACATTTGACACAAATACCCACCCTTTGAACAATCCTGTTCCTTAATTTAATGCCATAGATAATACAGCTGATGCCCTACATTCAGGATAATTTCTAGATTCCTTCCTCTGACATGATTCTAATTGCCAGGGAAGAAATTGAGCTCCCAGACTGCTAAAAGAGATGGCAGTCTGGTTTTCTGTTAGAGTAACTACACCACACACAGTGACATGGACTTGAAAAATAAGCATTTCTCCCCCCTATTAATCTGGGAGGAGAGCAAGGAAATCTTCTCATTCAGGATTTACCTTTCCTGTGGAATCAGGCTGTTACTAGTTCATAGCAGCTTTCCCCTCTTTGCAATTAGGCAAGCAGAAGGACTGACACTGCTGTTGATGAAAACCGTTCTGATAGTTTTCTCATTGTGTCAGGAAAACTGATTTCGATACATAACAAAAAAAGTGATGTTTGTTGTCTAAACAAGTTAACACACTAGAGAAGTCATAAACATTAGAAGAACACTACTAATTTTTTTAAAAATTAGCAAAACTTTAGGTTTTGCAATTGGTATTAAGGTAGTTACAGGAGTAACAGGATTTTTTCCTTGACTCCCCAAAATATATGCAATTTATGTTTACCTAAATAAAAAGGAATATTAACTACATATGTATTAACTATCTTTACCAATCACCCATCACAGCAAATTTTGCAGTAGAGAAGGACTTGAATTACCAATCAAGAGTTTACACAGCATCTTATAGAGCAGCATCAAGAATATCAGAGTTATGTTACAGAAACATTTTTGAGATGTTCCTTAAAATCAAAGAGCTTATAACTAATTTCAACTCTCTGCATCAGTAATCTGTGTTCTTACTATGCAGACTTCATTTTCCTTCCTTGGAAATTTTTTAATGATCAAAACTACATGAAAATATCTCTAGCTTTGAACATATGACCTGTAGATTTGATTACAAACTTAAAACAGGGTCCCACTTTCACACACAGGGCCACTTTTCACACAACCCATATTAGATTAGGTTACTTTAAAAACGAAAGCAAAATTCAGCAATATAAAAATTGCAACCATGGAAAAGTACAAGGTAAAGCCAATGTATGAACTGTCAGCTACTAACAGCTGATGTAGTAGGAGAGTTGCACAGTAAAATTAGAGACTTAGGAATGGATACCAAAAGCCCCAAAGGCACCATACATGACCTGAACTGTTTATTGCAACTGCATTAACAAGCTTATCTAAGATGGAGAACATTATCATGCAGCTTTTATATGCTATGGCACAGACAACACATGTTTGATGTCACTAAGTGCCACAAGAAGAGAAGAGGCTTTCTGTGGTGGAAATGATAAAGTGATAGAAGAGAGAATCATCCTTCCTCACTAGGAATCTTGTCCATTGCTCCAAAGCAACCTATGGCATTAAATTATTAGGATGACTTCTCTCAAGTCCTTTAATAAAGCTTTAATAAAGACATCATTACTCTTGTCTGCTGATCAACAAGGTTATTCTAGATTTTTTTTCCCAGAGGGGAGTATTTACTCTTCAAAAAGGAAATTTTCTGCCTTCCTGTAATAGCACAAAAGTCTAAGGCATTAGAAACAAGTCAGACAAAATAATCAAGACTCAAAACAAGTGGTGTTATGCATTCCATAAACATGCTCAACAGCACTCTTGGGCTGGCTGAACACATCTCCTCCACACTCTGCCAGAGATAAAAAAAAAAAAAGTCAGCTTTATTATAGAAAATGGTGAATACATGGAGGCTGTCCAAATTTTTCCATAATTTATTATCTTTGAGGTTAAGTGAATCAGCTGTATGCAAAATCTTTGGGGAAACCTTGTGGTTATGTTCCTTTTTTCTTGGAATCACTGAAGTGTGGGGGTTTTGCTTGAAGCAAGCCAAGTTTAAACAGAGAAAGATGGTCAGTCAACCAGGATTAAGGACAAATATTGCTGTGTACAGTTCAGAACCACAGATAACAAAAGTAACTGCACTTATGGAAAAAAAACCTTTCCAAAAAATGACTGGGGAGTACAACAATAGGAAGTAAATGGACTAATGTGTGAACTGAAGACCCTTTGAGAGCAACTGAAATAGCATAACTCTACTTGAGCAATTCAGATATCCCATGGAAAGAATTGTGTAAAGATAGGGAGAGAAAGCCAACACTGAAAATGTGGAGTTTGGACTACTTTTCTGGAGCAGGGTTTTCCCTTGTAGGGAATCACAAGCAGCAGTCTAAGAGAGCTGGGATCCAGCTAAAGCCAAATTTAATTTGTCTTGTGAAAATCCTTCTTTGTTCTTTTCACTTGGCCACCACCTCAAACTTCCAGGCGCCAATACAACCTCTCCTGGCAAACAATCCCTTAGACCCTCCGATGTTTAAAGGAAAGAACAGTTTAATAGTTGTCTGAGGAGTCTTCTGGTCTGGAAATCAGACTTTGAAGAAGAATTTCCCCACCAAGCACGTCTAATCATTAAGAGCTGCACCTTCAAAATTAACTGAAGTGCCAATCAGTTATCAGAAGAGGATAAATTCTGCTCTGCTTCCTTCTTTATTTTTTTTTCCCTCCCAATTACACACAAGGACATCCTTAGAAATTTCACAGATATTTACACATCTGAAATAATATGATTTTCTTGGTCACCATGTTTTGGAGCCCTTTGTGGTCCAAAGGCAGGAAGGGGGTTAGGAACTACAGTGTGAAAACTAGCAGATTAGCAGAATGATGCTGCCCACAGCTCAAATCTAACTTAAAAGGAACAACTCTGCTATTGCTGAGATCAGCACAGCCACAACAACTTTCACAGAGGAAAGTTTTTCCAGAGGTGTACACAGAACGTTAACACAGCAAAACATAGGAAAACCCCACTGACCAGTCTGCACTGGAATACAAAGTGACTTATTGCCATTTCTTCCATCTTATGTAAAAAGCTCTGTAACTACAATTGGTTTCCGCTGTGCAAGACTAATATCTTATAAAAATTTTCATTTTTGACCACACAAAAAAGTAAACATTATTTTTAAAAAACATTCCACAAAGGATTTTTTTCTTCCTTTCTTGCCTTTAAAATAATTTTAGTTATTCTTAGTTTTTAAAATTGTAAGTGCAATAAAACCAACAAAAACCAACCTACAGCCAAAAAACAAAACCAAACTAGCACCAAACCCACACATTCAATTCACTCTACATCACTGCACACAATGAAGGAAAAAAATTGGAAGATGACAAAAATACCTATTTTGCTTTATTACCTAATGAACTGAACCCT
Source organism: Daphoenositta chrysoptera (assembly GCA_013397915.1). Lineage (NCBI taxonomy): Eukaryota > Metazoa > Chordata > Aves > Passeriformes > Daphoenositta > Daphoenositta chrysoptera. The sequence continues at coordinate 891,532 of VZRO01008377.1, read as the reverse complement.
TGAAACCTCGCGATATAACTCAGATTTGTTTACCTACAAATTTCATAGTTCTAACACAATTAGGAGAGAAAGTGGCACATTTAAGGAGAGTTTTTGAAAACTTACTGGCAATTCTGCTTATGCATTATATATGGAAGTACCACTGGAATACAGATACAAAGGGTTTGAATAACAGGGGGTTCTAAACCAATGTAGAATATAATACACGTCAGATGGCCCTCCTCTTGCAAAGAGAGGAGACTGCAGAAAGAAAAGCTACTCCAAAATCACAGATCCTCTCTGAATTGTGACCATTTTAAAATGTACAGAGAGGTGTTTCATTTATTGTTTTGCCAATAAACTGCTTTATTAATACTGGGGAAAGGGAGAGGGGAAAAAAATTAACATTAAATCAAGAAATAAAAGCAGCCGCACCAGGTACTTTCCTGCACACGAAGGAAAAGCACGTACACAGCTCTGCTGAGACACTGCAGAGAAAACCTAATGACCAAAAAAAATAAGGTGCCATTAAGCCAAACTCTTACAATTTTATTTTAATTCATTTTGCTATGAAAACAAAGACTGTGATCTATCTTTGTGGCCAGGCAGCTCTTTACTAAATGCACTTTAATGACCCATTAACCTGTTGTTAACTTCGCTCTACTTTTCAGATGGTTCTTAAATTCAGCATTCTGGTATCACACAGCAATATTAAAATTGGTGTCCTTTTTTTTTTTATCTTCTCCACAAAGATTTTTATCTTACCTTCTGTCAAAAGATGTGCCAAACATTTTGTAATGACTTCTATTCTTTTCTTAATTTCCTCAGCAAGACTTACCTTAACAAAATGCAGAGTCAGTTCTATAAATACACACAGGTGTTCCTGAGGAAAAAAAATCTCTCAAGATGTGTGGTCAAGTAATACCTACAGCTAAGCAGCTACCAACAAACCTGTTCAAAATTTAAAGGGGCAAGTTGGGAAAAGCTCACAAAAAAGCTGAGCTGCCACCCACTGAAATAACACAGACAAATTCTGGTCTCTGACTTCATTTCTTAACTGGATAACATGAGAATAACGGTGGACACTGCACCAAATTATCATGTCTGAATACAAAAATTATCAGAGTAGCACAGAAACTAGCAAGTCAGAGAGTAGTTTGAAACATCTGACAGTTGGAAATGAGTTTGACTCTGTGACATCCAGGTAGCATACTTGGGAATCTGCCTGTGGAAGGCTGCAGGAACAACTGTATCTGAGAATTAACAGGGAATGAATGAGTGAAAATATGGCTGAAAGAAAATTCTCTGAAAGTAGCTATCAAAACCCAACACTTTAAAATTGGAAACAGAAAAATGTTGCCACAATCAGGGCATGAGGACTGGACAGCACTGGAGATACCCAAGAGGAAATAATTAAGCATCTGCCAGGAGTGACCCAGGTGTTATAATGCTGCTTGAGAACCAAGAGGCAAATTAAACCAGGTCTTATTCCAACAATATGTCTTTTAAATGATTATATCTTTTTTTTTTGTTTTTAATCAGACAAACTTCTCTTGGGTATTGTTCTGGATCCTACCACTCAGTAGTCTCATTCATTACTTGAAAGAAGCATTAAAGAGCACTGGTATCAAATTTGATAACAGTATCAACTGAAGGGACTTAAAATCTGCTGATTCTCTGAGGAAAACAGAAAGATACTGATCAGTTAAAGAAATGGTCTGAAAATACAAGATACAATCCAGTCAAAACAAGCATACAAATTTCAACATGGGTAAGGGCAATGGCTTCAGAAAAGCAGAATGGAAATGAAGTGGAGACTGAAGAAAAGAGCCATGATGGGAGGTGAAAACCAGTTCCCTTCCTTTGGATCTCTTTGAGCACTATGTGAAAGCTTTTCAGCAAGATCATTCCACTCCAGCTGAATGTACAGAGATAGTTTCACTAGCTTGGCAAGAAGTTTGTTTAAATTGATTGTCATATGAAGAAACTTCTTAACACTTAGGATTACTCCACTTCCGCTTTTCCTCCTAAGTGAGAGATAACTAAGAATATTTGCAAGCCATTTTACTTCTTCAGAGAAAACTTTTTTCCCCTCTACCCTGCAGAATGCATCATGCAGAGGAAGAAGCTATGGGAGTGATGGTGATGGAGCCACGATAATCAATCAGGGGAATGAATGGACCCCCCATAGGAGGTAGCCTGCAAGATCGAGCTGTAGGTCTGTTTTTCACTTTCTCCATAGTTCAGGTTTTCTTAGTATTGGATCTCAAAAAGTACAAATGAAAATTTTAAAAGGAACCTTTTTACAAGTCTGTCTCATTTTTCTCTTTACCAGTTTTTTGTGCCACAGGAGAACCACTGTAAAACTCTTCCCTATACTTATATGCTTTATATAAATACATTTAATTAAATATTATTAATAATATTTATTAATTTTTAATTTATTAATATTTCTTAATTAATTAAATATTATTTATTACCCTTTCAATGCACTCTGCCACACAGAGAACAGCACAGCCAGCACAGGAGACTGCCCTCCCTCTGTGCAGCTGAAGCACAGTCCTGCAGCTCCACAGATGAACCTTGTCTTTAGGGCTCTCCCTACCACAGTGATGACTGTGAGGCTGAGGGATGGACAAAGGACACGATGACGAAGCTTCAATGAAGACCTTGTCAAGTGCAAAGAGTTTTAGTCTCACTTCACTCTGCCATTCAGGCTACAAACTCCAGGGAATCTCTATCTGAGCAGGCACCTTCTCAGATGATACCAGTCTCAAGAGTTTCCTGTTACATCAGTGCCAGACATCAGCTCTGCTCTTTCACATGATGTTTTCCCAGAGACAAGGGTTTTATTATTTAAACTTAACCCAACTTGCAAACTTTATTCCTGTCCGCTGCATTTATGCAGATATATTTCTCTTTTTTTCCCCCTGCACAGGCAATCTTGGCAAACAGCAAGTCAATGAATTTTGGAAAACTCCCAGCTGGCAAGTCACCAGTTATTCAAGGAAGACTTTTATTACTATTATTAGTATAATTAAGTACTACACTGCAAACGCTATCCAGAAGGAGTTGTTTGTTGGGCGTTTGGTTTGAAGTTCCTGTCCCTGGAGGCACATTTCCGAGAAGCTGCCTAAGTCTGTGGTCTGACCCCAGCAGCACCTTCCTAGCAGAGAAAAAATGAACACGCTTCACAGAAAATTGGTCACATACATCTCTAAAGAATTATTCATATTTTTATTGTGCTGAAGCCAAATGAGTTTTTCCTTGCATGTGCTTTTCACAACATCTGAGTCATAGGGTTGCTATGATTTTGTGTCACTTCTTTACAGAGGCAGCTGCATTTAGGATAATGGACCCCCCCATAGGAGGTAGCCTGCAAGATCGAGCTGTAGGTCTGTTTTTCACTTTCTCCATAGTTCAGGTTTTCTCAGTATTGGATCTCAAAAAGTACAAATGCAAATTTTAAAAGGAACCTTTTTACAAGTCTGTCTCATTTTTCTCTTTACCAGTTTTTTGTGCCACAGGAGAACCACTGTAAAACTCTTCCCTATACATATATGCCTCCTAAAAAACAACAGTACTCTATGTAAGAAGCAGCTATCTTTGTATAGCTTTCTTTTCTGAATATACAATTTTAAAAAGGGATTATAAATTGTTTAACCATTATTAGCTTCCCATCCTCCAAGGTCTTAACAGACACAAAATTGGAAGTACATTTCTTGCCAAGTCTGTTAGAAGCCTGTAACTGCAAAATGGAGCATATAAGTAGGTCAGATAAGGAACATACTGTACCTAAATGAGCTATTTCTTCTTTATGACACATTAGCATAAAATTTTATTAATATCTCCTACAAAAAATACTACAGCTTCAGATGGCTTTCGAGACTTCAACATGATTTAATAGAAATATTTTCCATTACTATAAATCCTTTGGCCAAACTGCTCATTTTTTACACTATCCAGCTTCTATTCGTGAATACATTTTAACTCCTCTCTACCCCAGTCTCAAAGAGATGCATTTGAGTGACACAAAGACTTCTCAGTGCAGGAGTTTTGTATTTTAAGAACTTCTATGTAGACATTGCATGTTCAAAAACAAGGGGCAAGATTTAGCAAACATAGAGCATTGCACTAGACTTAAACCTGCCTTTCTATTTCAGCATCCTTTCCTCTCCTGCAACTATAAAAGTACAGGATTAACCCCATTCCTGTCATTCCAAACCCTTGCAATACATAACTTCTACTTCAGATTCCAGCCTTTACTGAGAAAAGTGTCATTTTGGTACATGGAATAGGTAACTTGAAAGTCAGTGTTTCTGAAAGTATTTTCTTCCTCTACAAGCACTGCAAGTGTCTAGTACAAGCCTTATGATTTCTAGAAATACTACTTTTTCTGCCTTTTGCCTCATTTCTCATGATCCTAAATAAGATTTGTACCTATTTTTGTATGGGTGCGTGATTTGTCAGATTGATTCCTAAACATTTGGTAGGATGCCCTATAAAAAAAAAGGAATGCATTGTTATAAAAATTTTGCTCTTCGAAATCTAATGCTGTCCTCATTACTGAAGCAGAGGACCCACGATGCATACACCAGGCTTACCTGTGTGAAAGACACTACACAGCCCTCATGAGTTTCATCAACTCAACCATATCCAGCAGTAAATATAAACATGTACCAAACTGAGACAGCAAAAATTTGGCTATCAGCTTTTTGATACGCATTTAGTATGCTTTCAATTTCAAAAATTTGAGTGAAAACATTTGGAAGACAAGTTTTCGGACGTATTGACAAATTCTTGCTGCCTTAAGCTCTCCAATGACTCAAACAGTGTCCTAAAAGTGTCAGCACTGGCAGGTTCTGCATTAACATCTTTGTGTGGAAAAGGTTGACTACACTGTAGCAGTGCCATACAACGCTGAAGCAGAACAAGTGCCATCAGCCTCAGCAGGAATCTGCAAATTGGCATTATTTCTCTCGTGTGCTCTACCTGTCCCAGTAAGATTTGCACTTTATGCACCTACTACCAACCTAACTGGCAAGGAGCTCAAACTTGACAAAGGCAACTAAGAGGGTCTTAAATATATTTTGACTCACTGGGATAACTGTTTACTTAGGACTGCCCTTGGTTTGTGCCACAGGAGAACTGAACTCTGAGTTGCAAACATTCACCACTGGTAACAATTACCTAGGCGTGCTCTTTCTTTTTATATCATGTTCCTGTGTTTTATTTAGCTTGGAGAACCACATCAGGATGCCACCACTAAGATGTGGTGGTTTAATAGATCTCTAACTGCCACTCACCAGCCCTCCTGCAGACAATGTTTCTTACAAGAGACATCTTAAAATATATGAAAAACACCTGTGCCATGTAGACTATGACAGTAGAGTAGCCATTATCTAAATTCAACTCCTCAGTGTACACATGGATTAAGGTAATTTTTTACTACATCTATACATAACTCACTAAATATATATATATATATATATATATTTATACAAGCAACAACCTCCGCTTTGCCTCAGTGGTTGGGAGATTTCTATACAACATTAAATAAGTTGTTTCAAAAGTTATAACAAAGGTATTCACATTGTCACATACTACAGACCAGTATAAATTAGATGTACTATTGTACCACATTATGTATGATGGTGTAACATTTTTAGGCCATGCTTGTCAACCTTCTGTTCAAGAGTAAAAATTATTTTCTAATGCCAGAGCTTTATGACAATGCTTTTAAACTTTTGCTGAAAGGTGAGAATAGGCTTCTTGTTCTAATCATACAAGTGGTGTTATTCTACATTTCACAGGGAGATTTCAGCAACAGTATTTCATTTCTACAAATTTCCATTGAGTTTGGCTGAGATAGAGAGTAAAGAAATTGCAGCATACTGAAGTCAACATTAAGATACATGAAAAATGCAATTCTTTGTCCTTTATTCTGCATTAAATACTACATTTCTCAGAAAGATGACATTGTCAAAAAAGATAGAGAAATCTACCTAGAGAAATCTAATCTAGAGAGTTGTTTATATTGCTTTACATCAAAAAAAAGCTTGAAGACCCTCCAGAGCGAAGCCAGGCTACTGTTCAATGCTATCTAACTGTCAACAGCAACCATTGTACTAGAAAAAGGTCATTATTAACTATTGTTTATATAGTATATCTTTATAATATTAACCATTAAATGTGTTCTTTTTTTTATACCCAATAATGCAAGAATACAGAAAAAAATCTTACACAAATTTAACACATAAGAAGTACCCTCTCCCCTATTAAAAAGTTAGACTTGTGATTTTCTGTACATTAGAAGCTTAAATACTAACTTACATACAATTACAGATCAGTTTACTCTTGCAAGTTATGTATTTCCTTAAGTAAAAACATTCTTACATGGCAAGAACATCCAGATCTCACTCATTAATTTTCTTATGGCTTTGTCTTTCTTCACATGGGATTTCTGTCCCTTTACAGATGAGGTTCCCCAAGTACTTCTGTAATTGGTAACAAGTAATTCTGAAGTTAAATTATTGAGTTCCCAAGCAAAAACAGATTACAAAACTCACTTCTCTTAAGTGAGCCCCATCTAGGATGCAGTCTTCACAAAGGAAATGTGTTCACACAAGCACTACAGAAACAAAATCAAATCTCATTCCATGTATTCAAGTGTTCACCGCTCACAGGTTTTGTTTGGTGGGCTTTTTTTTGGTTGTTTATTGGGTTCTTTGTTGGTCTGGGTTTTTTTAATGCTTTTAAAGCCAGGTACTTAAAAATTAAGGAAACCAGCATCTTCAGACACAGGAACAATGGTCTGCAGTGTAAAAATCATCAGGACAGACAAACAGCTTTGTGGATGGGGCCTTCTGTACTGACATTATTTATTCATGGCGAATTTAACACTTCTATAAATTATCCTGACCTCTGATCCAAAGATGGAGGGTACTTTCTGTAAAAGACTGAACTCTTCCCTTTGAATGGACTCCTGTGAGAATGAGATTCTTTTCCAAAAAAGCATTCAAAAATCAGTATAATGCCAAAATCAGTATAAACCAAGTTTGTTTCAATCCCAACCTGCACACTTGAAAGGAGCACAAGCAGTGCACTGCAGTGCCACGGGGATTTGCTGCCCTGAAATGAAGGTGAAATGACCTTTCAGCAAAGTTGCAGCAGTTTGCTCTAGGCTTTGGGACATGTGTCAGGACTTCTGTGGCATTATTTTCCTCTTTAGACCTCAAAAATTCATCTCAGACTTCCTACCACAAGTCATTTTGTTCCAAGTCCTGACTTCCTTATGGATCCGCTATCGGCAGCTCTCATGCTATGGTCAGCCACTGTCAGCTCCTCAGCTCCCCCAACTCCAAACAAAATACAGCTGTGAAAATATCTCCTCTCTGCTGCTGCTGCAGCTTCACACAAGCTGCTTAAGAGGTCTCCACTGTTTTCTTCTCGTTTCCCACAGCAGTTTCCACTGTATTACATTATTTAACAATCAAGAGCCCTCCGGAATTTATTTTTGTCAAACTCTAAGAAACTATGTAATTCCCCTAGCTGCCTTCTCAAAAATAGTACATTATTTTTTAATCAAATCGAAACAAACATGTAAGAAAAAAGAAAACCCAACCCTAGACATATTTCTGAATATGAAATTTCTGAAACTGAAAATATACCAGCCTAAATTATTGAAAATTAGAAAGCTGAAAATGGGACCTTGAGAAAGTAAAACTGAGGTAGAAGACGTGACAAAATGCCCTGGCACTGGGATTGCCAATACTTGTATTTCAGAAGACACCAGTGTATTTACTCAGGCTGAGATGTGAGTTCACAGCCAAGGCACAAGCAATAAATGCTTCAAGTGACTTGACTGGGCCCAGAGTTCCTACTCCCATGCCAGGCAGCTTTCCTCCCTTCATTGCAATCCTCCCTTAAATAAGACAAAACAGTGTCACCACCTCAAACATCTCTAATAGCAGTTTTGTCTTCAGAGTCATCCTTAAATACAAATCATTGTTGACATATTTTATAAGAGTAATAAAAGTGAACCATTATAAAAGCCCTGAGAGGGGTTACTTTAATACAACAGCTCCTGGAAAGCCGTGAGAGGAACTGATATTTTAAAATAAAGTCTACACCAGCAACGCTTGTAGGACTGAGCCTTAAGATTAGCACTTCTTTGAAAAGAGGATACAGCCTTCTGACATGCCCGTGTAGGGCCCTGCACTCACTAACTTCACTATAAACTAAACCACATCAAGTTTCCAACATGCCTAAAAGTTTACTATTCATTTATTTAAGCCCAGGACTTTATAAACTCTTACACTTTTGACTCTTTCGTTGGCATATAAACAAGCAATGCATTTAGCTCCTGAGAAACCCTGTAATATACTGCCATTTTAGATCATGGAAACTTAAAGAAAGAGGCATAAATACAGTGCCATCAGCTGGAACATGCATCAAGTGAGCACAAATAGGATTTTGCATAGGCAGCTATATGAGGCGTATAAAAAACGACAATTTTACAGCAAGACAGAATCCTACATACCACCCCGAGTGGAAACCAGAGTGGTTGTGCTGCTTTTGTTTTCTTTTTAAAAGAAATGGCCTGGTACATGAATCACAGCATGAAACCAGTGCACACATACCATCACCCCACCCCCCTCAGTAACACCAAAAAGTCTAGAGCTTGACAGCAGAAGTAAGAAGACCAGTTTTGTGCTCATATACCCTTTCTGGTTTTGGTTTGTTCATTGTTTTTCTCCTTCTATCTCACCCACTATTTTAGAAGTGTGTCATTATTGTAATGGAATAATATTCTACATACAATCTTGACAGGAAGAAAAGCAACTTTGCACTTGATCCATCGTGTCATATTAAGCTACTACATTTCTGCTTGGCCTGGGAAGGATGCCAGCAGGCTACGCATACTCCTGCCACCTTCATTTAAGGAAAAAATTTCAGGGCCTTATGTTTCTTTCTGCACTCAACAAACCATAGCTTTGATGATATTCTCCCTTTTTATAATGCAGCTGAATGACAGGATCCATTTTCACCATGTATTCTCATGGCACTTGCTGAATGCTTAGCCAAATTTTAAGTACCATGCCTGAAAACTATTAAGTAACAGAAGTCATCCCTTATGAATTCCCCAAGAAAAGAAGAAAACAAACAAGCATTAAGATGGATATTAGCACCTCGTCACTGACATTACAAAGTCTCAGTTCTATGCTGCATCCTTCTGGGCTACTGCAGGTACATAGATCCCAGGAAAAGCCCAGACCCCCATGCAAAATGCCAGCCTTTTTCAGGGGATCAGACCATGCCCTCAACCTCTTCCACCATCACTGAATGTAGGAGTGCTACCAGCAAGAGCAGGACAACTTCCTAAAGTCAAACATGGACAGAGTCTGAGACAGTGTTCACAGCTGCCAAGGTCCACAGCTCCCAGGAGTCACAGGTCTCAGTTTAGGCTGCAGAATCAAAGAATAATTATGGCTGGAAAAGGCCTCTAAGATCATCAAGTCTAGCCATTAACTCAGGACTGCCAAGTACACTGCTAAACCATGTCCCTAAACACCACATCTGCACATCTTCTAAATACCTCCAGGGATGGTGACTCGACCACTCCCCTGGGCAGCCTGTTCTAACACTACTGTTCCAGTGGAGAAATGTTTTCTAATATCCAATCTAAAGGTCCCCTAGCACAATTTAAGGCCACTCCCTCTTGTCTTATTGCTTGTAACTTAGAACAGATGTACCCCCAGCTTGCAACAACCTTCTTTCATGTGGTTTTAGAGTGATAGGGTCACTTCTGAGTCTCCTTTGCTCCAAGCTAAACAATGCCAGTTTTCTTAGATGCTCCTCATAGGACTTTTTCTCTAGACCTTACACCAGCTTTGTTCATCTTCTCTGGATGTATAATTTGGACACATTTAAATGTAAAGAGATTCAAAGTTGCTGTGGGAGCCAACACAGAAAAGGACAGTGCACATCAGTGCCAAGAAATGTGGAGCGAAACATCACAGCATCAGTTAGATCCCTTTCCTCTTTTAGCACAAATGAACTAGAAAACAAATATTAAGATGAACGATGGCTAAAAGGTTTTTGGACTTCCATAGTTGTTTCTCCAAGTTGTGGATTCAACACAGGATTCAAGCCTATTCATGGGCCAGCACTGGTGCCATTGCTGGAGCTAAGGCAGATGATGCACCAGAAGCAAAAAGGTTCATCACATTAGACAATGGTGCTCTAGCCACAAACCACAAAAAACCCAAAAAAACAACACCCACAACTCAGAAAGAGAAAACTCATGAAAACCACCATTTACCTAGGTACTTATTCCTGATGCTAATTTCTCGGCCGTTCTGCAGAACAGATATACTCAAATTATCAGAACCCAAACAAACATTCAGAGTAATTTCTGTTGGAAGCCAGGGCTGAAATCGTTGGAAACTTTCAGCTACTTAAGTTTTGGTTACACAGAATAGTTTCTCCGCTGAAGGAAATAGGGATTTCCTGCACAGACCTCAGCTGTTACAAGGTGGACTTTTCTGACACTTTACTTTTCTCATAATATTCTGACAATATTAACACAAAAATACCAGGCAGTCAAGGCACCCTTTCCAAAGCATGCATACATCTGTAAGTGTGCAACACACGAATAAAAAACAACTGTGAAGTTTCAAGAACTTTTAACGTGTTTGTATTACTTTATACAACATTATAGTCAGCAATGACTTCACCCAGACAGAATAGGACACCAATGTATGTCAGCAGTAGTGAGGGAAGGCTGGGAAATGTGATTTCATAGTACAACTAAAATCTAGGAACAATTTAGTCACTCCAAGATCACAAAGGAGAGAGCAGTTTTACTCCTCCCAGCTGCTGAGCAGTATCCTGGAGGAACTACGGTTTCTGTTAAAATGATCACAGAGAAACAGGCATTTTACAATTCCAAAACTTGTTTTCAGTACAAAAGTAAGTGAAGGCAGTTCACACTTTTCAGGAAACTCATAAAGGCAGTACAGAAATATCAGGAACCCAGTTATGATGTCTTCAGTGATTAGGAGTTTTTTTGCCGTTACAAACGGAAGAGTATCTTCACATCTAACATAACACTGTTTTCACACAGTTAAAATTATAGTCTTTTTTACTTCCTTGCAATCTGGCATGCAATCTGGTTTATTACTTGACTTCCGTTCTTAGTATGCCATTTAGGACCCAGAATATTATGCAATTTTGGCATTTTAACTATTTTTTCCATATATTTTCCCACAACTAACCTATTATTTACTGTCAACCTATTATTTCTACATTATTCTGAAATGTGTCTCTGCCCTTACTGGTATCCTTACAGTATCTTTACTTCAGAATCGTCTGCAAATATAACCAAAATGTTACATCTCCCCTCGCTCAGCATTGAAGAGATATTGCACAAAACCAGAGTATTGATCCTTAATAGGCATCTTCCTTAACATGTACATATGTCATAATAGCTGGAGCATCATAGTATATGAAAAATATTATACTCACTACTAGTATTCTCATCAATAAAGAATATCTCCTAATGGAGACTGAGGGTTAAACACAGTAATGAAGACTTACTTCTATATAACACTACCAGGTTTCTGACCATAATTGCAGTGTTGCACTCTAGCACACCCTGAATGAAAAACAACCACATCCAGCAACCAGACCCTGTTCCAAACCATCAGCACCCTCAGCACCCCAGGAAACCATCCCAACCAGCTCATGGTCATCCCTCTGCCTTCTCCAAACCTGCCCTGAGCTGCACCTGGCTGCAAACACGGCACCTGCATCCCTGAGCTGCCAGTGCCACTCTGCAGCCCTGGGGACACCCTGCCAGCCTGCAGCCACCTCGCCCAGTCACCTCAGCAGTGCCACTTCCCATTCTTGAGCAGCACTGGGAGTGCCACATCTCACACTGCAGGAGCAGCTTCCACCATGCCCTCTGAGTGCTGAGCAGGTGCATCAAGACTTGTTCCCAGCACGCAGCATTCAGCCTCTGGCCTCCCCACACATTGTGTAGAGCACTTGAACAGCAACGTGCTTATGGCTGAGAGCAAACTGTGGGACACTAGAAAGAACGGTGTTTTTAAACTTGAATTAATGACTGAATCAGCAAATGCAACTTTGGGTAGTCCAAAACTACCATGTGGCATATATAAAATCATTCACTGAGATACAGCTCCTGACTGTATTTTCATTTCTAGCAGCCCTGAATTGAAACAACACATTTTGAAAGGAGGAATCCTGATAAGCTGCTTACTTCAGAGACTTCTGTTTAAGTCTTGAAGTGTGAAGGAGACACAGTGATTACAAGCAGCTTTGAGATTTCTTTTTACTCCTCTTTGCTTCCACACAAACTGAAACCTGTTTGCTTTCTCTTCCTACTGTCGCTTTTAGAAAAACTCAAATTCACACTTTTATTTAAACTCCTGCCTTCACTTTAGCAGGAATCCCTACTCTGCAAAATACTCTAAAAAATAATATTTCTTGACTGGTAAGAGCATCCTGTGCCATAAAGTGGGAGAGCTGTGCTCCTGCTACTGATGTGCTTCTTCCCAAAGACCCCTCGATTCAGTCATTCATCTAACCAGCAACAACAGGGGAAAACAGTACAGGGAGAATAGACATTCAAAGCCAAAGTTGAATAACCCGAAGCTGAATAACCCACTACCACTCAATGGCATTTGAGATTTTGCCAAATTAAACAGAAGGCCTGCTAAATTAATCTCTCAGTATACTCCATCTTCCAGTTACATTTCCAGTGAACGCTTTAACCGTGACAATTTTGCCCCTTCTTCGACTGTGAGGAATGCTGTTTTAATGAAATAACAATAAAGAAGAGCCCCAAACCACAACTCCAACCATGCAATATCCAAGACTGACAGCCTTCTGTCAAGTGCTGCAGGCACACATGACCTGCAATACAAACCAAACCTAAACCTCTGAACAGCCTCTTGCTGCACATCACGGCAAGCATATGACCCGTGGCAAGTGGGCATAAATCCATCCTTACAGTCCCATCAGCACTTCACCTGCCTCCCTACTTCACACAAGAAGTGGAGTCCCCAGCTGAGCTGTCACGCTCTCCTCCAAGGGTCCTGCATGAGCCAAACCCCACGGAGCCCTGGCTGGCACTCCCACGGCAGCGTTTGGCAAGCCTGGCCACGAGAGACCCTCCTGCAAGGCCACCATGGAAAACCATGGAAAACCATGCTCACAGGCACCCTGCAGGAATCTCTGTCTCACTAAGAGGCACTGTGGTCCTGTAGTAACTCTCAGGCCTGTTGCCACTGTGAGTTTGCAGCAGCCACACGGGCAGCCACGGTAGCAATTATTCTGAGGAAGATTCGTCAGGGGAAGTCACTGATGGCACTGAACAGCAACAGGATGCATGCAATCCATGCACACGGTGGTTGCTGGGGCCATGGAACAGTCAAAACAATCTTCCCACAACACAGGGTAGACAAACATCCTGCCTGAACTGCAGCTTGGTGTCATTCGTGCACCTAAAGCTTCCAGAAAACTGACAGAAGCTCTTCCTTTCCAGGTCCAGAAGATAGGGAACACTCAGTTTGCAATCACCTACAAAAACGCTGACAAAACCAAGCTGCCCACCAGAGCACCCACTGCAAAGGCAAGAATGGATGCCAGCCTCCTGTGGGGCACTGGGGCTGCCAGGGGAGGCTTTCCTCTCCCAGCCTCTACTCTCAGCCTCTTTTGGGACCAGTCTCACACCGGCACCCGGTGAGGCCGAGGGCAGCCTGGCTCCCTCCAGCACTGATGCAGCAGGGTCCTGCACCCGTTCTCCAGCTTCTCTCCTGATTTTACTCCCTTGGTCCTTGGGGCAGTAGTCCTGATGGCAAATCAGACTGCTCAGTGACTGCCTGGGTGGGCACAGGAGATCTCCTGCTCTCGGTGATCCTCCCAGGCTGACAGCAGAACAACTAATTATGAAGAGTGCTACTTTTCATTGAAGAGTGCTGCTTTTCATGAAAATAGTGAGGGAAACATAACCAATATTTCAGCTATTGTGTGTCCGCAGCTTCACATGGCACTATTACAACTAAACACTCAATTTTACTCACCTCCAGCTAAACCATTATTTTCATAAAGCCAATACCATTTCTGGCAACAAGTAATGGTAAAACACGGTCAAAGTGAATTTTTATATATGACATGATTTTCTGCAATCTAAAGACTGCAACAATTGAACATTTTCCTTCTAAAATGTCATCATTTATGAAGACTAGTAAAATCAAAGAACACCTATTTTGAAACTGACTCTGAAGCCAGACATAGAAATTAGAGCTGGAAACATAACCTGTTTTTTTGACTGAGCAGAAAAAAAGGAAAGCAAGACAATACAGACAAAGAAAATCTTGATACTGTGCTACTCAGACAGTTTTCAGTACACATAAGAAACACAATTATACAACAAGAAATAAAGAAATTAAAACTTAAAAACTCACCTTTTCACTGAACTAAAAATTATCCTATTTTTATGCTTAATTGAATATTCTCCAAACAAGACATCTGAATTCAATTAACAGAAGTTTTGGTTTGGGGGTTGCATTTTTTTTACTTTAGTGGCTTTGTTTTGTTATTTTAAGTACTGAAAATTTAACTATGTGAACTCATCGTTGTTGAATGTCAGAATCACAGGATGTTAAATGCATGGTCCAAGTTTTGAGTAAGTCCTTAGGAAAAGTTGTGTGCAAAATAAAAGTGGAATGTGATCACATGGATATACTGCAGTGAAATGTAAGAGTCATGCTGTTATTATTTCATATATTCTGAACTTAGGTAGTTGTTTATCCTCAATGTCTTGAGCATACAGATGATTTGCTAATTTGTTCCCAACTTAATGACTTTACTTCAGAAGATACATTAAGGTTCTTTTTGTCCTTGGTAATAATATAAAGGCCACTCAAGTAAATCTATGAGCTTGAAAAATGCATGTAATTAAGAGTTCTTTTTTGCCTAATATTTACAGATACTGTTTTGCATCTGACACAAGTATATTGATATACAGAAAGTTCTGGTGCAAGAACATAGAAATAGCCTGTAGTTTCTTTCTGATATTACTCATGAAAATTTGGGTTTCTCTGTAAGCACAGCTCTTGTGTCAGCTTTCCAATTTTTATCTGAAGTACATCTCAAAGGCAACTTACAGGCTGGAGCTGACCTGCAGGAGGCTTCCTTTAAGAGGTGTGGATTTTAGCTGTGGTGCAGTCAAGTCATTCAACGCAGATCACAGAGCCATCAAGGTTGGAAGACACCTTCTTGATCAGCTAGTCCAACCGTGATAAAATATCCATTTCAGACATTTTCTACACTGATTACTTTATTAACAGATCATAACAGACTTTTTAGGGGCATTACCCTGGATGATGTTTGCTATGTAATATTCTGCATCATGATATCCTTCCTCTTTCAGAGGCTGTACTTACAGAGATGTCTCAGGATGTTGTGCCTTGCACAGAAGCATAGGAGCCATGCCTATTCTTTCTCAGAAAAAAAAAAAAAAAAAATTACCATTCTCCTTTCTGATGTCTGATAAAAATATACCAAAGGATTCTTTTACACCAGAGACATATTCCTTCCCAGAAGTATTTGCTCAAAAACAAGATCTGAGACAGAAGTAGAGATCTCATCGAGGAGAGGGTGAAAGCAAGAAGGCTTCCAGCACTGTCCACGTAAATAATTTCCTTTGCACAGCCTGAGCCCATTAGCTTCCTTTGTTGTTTCTACACTGTCCAAAAAAGTAACTAAAACCAGCCTCATTTGTGGTATCTCATTATTTAAATGCAGGCATTTATGCCTTTCTTTCCTCCAGCTTTTCCTTGCAAATTTTCTTGGGCTAATAAACTGGTCATCCTATTAGATCTCCAGCTTTATGGAAATAAAAGGCTGGGTTACAACAAGAGTAGGGATTTGCATCTTTTGATCTGTGACTGCTCTGTAAATAGATCACAAAGTGCACAACAAAATATTCAGATACAACAACATCACAATACCTAACAGCCATGGTAAACCCAACCCTAATTTTAAGGGATTATTTTTTCTCCAAAGTAGCAAGTGTCAGTTTCAAAATAAACAGATTCAAAATTTTAAAAACTAGTTCATGCTCACTGCAACCAGAGCACACATTCAAATGAGATGATCAAGCACTACAGAACATCATTAACTTCCATATATAGCTAGGAATAAACACTGTGTCTTTTGGGGTGTTTTTGTGAGAAATAACTGTCATCTGTAAGTTTGGGAAAATAATTTCACTGCCTTGTTACACACAGTTTCAAATGGTAAAACACTTCTTTCCAAATTGTTACCGCTCACATCCGATTTAACAGTACTTTCACATGAACAAGTATGTTTGTTTTTCTAAAACCATTCTATATATAGAAAATTAGCTTGTTTGGTGACCCCAAGCTAAAGCAATACAGCCTATCTCCAGGCAGATCACCAGCTAACACTGGTATTGCTAGGCATACACGTTACTCCTGAAGCAGGAAACCCTAGAATTAACTGCAATGCTGAGGAAGAGAACCTGGATTATTCAGTTGTGAAACAAGGCTACTTTCCTACTTCTCCTGATGTCTTAGACTAAGGAATAGAGAAGGAAAGACTCATCACTCAGTAATTTTAGTCCTGCTGTTTGAAACACTAAGAGCACAAGTATAAAAGACTCCGCTGCCAATATGAGAGAAGAGTGACTGCCATCCATCTGAAGAGAGCTCAAGTATTGTAAGGCCAATTCAGAAACAGGGCACTGACTCTGACATTGGTATTTGGCACTGGTTTAGATTTGGATGGAAACATGTAGTGCTTTGGGGAGGTATATAATATTAAACTGGACATCTGCTCTTAAACCACAAGAATTCACATACTTTGCTTTTGGATTTTCAACTCCCCTTTTCCAGGAGGTCAAACTCCCAATTCAATGCGATGCTAACTCTCTTGCTTTTTGCCATGAGAAGCTCAAGACACAGATCCAAGAACAGCAGAAGCAAAGCTTGGCCCTGGCATGTACAGGAATTTCCCAGGAGCAGCTGTGATTGTTTCCCTGCTCCCTTGGCTCCACTGCTGGGACAGTCCCGCTCCAGTGCTGCTGTCAGCTGCCAGACCTGGCTGCCTGGTGTGGCCAAAGGCAACCCTCCCTTGCTGCTTGTGCCCTGCAGCACCTCTGCCAGCCCCCCCTGGCTCTTGCTGCCTCCTCCCCAGCCCCCTCTTCCTCCCTCTGCCCTTATCTGCAGAACCCAGCTCAGCTCCATCACCTTCAGGCTCAGTGCAGCACCATCCCTTGCCCCATTTCTCCCAAGACACGTTGTGCCTGCAATATTTCCTCCTCCCTTGCAGTCAAAAGGGATGAATCTTGCCAAAGAAAAAACAGATAGGAAACCATTCTTGTTAAAAAACTTGCTCAGTGAATACTTGCACAGCTTTTTCAGAGCTCTCTTGAGGAGCTCTGCCACGACATCTGCGTTGATCTTATGGTAACAATGTCTGCCAGAGCCCAGGAGCTCTACTCTGACTCCCACACAAGTTACTTCTTCAAGGTTTTTTATGAAAGTTTTATGAAAGCTACCATCCACAATTGTTCACAACACCAAACCCCACACAACCCTTATTTTTGTTAAGGGATGAGTGTCCAGCTCAAGCACACAGCGTATAAATAACCCCTGGGCAAAATACATAGAGTGAACAAACAAGGCCAAAAATATTGCATAGAATTCAGATTCTTTCCTGAAATCAGACTTCTCTATCATCCCAAAGGCCAGAAAAAATTATTCTCATATCACAGTCAAGTACAGCAGGTTAGGAAATTTTACCTCCAATTTTACCTGTTCTCCCACCTGTAGAGTATTTCAAAGCATTTACAGAGAGCTCCTTTCATGAGAGCTGCCATTTTTGAATGCAGAAGCAAAGCAATTGATCCTTCTCAAACAGCTTAAGACTATTTTGACAAAGATTATTACAGTCAGATTTATTTCTAAACCTAAGTGCCACAATGAGGTTGTATTAAAATGGCTGATTTTTGAAGTGCCAAGTATTATAACTCAAGCATTTGCCAGAACATTTGCATTTTATTTTTTAGAAAATATGTATCTTTGAGTCCTTGCCACAAGAAATGTTTTTGTCCTGCATTTTTGATAACCTCCCAGAACATTTTCTCCTCCCTTAATTAAGAAAAGTGGGGTTTTTTCCATTGCTTCTACACAAACAGGATATGAAAGCCAAAATGTTTCTTGTAACTTTTTACAAAGAACATGCTACTGATAATGACCTCGTTACAGACAGATTCTCCACAACAGATTTTTCTCGTCACATATCTTATGATGGTCCCCAGTTCTCCACATAATCACATTATCATTGCTATTTCCAATTCAAATTTATCTGACTGCAGCTTACAGCTATTGCTTCCTGTTATTACTTTCTCACATACTGTAATTTGCTTGGAATTTTCTCCCTGCAAAGGTACTTGAACATTGTGAGCCAGTTATGTTCCAGTCTTCTTTATGCAAACTCAATACCAAGTTTCACACTGCAAGGTATTTTTCCAGCCTTCAATTAATTTTTGTGCTTTTTTTGCCTTCCCATTACTCTTTCCAATTTGTTTTACCCTCCTAAAAATGTGGCTTTCAAAACTGTACTATGCACAGAGATAAGTGTCATTCCACTGTTGAGAGGTACATCTCACGTGTATTTGGAGAAAAGCACTCCTCTATTACCACAGCATCAGTCTGAGGGGCATTGTGATACACAGGAAAAAGACAGTTACATATAACACAAGCTTAAACTTGAATATCGACCTACCCAATTGCGTAATTTTATGTACTTAAGTATTTCCAAGTATTCTAAATCTGAATGGCACAAACATACTGGTGAAATAATGACTGCTGCTTAGGCCAAAATTTTTAAACATGTAGTTAAATATATAAAATACCAATTTATCTCTGCAAGACTGAGGTGATTCTTCAGATTTAAACAACCAAATCAAGCTGTACTCCTTAAATGGCTATACTTGATACCAGCAACGATATCCAAGTAGTAGCCAAGAAAAGCTTAACAGGGCCATGCTTTTTATTAGAGTCTACAAGTATTACTTGTCCAGCTGATTTTCAGGATGAGTCTTTAAATATTCTGCCTGTGCCTTACGGATTGGGACTAATTTCCATTTGGTTACAGACACAACACTTAATATCAAATATTTTAGTGAAATACATAGCAGGTACTGACTGATTTCAACTAGACACCTTTCTGTAGCAAGCTAGTAATAGCTATAATTTAAAACTGCTATTTTGTCAATAGCCATATTGACAGATTGAACACTGTCATTAAGTATTTTTGAAGTGAAATAGCACATCTAAACTCGAAAAATTTGGTCTATAGTAGTAGAAGTCAAAGCATGACTTTTAGTGAAATCTTACCATCTTTGGTCATCATACAGGCATCACCTTTTGTATGAAAAAAACCTGTTTGACAGAAGAGCTGCATATGTCTTGCTCACACACAGATATATGTATTTATGCAGAACTTATCTTCATGATTTATGAAAGGTCTTCCTGTCTTATGGAGGAAATATTTGACAGGACATAGTCAAAAAGGATACATTGTCTTAAACAGTAAAATAATTAAATACAACAAATAAAGTTATTTGGTGTTTATTTCCCCACCTCTTCCTTCCTTCCCATATTTACATTTCAGCCATCATCCTCATCAAAAAGAAACTGAAAAGTCCTCGACTTATTCTAAGCACTACTTACCACAACTAAAACCTCAGTGTGTTACCAACATTACTCTCACACTAAATCCAAAAGCACAGCACTATACCAACTACAGGGAAGAAAATTGACTCCATCCCAGCCAAAACCAGGACAGGTGAATAGCAGCAGCCATGAGACAACCACCATCACAGTCCTCAGAGTACGTCTGTCAGTGTGAGCAAAATTACTTGTGTAAACAAAGACTGCGGCAGGACACGTGGGAAGGGAAAGAAGGTATTGCACCTCCTGAGGGCATCTGCCACAATGGCAAGTGTCACATTCTCTGCAGCTTGGTCTCCCAGCATCTCCTCCTGAAACAGCCAATTCAACCACCTCTTCCCTCCATCTCCAGAGTACAAGAGTGTGACAGCATTTTTACTGAAATAGGTATTCCCTAAATAAAGAATTCAATTTTTTTCTTCCTGCTAAGAAACATTAACTGAAGTAGTATCTTTCATTATTATACAGCCCCTATGTTGTAGGCAAATTACTTGAATTTACAGTAGGACTTTTAGGCACAAGCATGAAATCCCACAGCCTATGGGTTCCAGCAAGTGGCTGGACAGTTTATTGCCTCTTTGTTGCTATTGTAACTCTCTTACCTAATCCTCTAACTATGAAACACAAAAATATGAGACACACATGTTGGGTTTATCTTCAGACACCTCTGACCTACTTCATAAGCAACTGCTACCAGCACACTAATAGCAGAAGAGCTTTCTATACTGGCTCCACACAGGAGTAATTTTCCAGAGAACCAGCAGTAAAGTTAAGTGCATTCAAATGTCCTCCCATTTTCTGCCACACAAAACTAGAAAAACTAGTAACAAAGAAATAGTAACTTGCAAAGAGTAAAAATTTTCTTTCAAGAGAGGAGGCCTTCAACTGTTTGACAGAAGCATCACCTCTGATCCAGAGTCACTGCTACTTAAATCTCTCTCACCACATGCAAATAAACAAGAGAAACACATAAGTATGCAAAAGCTGAAGTAGTATATGCTCAAACACTTTAAGGATTGTTACAACAAGGACTAAATCTGCTGTTCTCTCTTCCTACTGGAGTACAAAATTCTCAGCATCAGAGAAGACACTGCCAGCTGGTCTAACTCCCTGTTCAGAATGAAAGCAAGAGCACCTGATGGAGCAAACCTGCAGCTCAGTTTCAGCAGTAATGAGCAGACTGCTCAAGTCTTTCAAAACATTTTATGCACTTCCCAGCATCTAGACAACTTTTTTGTCATTTAACAGATAGAAACAACTGCTGTAAGAAAGCAAACCCAATACACTCAGGGCACTTTAGAAAGTTTTCTAACAGCAGTTGTTTTTTTCCAAGCAGCCAATTGTCATGTTATCATTGCTTAATTCAACGGGTGGAACAAGAGATGATGCAGCCATTCCAGGGCTACAGCCTAATTCGGGTGATTTCGGCCAACCTTGCACAAAACATACTTGCAAATCTCTTTGGTAGGGCTTTCTTGCCCCAGAATGAAACACATCCTAGTTCTCACTCTACCTCCAAATTCAGGGACAAACTCTTCCTATTTTCAGCCCAAGAAACCATCGAAAGCCTTCCTTTGCAATAAAACACTCAGGTACTTTGGCAACCTTGGGAAACTCCAAGAGGGAAAACAGACCACCCACATGTTAAAGTTCTACACAAAGCTTCTCTTGCAGATGTGCAGTCCTTCTTTTCCATAACAGATCAGATCTCATGGGCTTCATGAGGTAGAAACATCGATCCTCATCATGCACAGTTCATTTGATTCAGCAGACATGCAAAAATAGGAGACAGAGGTCAATGGTTACAAGTACATCACATTTTTAAATGATGAAAAGAAATATACTTTGATATCTCACATAAATGACTCCATATGTTTCTCTGAAAGTCTTCTGAACCAGTAATATCCAGAGTCAGATGCATTATATTTGGTACATGGAAAGGGAGAGATGAGCAGTTTACACATAACACACTATTATTTTACTTGTGGTATTTATTCATAAATGAAATCAACAAATTCAGAGATCTTATAGAAACTGTTGAAATGGCTTCATACCACCAAAAACACTTTTCAGCACAAAGTCACCAAACATGTCAATCCTTTCTCTAAATCCAAACGATATACAAAGAAACTGCCACTCAAGAAAAGTATTGCTCACATTTAGTTGAGGTATCTTACTCTTTATCATAATCTTCTAAAACTGTGGATTACAAAACTAATCCTCCTTTAATGAGGTTTACCAAAAATATCACTTCAGTATTTTTAAATTAATTAGAAAAAATATTAAATACCTGCAGTTCAGTGATGTACTAGATTTTTCCAATTAAAAAAATAACAGTGCTGGGAATTAATGAGTATTTCATGTTTCTGCTTGAAAAATAAATAACCAATGGCTTGACAAATCTTTCAAGATCCAGTCAGAGCAATCACCCACGCATGAATGTGATCCTTTTAGCTCGAATTTGGTCTCCTGTGAGCTCTGCCAGGGTTGTGGAAGGAATGCACTGGACATAAAAGCTGCCACAGAGCATCTTCAAGGTACAGGGTAGGAAACACACATGAAACAGAGGGGAATACCAATGGCAGCACTTAACTAGTTCAAATCAGTAAACTTAAGAGTATTCCCTGCTGTCATCCATCTCAGATTTACACAATTCCCATTTGTGTGTTCATATATCACTAATAAATTTGCAGTTATAAATAACTAAATTACCAAATTCAGAGGGAAGAACTTGTTTGATCTTAGTCTGATACTCGAAGGAATACAAAATTGTTACAGTTTCACATATTTGCTGTAAATTAATACCAAACCAAAACACAACAGAATTTGGCCCTCTGCTCTAAACTTAATCATTTCTACCCGAGAAAGAGAGAAAAGAAGTTTGTAATTGTGTAAGAACCAAAAGTTGCACCACCTTAGTTTGGACATCTTGCAGTCTATAATCAAAATGGCATAATTTTGGTAATTACTTTGGAACAAAGGTTAGGACAGCTATAATGACACAAAGTGTCCCTGGTGACACAAAGCTGGAAGGAACTGTCAGCAGAGGTGGATTACAACTTGATCTATGGAGAACTGTGGTAATGCTGGAGATTAGAATAACATAAATGAGATGCAACTTACTACAGAACCTCACACTGAGAAACCTTCCCTCACAGGACATGAGCTTTCCCCCTGAGAACAATGGATCGATCTACATGTCCATATCTAGATGCTAATGAACGTTAAAAAAAGCAAAGAGGAACATAGTGTGCCTCAGGAAAGTTATGTCCAGTGGAAGAAGGAAGAAGTAATACCACTTAAGTTTTCCACGAGGTTATATATAAAGTACTGTGTAACATTTTTGTCCATTTTTCCAGAAAGCAATTCACTCTGTAATGGGTGCAAGAAGTGTTACCAGCACCATCAGAGGATAGGAGGAAGTCCTGCCAGAAACTAAGTGTGTTATTTGGGGGTTTTTTATGATAAAGGGCTACATTAGCTTTTACAGGCTCAGAGAAACAAGAGTTAATTAGACTAAAAATTTTCTTACAAAAAGACTGTGGCACAAAACCAAAGATAAATAAAGATGCCAGAGCAAAAAGTTTCACTTGGATATGAGAGGAATTTTCTAAACATCAGAGCAGTGTTGTTTGGTGACAAGTTTTCAGTAAGAACGCAGAAGTAAACAAACCTACCTAGTTTTAAAATAGTTATTAAATTGATTATAGGAGGTAATTACTTTCAGTAGTAGGGGACGGATTGTAGGGTCCTGCCCTCCTGTATTCCTAGCTTTGATTTCTGTATTACATTTCTCATCTCTCTAGCTCTACTGAAGAGAAAGACTAAAAAAGCATGCTACAATTTCATCCTTGCAGTTTGGTAGCTGGACAACCTACTTGATATTACTAGGTTTTTTTTTCCCAAGTAAGCTGATCTCCATAAAAGCATCCTCGAACACAGCATTTAGGAACAAACCTGTCATCTTTATTTCACAGAATATGCCAAGTTGGAAGGGTCCCATCAGGATGATGGAGTCCAGCTCCTGTCCCTGCGCAGCACCATCCCCAGAGTCACACCCTGTGCCTGAGAGCATTGCCCAAATCCTCCTTGAACTCTCTCAGCCTTGGAGCAGTGACCAGTTCCCTGGGGAGCTGTTCCAGTGCCCAACCATGCTCTGGGTGAAGAACCTTTTCCTGATACCCAGCCTAAACCTCCCCTGAGTCAGCATCAGGCCATTCCCTCGGAGCACCACAGAGCAGAGATCAGGGCCTGCCCCTCCTCTTCCCCTCACAAGGAACTTGCAGACTTCGATGAGGTCTCCCCTCAGTCTCCTCCAGGCTGAAGAGCCCAAGTTACCTCAGCCACTCCTGCCATATGACTTCCCCTCAGGGCCCTTGGCCATCTGCACTGCCTTCCTCTGCATGCTCTCTAATAGCTTCACATCTTTCTTATGTTCTGGTGATTTGTTTATGGATTCATGAGTATTCTTAGAAGAAAACACAAGGGCAGAGATTTCAGCTGCTGGGCTACACCAACCCCATCCAACTCCCTCCATAATCTCATGCTGCTGTTCAGGTAACACCAGGAGTTAAAAGACCTGCTCCAAAAAATGTCACCACTATTACTGTTACCACTGGTGTTCACAGCTTACTGCTCCACCTACACCTAAACAGACAGAGCAGGAACTCAACACAAGACCATCACCCACACAAATCCAGTCCTTACAGCTCAATCAAAACGGAGACATCAATTGGTACAAAATGCACCAAAGACCCACAGCTGCCTCAGAGCTACAGACATTAATCTTCATTTCAATAAAAGCTACTTCAGATACTTCCAAAATATTTATCACCAAGTTTTTCTCTTTAACTTGTGCTCTCTCCTTGATTATTTTCAATCTGCAAATGATGTATGGTGGTCAGCAATAAAAAAAGAAGAAAAAAAGAAAAAGAAAAAAACCCACTTGTAGCAAGAAAACGTTACAAGCTTGCAGACTTCTGACAAACAGTGGCTTCCATGCTTGCTGATGGCCACCATCCCCACAAGAGGGGTGGAATGTCTCTTCAAACACAGCATCTCGTTTATGCCATTGAAAACACCAAACAAATGTGGCATTGGTTCACCATTAAATTTTTCTTTTACTTATTTCTAACTTTCTACTCTTGGAAACACAAGAACTAACAAACAAAAAAAACCCAACCCTCATGTTTCCATCAAATTATGCCACATCATCTTGAAGCTTCAGTTGAATTTTAAAATTTAAGTGTAAGAAGACGAAGTCAACAACTTCTGAGCAGTCAGGTTTGCTGATATGTGCTATTAAAAGCTGCTTATTTCAGTCCAATTCAGGCAACACCAAAACAGTAGGTTTGATTATGCTCGGAGCCTTTCCAGTAATTACAGATCTAGAACCACCACAGTGTGGCTTACTATTCAAAAACAAACAGCTTAGCCCATATGCTTATCGAAAGGGAAAATAAAGGTAAGTTATTTTAAACAGAATACCAAATATATCCGGTAGCAGAGGTATATATAGAACATGGGTTGTCTCCCCCATCCCAAGCCTCTAATCATGTTTTCCTCCACTGAACTGTTGCCACAAAAATTCCTAAAATGTCAACAGCCCTAACATACAGGAAAAAAAACTGAAACAAAACATCTTAACCACAGTATTGCAAAGGTTTTTGGCATCTGGGCAGATGTACATGACAGAACACTGCTTTCAGTCTTAGCTTTATGCTACAAATACTTCCATAAAACTACTGTTTCATGAACATATTTTCAATCCTTCCATATAATGCACTAAAAAAATATCTGACATCTGCAAAATTCAAAAGACAAAGCACTCCAAGGGGACTTGGCAGGACTCAAATCAAGGAGTTTGCTGCAATCAGGTTTCAACTGAAAAAGCATCTCCAAAACTCGAATTCAGTTTATCATCTCCAGCTTTTGTAAATGCCATTCTCAAGTTTTGCAAAATGGGCTCGGTCATTCAATGTAACAGATTTCTTGAATTTTAAATTCCCAGTTTTGTTATCATCATCACAAAAAAAAAAAAAAACAAACCTAGCAAACATGTACTTTTGCATTCAGGTGTTAACACAATGTGAAGCAACATGATGAAACCAGCTAGGACACATGGGATCTGGTGTCATAATCAAGGCCAAGAAAATTGATGAGTGCAGGCTCCCAACACCTGCATCTAAATCCAAAGTTAAAGATAAATGTAAGTAAATAGAGGTTACATATTCTATATTTAGCCAGCACATGGTTTATTCCACATCTCACAAAGAGACCCAGCGAATCTGCTCAGTTGCTGGTTGGTTTGCCACTGGAAACTCCACGATCTAGGATAGGAAGAAAGAACTCAACACATGCCTGGTGTGTTTCAGGACCAGTGCAGGCATCCAGGTGTTCCTGACACAGCATCCTCTCCAGCCTCCACACCCCAAGGACCTTGCCAAGAGCTTCTAAACTCACTGCAATATACGACAACTTACTGTCCCACACCACAAAAAAAGCTGATGTGGAGCCATAGGGTAGTGGTCCAGAGGCACTCAGTGCCATTGTGAGAGGCACCAGCTGGCCATTCATCCTCTCAGTCAGAGCCCAGAACACACTGGGAGCCTTGCAGAAGAAGCATGAGCTGTTTTGGAGAGGATTTTGCCTGTAGCTTAGGTCTCCTGTTGGCAAGACTGAACAAACACCTTCTGGTCAATAACCCACAAAGCCCTCCTATGTTTCCTCCCACAGCCCTCAAGACATTTTCAATGTTCATGGTGAAACAGTGGAAGAACTACACACAGCCTACAATGGCATCTCCTGTCACTCTGCAATGGTCAGCAACAACTATTCAGCATTCATCCAACTAGTATTGCTCAGCTAACATAACTCATTACTTTAACAGATAATACTGATTACACTGTTATTCTTAAGTAAGCCACTGGCACCACCAGAAAAATCATAGCTCTGACAGGCAACCTCAGCCCAGCAGATGCCACTGGTATGCTCCAAGGGAAGCTGGCTTTCCTGCACACCCATCACTCCACTTCCAGCTCTACAGGAGACGCTCACCAGCCACCATGACCAGGACATGGTCCACAGATACCAGAAGGCATGGCATGGCATGTCCAAAACAATATTGTGCTCTGTTTATTCTGGTTTTAAAACATTTGCGATTTTTTCCTGCTGTTCAGTATTATTAGAAGCTTTACTACAAAAATCTGTATTACATTATTGATATCATTTCACAAAACTAAAGAGCTTTCTAATTTGTCAAAGATGTGCCTAGCCCAGGAGCCATCCAAATTCCAGAATGTCAGAAGAAAACAACTGAGTGCATGCTAAAACCCAAGAACAGACATAACTCCCAAGTCACTACACTTCCAGAACACTGAAGTAACAGAAAACAAAGAATCTGAACTAAAATACGAATAAAGCTAAAAAACTCTAATTTCTGAAAAGCCTTCAAAGCTTTAACTTGCCACTGCCAACCTTTTTCTTTTCTTCAGCTTTGTTTCAGAGTAACTTTAATCACAACACCTGCCATTATAACATTTTTAAATACTTTTCACAGAAAACTAGAAGTGGACAGTAAGAGTGAATTTCTTTTTTTTTCACCCTATGACTAGAATTCAAAGAAAAAAACTTACTCATTTTCTTTCTTCAGACAAGCAGGTTCTGTATACATATAATAAATACAAATTTCCTATGATTTATAATATTAAAAACAAATTACTAGTTTTGAGTCTTTTGTAATTGCCTTTTTTCCTCTCTTCCTAAACTGTCAAATGTTGTTGTTGTAGCCCAATGTTAATGCAACCACAAAAGATGGTGCTAATTAAAAGTAAGTTTACTTTAAGTATTCATTTAGTCCCAAACTACCGTAATTGTGATCTCAGAAGAACCATTTAGGACACTATCAATTGAAATACACTTTCAATTAAGTTTACTAATGCATCATAATGTTCACAGAAGTCATTACTAAACACAGATGCCTATTTTTCACATATCCCTTGAAAGATTTACTACAAAAGACCAAGTTAACACTACTTGTCCATCTATGGGGGACCTTTAATGTTTTAGGTCAGACAAATTGTCCTTGAAACCACCCTCAGTGATGAGGTCCACTATTCTGGCCAGGTGAGGTGAAGGACCCAGTGCAGCAAGGCTGGGGACAGATTTTTGCCTGCCACCTTCCCAGCGAGGAAAGACTTTTCCAGGAGCAATGTCAGCGAAGGAGCAGACAGATTCTGGCTCCACGTTAGTGTCCCTGTCAAAAACCAATGTATAACATTACTTTGTACGCTTGGCAACAGCAACACCCAAGTTTCTAAAAACAGCAAACAAGTTGCAATTGTCTTGCCCTTGAAAATTACCAGTTTTTATGCAGAAAACAACACACCATATGCTCCCTAGGAAGAGTAAAGCCTACTCCCTCCTCAGTAAACCAGAACTTTGTAACATGAACCCAGAAACAAGTTACCTCTTAGGAAATCAAAACAATACACTTTTTTTTTCCCCTGAGTGAAAAATTATATTCATACTACCTAGAAAATACCAGTGTTACACCCTTTCTAAAATACAGTCCATTTGCTAAAACATAACAAACAGGAAATAAAGGCACTTCTGGCTTGAAGTAAACAAAGCATTAAGGCTTATTTTTATGGCATTCAAAAATAAGATACTCTGTCCTGTGTCATCTGGAACAAAACACACAACAGCAGTAGAGACAAAATGCTTCCGTTCTCAGTAGTAACTGAAGGACATATTACTACACAAAAACCTAGAGCCACCTAAAGAGTTAATCTAACTGGAGTTAGATTTTAAAGCAATTTTGAATTTACATTCACTAGCACATAGTTTGTCAAAAGTTTCTAGTGTCTAACGAATTTCCTTCCCTATAACAAGCTCTGTGTATGTTTCAGTGAGATACAGAATATTTGGCACATGACAATGCACACAAAAAGCTGCATGAATGTACCTACCACTCTTCATACTCACTGCTTTAATTTTTTTCTGTTAGTGTAATTGACCTAATTTTAGCCACCACTTGCTATCTTGTTTTGTACCTGCCACATGCAGATTCTGCTCCAGTCCCACCTGAAACATGACACACAATATTTGCTCTCTGATAAGGGGATCCCACTTCCCATAACATAGAAGCCCACCAAGTAGAAATATTTTATTAGGTAACTGTCACCTATGAGGATGGTATTCCTCAAAATCCAGGTGAACTAGGCACAGGACCTTTTTGGCCAACATGCACTCACCAAGTAGGTTCAGAGATGCTGTCTGCATAATACTGGACCTACAAACTCTATTCAACAAACACTGACTGTTACAGAAATTTGTAAGAAGGTTAAAAGCACAAAGGTAAGAAAAAATGGGATGAAGTTACTCTTAAAATCAACATACTGCTACTTTTTTTTCCCCCTTTTTGAGGAATCCTTAATCCTACACATCACCTAGCAAAGCTTCCTTACATATACGAAAGTACCCCAAAATGTCTAATTCTAGCCTGAAACCAAACACCAGAGGAGCTGAGGCGGGTGCTGCTGCCTGTGAGCTCTGCTGTTTTTCAGAGCGCAGCTGTTCCCTCTCTCGGTTCTGTTTGTACATTAGCTGGCAGCTACAGTCAGCTGCATTTTTGAGAAAGAGAGAAGGATTTTGATGTGAGTCCAACAGTAAGCAGTAGTTATTTGTTCTCTTTAGATCATGTGGTTTTCTCAACTGTTAGCAGTCACTGTCAACTACGTGATGACAATTTCAATTTATTTCAAAATTAATAGACCATATTGATATTTACTTTCAGGAAGCCAGATTCAAATGAAGATCCAAGACCCAAATTATTTCTTTAACAGAACAGCAAAAGCGATATTCAAAAATTCCTACAATTTCAAGTATTCTTCCTTGGAGCTTAAAACACCGCTAACTTTTTGGAATACCATTTGATTCATAGTTGTTTTTTCTAGATACTTGTTCATGTGGTGCAGGGAACAGCACACTGACAGAAACAAGCTTAAAACTTGAGTAATCTCTTATTCTTCCCTACAGCTATAAAAGTTGCCCTCTTTGTAAATTCTTGTCTCTCTAAAACCAAAGTTTGTATTTCATGAAGTTTACTTTGTATTTAATAATTACGAACATCATCTCTAGACCCTTTCCTCTTTCTGGTCTCAGACATTCTTTTTAGGATATTGGTGCTAGGTTTTTAGGATTAGTTCAGATAAGCACTGCTTCTACAACATTGCTCTGACTACGTAGATTTTTAACGTCAAGCTTCTCCCTTCAGTTTGTAAGGAAATTGCAATCCAACTATGGCCCAACTAATACAAAAAAAATCTCCTATATGTAACAACAAGAAGTCCCATCAGCATTTTTCAAAATAGTAAAACTAAGTCATAGTGTAAGGTACTGTATGTGTATTAAATAGACAAATTTTTAATTTCCAGAACAACTTCAAAAGAAATTCTTTGTCCTGTTGCTTACACTTCTGCCTTCCTAAGAAAGGGTAGAATAGAAAGGAAACTTGTCTCAAGGAAATGCTCATTGCCAGTGTATCATAAAGTTGCCATCTCAAAGTGCTGAGGAACTACTCTTACCCCAAGGTTACTTGAGGAAAATTTCCTATTCCTCGCAAAAGTCTGTACAGTTCCAGAGGACAACAAAGCACAGCCTTGTACAAATGGCATACAAGTCTACAACATAAAGCAGGATTTAATATTCACTTTACAGTGTCAGTGTTTATCTGTATTCCTAACTCTCTTTATGGCCACTGCTCATTTTCAGAGCAGAGAATCCCCAGCTCCAACAGCTGCTGGGCAGAGGTGCAGGACCACAGCTCCCCCTCCTTCTCGAGGGGACCCTCTCGGCCTGGCCCGTGCCTGCAGGATGGGTGCTTGCACCACTCATGTAGTGGAGGTTTGCATCTAAGGGAGTGAAAAATGCAGAGGAACTTCTAATTTCATTCTTAAGTAGGACAATGCACCCCACTAAAGGAAATGTACATTTTGCATGGCCTGCAGCTAAGAGTGGGTGTCCCCACTCCCAGGTGTGACATGTTTTAAAGGGAAATTACACAGGTCCCTTATCTGAGAATTGCTACCCTCTTGTTTAATCTACTTGATTAAAATTTTACCAGACAGGTACTCTTCCACTAAGGTCACAAGACATCTTTTAAGTATTCAATCCTTTTTATTTTCCTTTGTTTCCTAGTTTTGGGCTGTTGATTTTTTTCAGAATTCCTTCACCTCTCATCCAAAGGTGATTCAGTAACAGACTCCACATTACAGGATGAGAAGTCACTATCAGCTGGTTTGTCCTCTTCCTGCTACTCAATTTTTTCAGAGGTTTAGGCAATCAGTAGGCAGCCCAGGGGCAAGAGGTACAGAGAATAGAAAGCTAGGTCTTTACCTTTTAAAAGTATTTGGTATCTGTTTACATGGAGACTATCACAAGTAAGACTTCTATAATCTATTTAGATACTTGAGGAAAAGAAGGTGGGCAAAATTAAGAAAAAATCAATTAAATGCAATTATATACCTCAATGCTATATCTTAAATTATTCAAATGAATTCTTTGTCAACTTGCAACATCACTGCACCCATTAAAGTTCTGCAAAGATATCGGAGTCTGCCCTAATACTTTCAGTCTTGATCCTTTAAAGGTTTCCTTTAAAACTTCCTCAGAATATTTGCCAGTTAACAAGACCTAGTTAACACACACAGTTACAGAGAGGCTGCAGGAAAAGGAATGCACAAGTATTCAAATTGCTCTTCCTTCACTCCAGCAAACAGAAGAAGTGCTGCAAAATCCAAGAAAATTTCCTTCACATAGGAATGCTTAACAGTGCCAAATATAAATGTCATTTGTGTGAAGGAAAATCTCAGAATATTGTTGCTCATTTTAGTAAATAAACTAACACAACAGCTCTCAAATCACATGTAATTTTAAGCTCGGTTTACTCTATTTTTTTAAAGTTAAGCTCTAATTGAAAAAATTCTTTGTTTTCTTTTGTCTCCTTAAGCTTCAGGACTTCCATCCTTGGCACAGCCATCTGAATTAGATCCAACTTGCCAGAGGTATCAATTTCATTGCAACAAATCTGTTTCAACATTTTTCACTTGAAAGAATTAGACTGTGCCTTTGCAAGATAAAATCACATTGCAGTAAGAGGGAAAAAAACCCCAACAAACAAGCAGGCTAGATTCTGTCTAACTTTCACTAGGAGACTGAGGCATCATATCTTTTGAAGTTAATACATCCTAGAGGCACAATGGATTTACTGTACTACTTCCCTGTTCTAGGAAACTGCTCTCCTACTGATCCAAGAGGGAAAACATACCACAGAGGGGGAAAAAAGCAATTGTGCTAAAAGTGGTAAATGATAACCAGCATTGCTAAGGAGCATTCCCTTCCCAACACAACCATATACATTCTCTCTTGGATCAGCTACCCATTCTCTTTCTCCCTCATACTCAGACATTATCCAAGAATCTTTTTGGAAAAACTTATTTCTGTAGAATACATACAGAAGCTCATAAAACAGTATTTCTAAATGTTTTCAGCTACAGTATGTTATAGGCATAAATTATCCTGATTCCTAGGCTCAAGTCCAACAGGATATTTAATTGTGTGTAAAGCAAACTCATGGTTTTTTACCAAAGTTACTTATTTTTCTCTTTAGCCACTTGCTATATCCTTCCTTGAGAATAACACAATGCAAGACAAAAGACAGATTTCAAACAACCTAAAAGAAACCTATTCAAGGAACACCACGATCAAGAGAGGTTTGCAGCAGCACATTGCACCTTCTAGCTTACTACTTAGCAAGTAAGATTCGTAGTATCTAAAGTTATCCAGTTAGCAGTCAGGTAGTCTGTCTTTCCTTTTGCAACACAAAAATTCCATTCCTGCACGTTAATTAATCGGTTCCCAGAAAATCATTTTCTAGAGTCTTGGAAAAAATTCAAGTCTTACAAGTGATTCATAAATGTGACATGCAATTTTGACATATCAGTCTCCTTTACAACACTGAGACTGATACTAGGACCCAACTTCTGTTCCTAGAACAGCCACTAATCAGTAACACATTTGTCATGTCCATCACGTTTTTTCCATGCTTTACACTAGAGCTGACTTTTCACTCCTAGTCCTAACCGAGTTTCTAAAAGGACAGCACATGCCACGAGATCCCAGGCACAGTGGGGCAGAAAGGCACCTCAGCAGAGCCTCTCATCCACTCCAAGCCCCTGCTCAGAGTGGGGCCAGCTGGACCAGGGCGCTCAGGAATTGTTTTGAGTATCCTGGGGAAACCCATGCCAGTGTTCAACCACCCTGACATGAAAAGGGTTTTCTGATGTTTGAGTGGGATTTCCTGTATTTCACTCTGTGACTTCGGTCTCCTGTGCTGTCACTGGGTGTTAATGGGAACGAGCTGGCCCTGCCCAGAGTCTTCCTTGCCTGGGATTTCTGAAGGCAAATCTCACCAGGAAAGGCTGAGGTGAAGGTGGCTTTAAGTCCCTCAGCCTTTTCTGCCCCTGTTCAGCAGCAGGCCCTCCTTCTCCTTGCTCTTGCTGCTGATATGGTTTTAGGAGCCCTTCTTGTTCCCCTTTGAATCCTTTGCTAGATTCAACTGCAGGTGGGCTTTGGCTGTCCTAACCCCATCCTGGCAGCTCCAACAATGTCTCTGTGCTCCTCCCAGGGAGAATTCAATGCAGATCTTACCAGAAAGTCATCAGCAAGTTCACATACAGTAACTTACGAAAATATTTAAGCATTTGGAAGCACAAAGCACATTCATTGCTGCCTGAGCTCCTAAATTCCAAGAGGAGAGTACCCAGAGAAATCAAAGTTACTTTCAACAGCACCTCATACCAATTTCTTCATAGGTACATTCATAGGCAACCTGGCCATTTCCACCTTGAGAAAAACTTGGATGAAACACATAGAAAGTATTTTGGATCAATCTATTGGGTTATTTACCTCTTCTTATCCACAGAACTTGTTAACTACTCCAATCCTTGCTCAGTACTATCTATTACCACAAATGCAGGAGAAACATCATCAAAACTTTCTGATCTGAACCTCATGGATAAAGGGGTCCAGTGGTAAGAGTTTTAATTCTTTATATCCATTCCTTTTCCATTTTTACTGTAGAGAGAGGACACAAATTCTCACAAGCAAGGTAAAGAAGAAAGCTGAAAAGGTTTAAATAATTTATTACACATGCTTCAGCTTTATGTCAGGAATGAAAAGTGTCATCCTTCTCATGTTGACAAAACTATGTGTAACCTGGAATATTATTTCTATTTTCACAGGTATATTCACACACATGTATTACAGATCTTGCTTTCTCCAGAAGGAGACTCAGTCTTATTTCTCGTACAGAAAAAGTCCTGTAATAGCACAGCATCTAAGCTCTGCACTGCCTCTACACTAAAACACATGCAGGAAAAATATTACTATTCATGAAACAAACCTTGCATGCCTTCCTCCTGAAAAGGAAAATACGGCACTACAGACTGATCTCCAAACAAAACAAACGGAAGATAGAGTTGCATAAATAAAATAATATTAAATAATGAAATGCAAATTCTAAGAAATTTCAAGATATGCCAGTATAATAACTCTATTTTGGTCACACACTTTGTTATTTCTAGTAAAAGAAAATAAATGTCAGGCTCTATTGAACTGTAATTCTTAGCAGGAACCAAACTTTTGTGTCACAAACAGACTGAAGTTGGTAAGACTAACATAAGAACCACCAATGCAAACTCTGACTTTAATGCCCTACTACAGACTTTCCCGATTCCAAACTATTCTCTTTCCATGATTTTTAAGGCAGTAAAGCGATTCTTTTTCTTTCTCAAAAGAAATTGCAATGCATGCAAGAGAACACAAAAGAACATTCCACAAGTTTATACTTTCTTGAAACTGTTTTTTGTCGTTCGCTAATAAGTACAGCTTCAGGAGTCTGAACACATTAAGTCTCACATTAGTGCTTTGTATTAAGTGTGCATAAACACAGTGAAGCAAGGAGAAGTGACAGAATGTTTACTATTCTCCTCTTTCTTGTTCTTCCCTCCCATCTCCTTTCCCAGCTGAGCAGAAGCATTTGCCAAACCATAGCTATCACAAGGCTCTGTGCAACAGGAGCAAATGCAACACACAGGTTTGCACTGAGAAATCCCACTGCTCATGTGGCATCAGCATCCCAAAGTTCTCCGTTCTGCAGTCCATGAACCATTCATCAGCCACTAAAGCAAATAAAAGAGGTTCATTGGAAAGAGCAGAGATGCCTGGCCCAGCAAGCAGACCCAGTGCAGTCAGAGATGAGGAGTGCAAACAGCCTAGGACAGAAGTGAAGAATGGGTGTTTGGAGAAAGTATAAACCATACTTATGATGTTATTTATAGAGAATGAGTAAGGACATATTTTTAACCAGGGCCATATTACATATTATAATTAGCTGAATAGCTAAACCTGTCATTTTTTATCTCAGACCTAACTATATATTTAATCAGTGTGGGTTTCTTATTTTCTTTGATGTTGACTATATTCACAAAGGAATTGCCTGAGACCACCACATTTATTTCTCACAACAATTAGATTTCAAACTTGGATGTGGATAAAGAGTAGCCTGTACGACAATTTTCTGCTTTCAGGCTTTGCAAGCCAAAACAATTGTGTTGCAAGAGCATCAGCCATTCAACTGATCTGCCTTCAGTTTCATAATTATTTTGTGCTCGTGGCATGGTAATGATTCTGTTAGAGTGCAAGAACAAGTTCTCTGGTCATTCTTCTCATATGATGCAACTGTTACCTCCAAATTAAGGA
The DNA here is from genome assembly GCA_013397915.1 of Daphoenositta chrysoptera. NCBI lineage: Eukaryota > Metazoa > Chordata > Aves > Passeriformes > Daphoenositta > Daphoenositta chrysoptera. The sequence goes on along the minus strand of VZRO01008377.1, from coordinate 855,938 downwards.
AAATTGTGGATGTAAAATTTCAGTTTAAAATACTGTTTAAAAAACCAGTTAAAATTCAGTTAAAAATACCAGAGAGCTTAACAGATGGGTAAAATTTGCCTGAGCAGATCAACTTCTTTGCATTATGAGCTCCTTTGTATTAAAAATATTTCTGTCTTGAGACTAAGTAAGTCAAGGAAACATTTCTGAAGCTTTTAAGCTCTGTTGGCCACATAAAACAGCTGTTTTAACATCTACTCGTGCCACAAATACAACTTTTTCCACTCACAGTAGAAGCTTTGGTGAGCAAATTCCAGAGAGGTGTTGAAGACAGCTGCAGAAAGGAGGAAGAAATACTTTTCAATAGGAATAGGTTCCTTAACATGCCACTTATCACTTGTCTGCTCCCCCAGTACTATTCCTGTCTCTCCCAAGCTCATTTTAAGCAGAATACATTAAAAGGTATGCTTTCCTAGCTTAAATCAGGAAAGTTTTGCCCGGCAACCTGTGCTTCTCTCACCCCACTTTTTCTTGTCCCAGCTATCACTCCCTCCCACATGCGTCCCTGTCATTTTGAGAGTCTCAAGCCCAACATACAGTTCCTGCAGTAGCAGGCTTCCCTACTGAGGGGAACAGGGTGAGGAAAAACTAAAAAGTTGCTGCTCAGAGACAGGAAAATACGAGTTTCTGTGCCTGGGCTGGATGGAGGCTCTGCTGGGCAAAAGCAGCCCGCAGTTTGGTAGACCTGTTTTCACACGTCCCTAAAATACCTTGTGCTTCAGAAGTCCCATCAGAAAAACAACTTCATTACTTTCCAGGAATGCTGTGCAGATACAAAGCTCACAGACTGAACAAACTCAAACCATCCCAGCCAGGAGAGGCAGGGAAGTGCTGAAGTAAGGGCAAGTAGAAGAGTTTCCATGTTGCTGAGCATCAGTGTTTTGTTGGACATGGTGCACAGGTTTTGGGGAAAATCCCTGTCCTTCTAAGAGTGCAGAGAATCATAACCCTGTTCCTGATACTGCTATTAATCAGGCAAACGACACCAAAGGCACATCACCTCTCTGCGCCCTTTAAATTAAATAAAAAGGGTTAATAATTAGCTTCCTCTTTGCCATGCTAGATGAAAACAGGCGTGTGGGTAAAAACCAGAGAGTTGTACTCTCCACTCTGTCGTGATGGAGTGAAGAGGAAGCAAGAAGGACACTTAGCAGCTTCTTTTACAGAAAATGGAAAGATTTCTTTGTTTATGACAGTGGAGCAGAAAATTTCAGGCTTGGCTTTTTTTTTTTCTTTTGGCAAAGAATATTTATCATTGATACAACAGCTCCAAACAAACAAGTCCAACTATACAGTAGGGCAACATAAAGAAATTCAGCATGCAGGCACAGCTCTTATATTGGGGACAGCTGGGTCCATGCCCCCCTCCCCAAGCTTTGTAACCCTCATTAACATCTTTCTGAATCTCAAGTCCCTCTTGCACTAAGCGTGAGCAGGACAGACACCATCACTAGAACCACAGCACATTTGAAAAGAGGGAGCAAAGTGCATCAGCCCACTGGGACCCCCAGCAGGAAGGAGCCACTGGATGCTCCACTGGTGCTACACTCTCACCCTGGAGTGACACGCAGTGTCCATCAGCCAGCGAGTGAAGAGGGCAGTGGCAGTGTCACAACCACCTAAATTTACCTGCTGCTCACTGAACACCTGAGCACAGCAGTAAGATCCAGTTACTGCCAGCCTCAGCTGTATTTGAGCTGGGGTCAGAAGGTGAAAGATACTATATGCTATTTAAAAATCTTTCAGCTTTTAAAATTCATAACCAAAGCGTTCCAGAGGAAAAAGAACTGAAGCTGTCAGCTGTTTCCCTGTAGCGTAGTGCAAAAAACAGACAAGTGCTGAGCTATAAAGAATCACACAGCTTTGCCAAAATTTGCTTCATTGATTAGATGAGACAAATATCAGACTCAAAACTAGACAGGGGAAAATGCAACAGGCCTAATGAACTATGGCTGTTCATCAGAAGATTAAATAACTCATGTTGAATTTGACTGACTCCCCAGAAAAATATTATTGAATGGATGATATTAAGTGACAGGTCTTAGTCATTAATAGTGAGCAAGGTAGAGAGCACGCAGTTAGAGAATGAAGCATTTTCTATTTCAGCTTTCATTTAACCACACTTCTGAGAATCTCTACTTCACAAAAACAATGCTCCCCCCACCAAAAAAAAAGCCCCAAACCAAGCCCCCACCCCCCAAAAAAGAACATAAAACCTCACATAAACAGGTGGTAGGGTTTAGGCTCTGCTATTTTATTATTCACCCTAATTTACTTATTGTGCTATCTCCCAACAGGCAACACAAAAGAAATCTGCACATTTGTATGGGGAGTTCTGCTGGGAAAAGAACAATCAGCTGCAGACATGAAAGGAACTGAGAAGTCAGCAATTTCACAGCCTTTGCCTTACATTATCTGCTGCAACGTTTCAGATCATATCAAAGCTGTTGTCACGCACCATTTTCATGGAACTGCAGGAGCTGGGGAGAAACAAACATGGCACCAAATCCACCCATCAAGCAGGGAGAGATACCCCCTGCAATCCCATTTTTCCAGTGCCTTATGCAGTCGTTATTTTCATGCATCCTAAGCACCCAGGTTTCAGTGACCCACTGACATGAAGTAATGACCTCCCTATTTAAAAATCTTGCCAGTGTAACTCCCCAGCTCCTCTCTCCTCACCCCATCCTCCTTCACCTCCTCTTTGGAAGCCTACCACTGGCCATCAACGGGTGTTTCTGACAATAAGTACCACGACAACTCAGATTCTTCCCGTTGAACTTCAGGCATTTCTCAGTGCTTAAGTCAGGGGTTCTGTTGTCACAAACACATCAGAAGCCTGAGTTAGTCTTTGGAGATACCACTGCCTCTCCCTGCTGACTTCAGAGGGAACCTCTGGAACAAGGATTAAAGGTCTTACAAGCCAAGCACAGTTGAAATCTTGTGTAACTTTTTCTGATCACACCAAGCCGGTTCCCTCCTCCCCCTATAGTTCTCTCCTATTTAACAACCTCTTCTTGGCACTGTATTGTCCAATCTGAATGCCATTTCTACCTGTAATTTCATCAAACTTGTACAAAGGAGTTCTACCAACATCACATCTCCAAGATCTTTCTGTGTATTTCACAGTACCTCAGCAGCCTTTTTCCTTACCTTTTAAGAATGCAAAACCATGGGGTGCTTATGGGACACTTCTTCTAAGATCCCATTTTTTTCACACTTTCAGTGCAGAGATTCAGGAGGTTCTTGTCTAGAGGTAGGCCAGCAAAAGAGGCAAGAGTATTTGCTCTATGAGGCACTGAAGAAAGAAAATCTGGTTGAAGGAAATAGGACCACCAGTAATTCATGATTGGGAAATCACCATCTGCTAAATGTGGTTTGGTGTTATAGAGGAACAGAGCAACAAAAGGACTGGGAAACTACCTGTAAATACAAAGGGAACAGAAGGAAAAAGAAGTTCTTGGAAGGTAATACGAGAACAAAAAAATAAGACTGAACAAAAAGACTGCATCAATATTGGCCATACTTAATGTTCTCTCCTCCTAATTGCTATGAGATAAACAGAGGCATAAAAACATTAATCAATTACTGTAAACATTCACAAAATTACTGTGTTATCGGAAATCTAACCCAAAACTTGTATATTGTGAGATAATTCTCAAATTCTCTCTGAAACAACATCATAAGGCTTCCCACGCCCCAACCCCTGCAGGACTCATGGCCATTTCAACACAAGACACTGCCATGAAGGAAAAGCATAAAACTTCATAACCTGGACAGAATAAAAAGACCCCCAGAACATTCACAGAAACAATGCAAGCTCTAATCTGAACAAGAATTCCCAAAGCTTAGGATATTTCACAAGGTAAAAAGACACAAAACTGGAATTTAGATTTCAAAAGCAAGCTTTGAAATCTGGGCTGAAACACCATGTAAAAATCTTTGAGAAAATCAAAGTTTCCTCCAAAAAAATCTGCCACTCCATTCAAGGGCCAAGCAATGACAGAAGCCTGACAATAGTCTCCAGCAGTAATTAAGCAAAAGCTAATAAACATTCACTTATTCTAACAACTTTGTTGTACGTATTTCAGAAATATCTTTTAACAATAAGAGTTGTAAGGAGCAAGTCCTGTCCCAGAAATGTCCAGGACATCCCACAT